>JARHVA010005515.1:0-450000 GCA_037957365.1 Torreya grandis
ATGCACCATGATATGAAAAAACATGATAGAATTGTTTTCATATGATGATGAATTCACATAAACCCATAAAATTTATTAAAACATATACATAAACAAACACACAAAAACTTGGAAAAAAAAAAACATAAAACATCTTTTTGTAAATCAATTCAAAAATCCATATGTTGATGCTCAATGATAAAAATAAATTTTTGGTGCCCAAGGAAATAATTATATGTGAATGCGGTTAGATGAATTATGAATGACATATCTCGAAGGAAATCTACAATGATTTGTGCAAATATTTGATCAAGGATTTTGAACCTAAGTATTGGAAAACTAATTTTTATTTTCAAGTTTTGTGGGTATTATAATATTTTTTGGATTTTTAAAATTTTATATTATTTTTTGGATTTTCATTATTTTTTTGTTTTTTGAATGTATATACTAAAGGCCACTAGAAAAGGGGAAAAACTAGTTCTAGAATTGGGGATGGAAGTGGTATGGGATGGATGAACATATGGAATGAAGTTAAGATGAGGTTTAGGGATGGATGATGGATCAATTAAATATGACCAAGGATGTATATATATGGATTAGGGATGTGAATATGAATATGAGTATGTCTAAGTACCATATTGAAAAAATAACATAGTGTCTAATTATAAAAGTATAATTCAAAGGATATACCATTATGTTTCTCACATAGGTCCCTAAGACTTTCTTCCACTTCCTCATCAAGGTTAAAATGAGGGAAATTATTAGAATGGTAGGATATCTAACGTTATAGATGAGATAAAAGTGTATGGGTGAAGCATATTTTTTACTTAAGTGTATGGTGATTGTATACAATAGATTTACATTTACACCAAAGATTAGTTTTCATTATGGTACTTGCCCAAGGTGTCATATGAATGGTTTTCACTTGTGGATGATTATTTCTATTTCTCCCTCTCTCTATTTTCTCTAAGTTCTCTATGGAGGTTGATGATTCATCAAGATGAGGGGGATTTTAATTAGACATTAGTTAGGTAATATCTTTCTTTGAACTATTTATATGTTAAAACCATTTCACTAATGTGTTCTTCACATATTATTTCATTTACTTCACAAATTATTTATTCTAAATAATATGAACACCTTAACCAAGTTTCGTTATGGGAACCTATAATAGAGGGTTATTCTAGGGAAGGTGATGTTATATTAGATGGTGGATCTTATTAGATTGTATAAAATATTTAGATGGATGATGTTATCATGGAGGAAGATGGAAATTTGGTGAGACCATGGGGGATCACTAACAAAAATCTCATGAACCCTTTTAGATCATGATTTCTTCATGTGTGTTTCATATGACATTATTTTTATATGTTTTAGGTTTATGAAAAAATATGTAAAAAATTATGTCAAGAGAACCATAACATATTTATTCTTCATTAAGCATTAACATTGGATATAAGTTTAATTATTTTAGGAGTCTCCCCAATTCTAATGTTAATATGAATAATGTCTTCATCTTGCATCTATGACTATGTAGGAGGGAGGTTGAGGTCATTGTTTTTAAATTGATTTTTTATCTGATAGCAACTCCAAGAGTTTTTCACTAAATGAAATTTATTCTTGATATATTTGATTTTTTTATTATAATATTTGACTTTAGGATCACTTCTTATTCCCTAAGAGATGCATTTTATTAATATTATGCATCATATAAAGACCAAACCATAAGTGCCTTAGAGTTGATTCCATTACTACATTAGCATGACACTTATTTAGGCTAATAAAACATAAAATTATAATGACTAGGTGTTGTAGTAAGAAAGAAGGATTTGTAGAGACAAAGGACAACCTGATTAGAGAAAGGTCATGTCTAACATAGGAATGACTATTGACTTGTATTGTATTGGCTCGGTATTTATAACACTATAGTCTAATAAATAGAGATAACATAAAAGAGATACGATATAGAGAGGAATTATAGGAGATTACATAGAAGAGTAATGTGTAATTTATTAAAGTGGTATAGAGTAAATAATTAATGGAAAATTGTATTTGGAGGTTATAATATATATCTTTGTATATATGTATGTATGTATGTACGAGAAGAGTTAGAGTAGGAAATACTATTTTATATGTATTATGTATGTGTTACTATAAATATAGACATTAAATATTTTTAGAGTGAATGTTAAGGATTCTAGTTAATACTTACCCTTATGGTATATTAATATAACTATAGTTAACATTTTTCAATATTAAATGATTTGCAGCCAACAACTTCAGATTTTATGTCAACATTTGGTGTTGTCGCACAAAATTTAGTAGGCTAATGTCTAGGGGAAGTATCCTTTGGATTTTTTAAACCTATGTTAAAAAAAATCAAATAGTTTTTGGAAGAAATAATAAAACTAATTCACACATAATTTAAGATAACATGTGAACCAGTACGAAAGTAAAATCAACATTTTTTAGATTGTAGAAAGAATAATTCTAGGTCACCTTTGTACAAATTTTATGGAATTGGATACTATGGAATAAAAATATAGGTAATTTTTTTACATTCAAATTAAAATAAATATTTAGTATATTACATGAAAATTTTATTCACTTCAATGTCTTGATACATCATTAACCTAGTGTATTGATCACTGGTTTGAGATGACAATCAACTCATTTATCATAGTTTGGGCTATACATTACTGCGAATTTTTTGATGATAATAAATATGGATTTAATAGAGGAAAAATGAAATATTTATGAAAAAAATTACCACTCCTCATCTATAATATATTTGTGGAATGAGGGTAGTGAAAGAGGGAAAATAGTTCCTTTAAGGGAAGACACCTAAGGGATGGTGGGTAGAAATAAGGGGGATCAATAAAAGAGGTGAATACTTGAGATACATGTATAAATGGTTTGGGTGGGTTAGATAATATGTAGGGGGATAGGAAAATAAGTATCAAATAAAATTAATTTAATTAAGAGAAAAGGAGATAGTTATAATAAGATAAATTAAAATTTATTAAGAGAAAATGGTGAATGAGGAGATGAAAAATTAAATGGAAAATGAGATAATTCAATTAGAAATTAATAAAGATATAATAAAAATAAAATAAAGGAAGTAAATATGATAAGGATTAAAATAGTAGAGAAATCTGATTTGGCCTCTACTAGCATAAGTCCTAATATTGAAAATCTTAATACATCCTTAGACTTTGCCAAAGATACAATTGATCGTAATTTTAAAAAAGGTGTTTACATAATCCATTGTTCCTTAAATAAACATTATGATGGGGAAATATGTAGGTGTATCCAATAAATACTCAAAGATAACTCAAGAGCCATTCATAATTCATGTGTTGAGACTTTCACCCTTGATGAACACAATCATAACATAAAACACCATATTTTCATGGATAAATCTTACATAATTTTTAAATTGGATGATTATTGGAAGATTAAAATTAGAGAGACTATTAAAATACAAAAAAAATACTTGATAATTTGAATAGAGATAAAGGACTTGGTATTGGGGAATTTTGGAGACCTATTATGAACCATTTAAGAAGTAATGATCATACACATTATGGCTCAGTTATCTTTTTTTTTCTTAATCCATTTATTAAATGTTTAGAGCTGAATTGGCCACCTTTTTATATTTATTGTTGTTTATTATTATTTATTTATGGTGGTATACTTGTTTTTTTATTTAAGACATTTCTATCATTTTTCCTTTTTCCCTAAATATGTGTGCACATATTGCATTCAATAACATACCTTCATAATATTAACACTATCCCTCTACGAGATAAAAACATAGTGTTCACACCATAAGAAGGAAAAAACAAGGCAAGTGAATGAATTATAATATAATAATTTGTATATAACACAACATATAAGGTGATGAATGAAATGAAATAAGGATTAACCTCTTTATCTACAGTATTTTGAACACCCAAACTATTCCAAACCTTACATGTGGAAGACCAATCAATCATGAGTAGTTTTGCCCATAATGGATGATGTATATATAGTATTTAAAGAATAAGTTAACATATGATGATAAAAACATGATATGTTAATTACATAGTAAAACCAAGGGAGGAAGTTTTATCAATAGAAGGAAGTCTGATAGTAGGTAATCAAGAAGAACGTGTTATAGATAATATATAAGAACAAATAAAAGATGAAAGAGATATGAACCTTAAGGATAAAGGTGATGTCATGCCCATTTTTTTTTAAAAATAGGCATGACACACCATAACAACAAATAGAAAACCAAATCACATGGATTGATACCAGAATCTAAACCAATCACAATAGGAATCCTACATTGCCAAAAGGCTCATACAAGTGTAAGACACTAATTCAAAATCCCACAGTCTTAAATTATTTATCTCAAAACTAAAAAATCCTTTCAAAACTCATGATAAATGATAATAACATAATGATATTGATACTAATATCAAATTTGATCCCATCCATTACTAATGTAGTTAGGCTCCATGTGGTTAATTTGATGGTTTCCCTAGCCACACCATCTTCCCTTTGGGATCTCAAGGCCACTCTATGCACATATTGCTTCCTAGGAAGCTTTTTGAAAGCACAAAATGGATATAATTTTATTCTCACTTCCCTACCACTCTACAAGGCTAACACAACTTCCTAAGGGCTATGGAGTAGTAAAAATCATGAGATGTAGTACTATTCTTCTAGTTTGCTAGTTGACAACCTTTGATATTAATATAGACACCTCTATAATAGATGATTAGTAGGATTTGTCCATGTTTCCACATCTTGATCACTACTTACTTATAGGCTTTGCAATTTATATAAACATCTCTAAGATAGTGGGTCACCAGTATGATGTCATGTAGAAACATCCTACTTTCTCAAAACCTTTGCAAGCTACATGAACATCTCTGAGATAATGGATCACTGGGAGGATGCCATATGGTAGCATCCCATGAGCCAAATTACCTAGAGGATTATTGACTATATAGTCTTCTATGAGATCATGGGTCACCAAGATGATGCCATATGACAACATCTCACTATCCCACTAGCCTAGAGGTATTTATCCCTTTATGGTCTTTCTTAGGATTACAAGTCATTAGGATGATGTCATGTGCAAAAATCTCTCTATCCTACTAGATAAACACTAACCGTACCACAAACCAACCTAGCATTACTCTTAGGTTAGATGAAGGATGACCATTCCTTATCATAGTCCATATTATGAATGGGTTGACCTAACTAGATTCATATAAGCATCACATCTTATATATTAATCATTTAGATCATAGGTAACCTAAAACACATGCCTTTATATTTAGATCATTTATTTTAAGTAATACCATTATAAGAAATTCAAGAATCAATGAACAAACATTCATAATATATTCAGTTGAATATTTATATATATTTAATAGGGTGCTTAATTTGGCCACTCTCAAACATGAATATACAACATTCATAAGGATTACATTTAATATGATGATTATATCATAAGGAGCTATAGAATCATACAAAAACAAGAAGGCTATTCAACATTTCTCTATAGTAATAACCAAAACATTCAATTGATAAACTTCATAATACTAGTGGCTCACAACTCAGTACACAATTAGTTATTAACATACAAATACAATAAGTTCAATTGAGAATAAATAATTATTTCCTTAAATCTAGTTATATAAAGTCAAAAAATAAGAATGATCAATAGATAAAGAACACCTCTTTATTCTAGGTGTAACTTTGATCAACAAAAGGTGGACTCACCTCCCAACCTTTTGTCATCATCAATGGACTACTATAGGCACCCCCGAGTAAGAATACTAATGCCAAGCATGTTCACATCATGGTGAAAGTTAAATAAATTTAAACAATAGTAAATATGAATTGGGGTCAATGAGATAACTACTAATAAGGTGATAATCAAAGAATCTCTAAGTCAAGAGGTTGTTGATACATGTAATCTATCATAGGGTTTACATAGTGTTTAAAACACTTTTCATTTATAGATTAAAAGAATCAATTTCATGAGTTGTTGGTTTTTATCTTCTCGAGATCTATGGTGGATTAGTGGCCAAGCTAATTAACTATTTCACAAAAATTATAATGTAATTGGTTGTTGGGAGCAACCATGGTCCTAAGGTTTTATGAAAATGAAAGTAATATGAACTAAGTATAATGAATAATGATCAAAACCTAAAGTCTAAAACCTAATTTATCATGAATATTTACAAGGAAAACTAAACTACAATGATTTAATCAAATAAAAGAGAACATAGGAAGGGTAGGGTAAAAAGAAGGATTAATCTTTAGTCCAGACATATTGATAAAGCTTGAATTTCATCAAAGACATGCACTTAAACTAGTATATGACATGAAATTTCCAAAAGCACATATCCTATCACATACCAAGAAAATGTCTAAAGGAATTTGAAATAATGCAAATAAGAAATCATTTTCACTTTAAAGGTTTACTTAAACAAGAAAATTCTGTTAGCACATCAAAAAAAGCAAGGAAAATAAAATGAATCTAAAATATTTTAGTCAATCTAGCATAAGATAAAATTAAAAACTTTGCATTAAAATGTACACATATAGAATACATAAAATCCATTCAAATATTTACATCAAACTAGATACTTGAAGAAGTAGGTATGATAACAAATAAATATAAGACAATCTTTGTAGAATTCCCTTGCTTGCATTACTTTCTCTAAAATTTACATAATTTTTTATCTTTAAGAACTTCCTCCCCTTTTTACAATGACAATACCCCCTTTTATAGGAAAATTATGAGGTATGTCATTCAGTCATATCAAATTATAATTAACCAAGTGTCAAGGATAGCTATCCTTTTACAACATTCTATAATCAATGACACTTGTAACACTTTACTGGCCTATAAGTCATGTGCATTATAGATTGTACATGCTTTTAAAAAATAGAATATTCATTTTTCAAATGATGTACATGCTTTGTTAGAAAAGAATATACTAAGTCAACATAATTGAAATTGAGATGCCTAGTTGTTATAGCCTTTTATTTTTGGTCCAAGATATTCATGGATTTATCATATTGTTCACCAATCAACATGAGATTAAATATTGGATCTATGAACATTTCTTCTTATTTCCCTACAAAATCTTTGAAGACTTCATATATTCTATCCAAGGCTTATTTAATGCTCCTACCATCACCAATCTTTAACTTTGCTAATAAAATCATGTCCCAGATACACTCATTAAACCCTTAAGGTGCCCTTGCATTTATTCTTGACTTCTTGGATGAATTGAATAGCTCAATGTTGGAACTCTTTATTAGTTATCATTATAGTAGGACCAAGGATGGTTGTATCCTTGATCAAACCTCCTAGTATCTGAACCATTTTGATTTTTAATTGTTCAAAATCTCTTAAGAGATCTTTTATGCCTTTTGACCATTTGTTCATATCTTTGATCTTATTTATCTAGAATATCATAGTCATATTAAAATGTGATACGCTTACTATTTTGAGCTTAAGAATCTAGCCTTTCATTAGTTTATTAATCATTTCCTTTACGTTATTATCTAAAGCTTGCCATTGATATATTTTTTTCATAGTCATGTAATGATGTTTGTTCATCACATCTAGTTTAAACCTTATTACTTTCAAAGAACTAAATGTATCATAGATGGTGGTTTCAAATCTATTAACAATGTTCTCTATAACTGATAGAATGGATTATACTTCTAAATTATTGTTTTCCTACTTTAGGCCTTTGATGGTAGCTTGTAACATTTCTAATTGGGATTTTGCTAGCTCTAAAACATCCTATTCAAATATAAGATCTTACCCTAGCCTCTGTACTCTCTTTTGATTCAAGTGAACCAAATGTTCAACCTTTTGATGTATGGCCTCCTCACCACTTTTGATGACCACTATCTCAAAAAACCTTTGTAAGCATTTAGTATCTAGATCATATCTAACTCCAATAGAGGATTAGCCTATGTGCCTAACTAGGACCTCGCTTTGTTACTATCTAGATGATTGTGCTTGATTAGTAAGTCTTTTTTCTTCTTCTTCTTCTTGTAAGGCAATGATCCAAGGATTCAACTCTTGTTGCATAGGATTGTTATTAGCATTTACTAGAGCCCATAGATGATAAGTAGTAGGAATTTTTTCTAACCTTGGTTCATAAATTAACCACTCAGGGATAGGTGGCCCATATATTAGGTTCTCTTCATTGAATAAGTTAATCTTATCCAAAGGTTGTGTGATGGCCACTTTAGTTTTCTTTGCCTTTTGAGCAACTGAAGTCTCAATTTTTCTCTTAAGAGTATCAATGAATATCATGTCTAATGACTTTTATTTTTTATTTTCCTATTCATTTGAATCTTTTTCATATGTCATGGATAAAATTCTCAATGCATCCCCCATAGATTGATGAGGATATAAAGCTATCATATGCACCTCTTACTGAGGCAAATCTTGTTGTGTAATTTTAAAAGATTCAAGGACTGAGGAACTAGAATAAATTTATCCTGGTCTCTTCTCTTCAAACCTATGCTCTACTTATGTATCTATTGATAGAAGCATAAAAGAACCAACATCTATCAAATCATACTTCCTAGGGCCTAGCTATTATCTATCTTCCATGTTTTGATCTCTATGTAATTTGGACTCAAGGTTTATATTGTGTTCATTTAGCCTTCTAGTGAATTCAAAGTAAGAGGCTACCATAGTGTATATAAAATAAAATGTACTAGGTTCATATTCATAAGGCACAACTAGAATACCTTTGATCTTAAAATGTTCTTTTACCATGCCAAAAGGATCCCATTATCTATGATTATCAATATATAAGTTGAAAGATAGTATATTATTTTAAGTAGCTTTAATTTGGTCTCATTTTTTGAAAATGGTTTTGTCAATTATCATAGGAAAAGTATTAGAATCCCCTTTCTGTAAGTCCTACAAATGTCATCTATCTCATTAGACTATTGATATGCCACTTCTTATTCTACCAATTTTTTAGGTACATGTACTGGTAATTTAAGAGGGGTAGTTTGGGTTCCTTCAAATATTATAATTGTGAAATCAAGATAAATCCATATATCACCCATTGTCTCAATGGATTTCTTTATTAGAGGACTTATCCTCATCATGGGAATACCATTTATGACTTGACTCAATGTAGGGTATAAATAATAATAGATAAGCTAGATATGGTCTTGAATTTATAGATACACAACTTAGAATAGTATTGAGAGATAGTTTAGGTAGCATTAGTGGACAATTATATTTGATTTGGGATCTTGGTGGTTACACATAGGGTATATAATAGATAAGAAATCATGTAGAACTTAGTCCTCTTCTTATTATTAATCCTATATATCTATCTACTTAGGGAAATTCTAATAATTTCACCTATTAAAGGAACCACCACTTCTTCAATGATGAAATATACTACAGGAACCCATATTGGGTCTACATGTGTTCTATGTGAAAACCCATAAAACTTATTTAACATAATCATAACCATCTTGAATCTAAGTCTAAATTGATTCACAATTATGTTTTTTGTAAGATATATAATGACCTAGTTACCTACTTTCATTTATCAACAGGGGAGATATATGCATTTTAATTTAGACTATGTTCATGTATGAGCGTACCCTTGTCAATTTTATTATATTTGAAAATAGGACCAAGGACATTGATATAATATAATACCTCTAGTTTAGTAATAACATAATGTAGTCTAATCATCTAAATTGCCACAATATCATCATAAAGTCTCTTCATCAGGAGCATCGTATCTTATTCCTTTGTTATAACTCTCTAGTTCTTAACAGTATAGAATAACTTTGAATAATTATTATCTCTTGTGTTTAATGAAGTAGTTGAAAACTCTGTATCTTAAAAATTTGACCCTCTACATATGATGACAAATATAACTCAACTTCTTGCTTTGAAATGTGTCTATGAGTTACCATTGATATAATATTAATTAAATTATCCATTTTTAAATGATAATTCAACTCTCTCGACTCAACATAGTGAATCTAGGGACAATTTAGGGATTTTCATACATTTTAGGGATTTTTGGAGGTTTAAATAGAGCTTTAATGGTGGAAAGTAAGTTTGAAGTATGTGTTTTGGTGACTTAGATTATATTTAGATCTCATATTTATACCTTCACATGCTCAAGTCCATAATATCTTCTATTATGATGTGTATGCCTATATGACATTGCCTTGTCACATCACTTATTTATTTTTAAAATGTGATCATTGTCATTTTGGGCACATGTCATCATCTCATGCTCTTTTGAAGCTTAATCAAATTTAATTCATTGATCTCCATCTATGTTTTTTTAATGTACACCATCGATCCTTAATTTTCCTAATCAAACACAATACTAATCTCCTTGGGGTTCTTTTGGCCTTGAATTTTAATACAACCATTGATATTTAATTTGGGCTTATGAGATTGTGCCACTTGTAAACATTGCATGACTTCTATGTACCTTATAATCAATCTCTATCTCCTTAATTTTCTTTCACCATGTGATAAATTTTCATGTAGTCTAGGCTATTTAACTTGTTGACTTAAATGCACACCATCAATCTCCATTTGCTTAGTTGATCATGCACCATTCACATATATTGATAAGATTTAACATGATCTGTAGATACTGATCTACTTAATTAAACATGAACTATTGATCTTTTATCATATAATCAAACATGAACCATTGATCTGCTTTAAATTTATCAAGATTATGACACATGTCACTTTCATGTTCCTTCATAGGATCTTTAATTTATAGACTTTAGCCTTTAATGTTGATCATCAATCAAGATTTTTACATTTAGACACACACCATCAATATTTTATCTAGGGACATTGACTTATTGACTTCATGAGATCATCTGCATACCATTGACCTATGATCTAATCTTTTAAGATTTTACCACTTGGTAACACTGCATTTAATTCACTCCTACAATCAATACAATCAAAGAAATAAATGTTTGAGATGTATAAAAACTTAGAATAAATTTTAGACTAAGGTTTTAATATTAATAAATTTGATTAAGACTTAAACTAAATCTAAACTAAGGCTAGGAAGGGATAAAATGACCCATCATAAATATGAACCCACCTTAATAAGAACTTAGGAAAAATATATTTAGACTAAGGTTTTTGAACATAATTTAGATTTAATTAATCAATTAAGGACCAAATGTTAATCCTAAGAATAAAATTAATCATTGAATCATAAACCATGAATAGTTATTTATTATACAAGAAGATCCATTGATCTTTCAAGATGAAACACATGTGCCAAACTTTAGCAACATCGGGTAAGGTCAAATAAAAATTATGTTTGCATGTCAATGTAATCTAGAGAAAAACATGATGTTAAATAATAGACTTTGATCAAGGTAAATATCCAATTTATAACACAAATTTATATAATTTTAACAATGGTCCTCATTTTTTAGAAATGAAGGTATGTTGACCTCAACAAATGGTGACTTTCAGGGGAAACATTACAAAATGTTAGAATTCAAATACTCTTGGTTTTAAAAAATAAACAAAAAAATCATTATACATGATCAAGTATAATTATTAAGATCAATTAATAATTAAAATATGTCTTACACATGTATAATTAAGATCAAATATCAAAACTTAGTCATGTTGTGTGTGTGATTTGATCTATTTACTAATTGCCATTAGAATTTAAAAAAAACATTCAAATTTCATGACCTTAATCATTAACATAAACTTTTAGCATATTTAGATATTCATTATGAATCATACTTTATGAAAAGGGAATGATTGGGCATTGCTCTACTACTATCCAAGTGTATATATCCCTGATAGGGATATCTTTAGTTCTACTCTAGGCCTTGTTCCACTCCTAGTCAAGCATCCATAGCCCCGATGGACGTTACCAAAATCACCTTTGTTTATAAGTATTTTAGATTTTCAATAAGGATTTTATTTTTTTCTATTTTTTTAATTATATTTAGCTTTATAATAAAGGTTGGGAACCATAATTATCTAGAAGTTTAGGATTTTTGTCAAAATTTTGATTTTTAGATAATCATCCCTGGTCATAAACTTCATCCCAGACAATAATGTTCTTTATGTGTTAACATGACTTTTTACTAATAATTCAAACTTTCACTCAACATATGCAATCCTTATTAAAATAAAACTTAAATCAAAATAAGGTTTTTATATTTCCAAGGAATAATTAATCTAGATATCAATTTTCATTAATTTCTCAAAGACATAACATTAAGCTCAGAATTTCCAAAATCCATGATCAACCAATGTTTAAGAGTCATATTTGCATTTTTGGTTTGAGAAGATATTTTGAGAATTTGGATGGATAAGGAAAATTTAAAATTGTCTTAAAAAGGCTTATTGAAATATAGAGAACAAAACAAAGAAAGCAAACTCACACTAAGCAAATAAATATTTATAAACACTATTTACACACAAAGAAAAAGAATGAAACTAATCTAAACCTACTAACACTAATTATAATTAATATTACAAATCAATCCATAAAGACTTGTGGTGGAATAATATATAATTAATTCTTAAGATATTACCCATTGGTTGGAAAAGTAAACTCTACTCCCTAAAAATCTTTGAGCTTAAAGGTGTTGTCTCTCAATGTCTCAACAATTTGATAAGGGCCAATCCATAAATGAGTTAATTTCCCATGCTTCCCATTTGGCTCAAATGCTTTGTCCCATAGGAAAACTAGGTCTCCCTATCTTAACACCTTCATCTTTGAATGTTTTTCAAACCATCTTTTGGCAATGGTTTGATGTTTGATAATGTTGGAAAATGCTTCTTCTCTTGCATCCTCCATTTGGATGATATCAAGCAACCTAGAGTTATAAAATTATTGATCTTCTTCCATATACTCTTGCATGAAATTGTGAGTTGGAAATTTGAGAGTAATTGGAAATATTCGTTCTTGACCATATACAAATAGAAATGGTGATTATTTTAGAGCTTGTTTCATTCTATTTTTATGTACCCATAGAGCATATTTGATCACTTTATGCCATGTTCTTGGTTGTTGAGTTATAAACTTCTTAATAGCTTTCATAAAATTCTTATTTTTAGATTCTAAAAATCCATTAACTTGAGGATAATGATTAGATAAAAACTTAAGAACTATCTTATTATCATAATCCCAATCAGTCATCTCTATAGATATAAATGTTGATCCATTGTCATAAACCAATGACACTAGTGTCCTAAATCTAGTATAAATGTTTTCTTCTAAGAAATTGATAACATCTTCAGTTATACATTTTTTTTTATTACCTCTATCCATCTTGTATAATAATATATGGTAGTAAGAACATACTTGTGTCCATCTAAAGAATTAGGGTTAATAACCCCTACAAAGTCCAAACCCCATTGAGGAAATGGTTTGTCAATTAAAACTAGTGTTGAGGGCATAGTTGCTTTAGGTTTCTTTATGTTAAAGATTTGACATTGATGACATTCTCTCACATGCTTATGAGCATCATTGAAAATTGTTGGACAATAATACCATGCCCTTAGGATTTTTTAATCTATTGTTTTTTTGGAGTGGTGTCCACTTCCAATTTTTCATGAAAGGTACTTAAGATTTCAATTGCTTCTTCTTTTGAAACACATCTCAAGTATATTCATTCATAATTATTCCTAAAAATTATCTAATCCTTGATCAAGAAATGAGCTACTTTGAGCCTCCGAGATCTTCTTTATTATTTTCTTAATCCTTTAGGATAAGAACCATTGATCAGTAAATGATTTTTTTCATTACACTAATTATTTGGTGGAAGTTGTTGTTGGTCAACTTGCATGATTCTCAATTTATGATTAGTGATAGCAATTAATTGAATTATTCCCTGACACCTAACCAATTTATTAGTTTTTATTTTAAGATCACAATCTTTGAGTATAGATACCCACTTACCTCTTCTCTCTCCCAATTCATATTGACTTAATATAAGCTGGGTAGTAGGGTTTGGTAATATAATATGGACTTTATTCCTAAGAATATAGTGTCTAAATTTTTTTGACTACTTTAACCAAAGAAAATATTTGTTTATCAATTACGAAATAGTTTAACTCATCATTCTTAAAGTTAGTACTCATAAATACAATTGGATGATCACATTTATCAACTTTATGAGATAATATAACTATTATAGTATGTTCAGAAGTAAAAGAATAAAGATAAAAATCTTTTGTAAAATCAAGAATTATCAACATAGATGCCTATCTTATTGATTATTTGATATCACTAAAGGCTTTATTCCTTTATTCATTCCATATGACATTTGCATCCTTATTTATCATTCCATTAATAGGTTTCACAATCTCTACAAAACCAAAAATAAAATTACTTACAAAATTAATTTCCAAAAAAAAAGACTTTAATTATTTTCTACTATTTGGGGGTTCTATTTTAGATATGACATTGACTTTATTTGTATCTATATAAATCCCATATTTAGTTATCATATGTCCTAGAAATTTCCCTTTAATTACACAAAATATACTTTTCTTAGGATTAAGGGAAATCCCATACCTTCTATAACAATCAAATACTTATTGTAAATGTCTTATATGATCTTCACTATTTTTGAAAAACATAGTTAGATCATCCATATATATAATAATACATTTACCTATGAGACCTTGAAAAACATGGTCCATAGCTCTTTTGGAAGTAGCTCCTGCACTGATGAGTCCAAAGGGCATCCTCTTATAGGAAAAATTACACCATTTTATTGTGAATGCAGTCTTAATTCTATCTTCCTTGTTAACAAGTACCTAATTATAACTTGAAAAAACCATATAGGAAAGACACCATGGTAGAACTACTAACAATTTGAATGACCTAATCGAGGGATGGTAAAGAATAATTATCTTTTTTAAAGTATTTATTCAAATTCCTAAAATATATGCATAATCTAATATCTCCATTTTTATTTCTAACTAGTACTAATTCATCTACCTAGGTAAAATGTCTAATTAGAAAAACTATTTTTGCATCTAATAATTTCTTAACCTCTTTATAGATCAACGGTTCCAAAATAAGATTAACTAGTCTTTGTTTCTACCTAATTCAAGTGATCCCCTAATTAGTTCTAGTGGATCCCCATATTGGTCATGCTCCTACTTATCAAGTGTATCCCCAATTAGAAGTGTAGGTGTGATCAATCTTATCTAATCTAGGAAAAAATCATAGACATGATGTATTTCTAATTACATACATTCTAGTGAGCATAACATGAACTAACCCCTACAAGATTTGTTCACTTTTCCTTTATTTATTTCATTTATTTTGAGCATCATTTTTATAGTATATTTTGACATTCTCAATTGATTTTGGTAACCCAAATTTTTATCTCTATGTGCAAGTTCTAGGAATAGGCAACTAAATCAACCCAATTGTTGTAATATAGGTTTACAACCTTTTAGACACCCAGTTTAGCCTACTAGGTCAACCTAGTTGACTCCTTACATTTTTATCACTTTTCAGTAGGTTCTTATACATCTTGATCAATATCGTTGACCTAGTTTGTAGTTTTTTCATGCATACTTCTAGGTATTAGACTATTTATCTTCTTCATTACATATTTGATCCACCAATGTTCCTTTCTACTTCTCTATTTATTTCTTTTCTATATTTCCTTTCATAATTTACAGTCTTCAAAACTTCCCTTGCATAGTCAACTAGATCAACACTTTTGACCTAGTTCTATGTTTTATGTGTTGTCTAAAATAATTGGATCAACACTACTAACCTAGTTCATTTTCAGACCTTGATTTTATAGTATAAGTTCAACCCTATCAAACCTATTCTATATTTTATGCATATAGTGTTCAAATTATACCTTGTTTTGAATTGGAATTGACCTCATATCTGTTAGTAATTAGATCACACATTTTTTTTCTTATTGTTTGCATGCTTAGAATAGTTCACATAGTTTAATTAGGATACTTTCAATTAATCACTTAGTTTAAATATTTCAATTTTATTAACACACAACCAAATTACATAACATAAACAAACACTTTAACGTTTGTCTACCCTAAGATAACATAATTGAATTTCATCACTAAGGGGGAAGCCGACTTGATGTTTTGGTCAAGTATAAATCCTGGTTATTGGTATATTTTGGTTAAGAGCCTATCACCCTTATCATTTTGGTGTGTGAAGTGAGGGGGTAGGACCCAATACCAAGCCTATATCATTTTCACTATAATCCCTTCTAGTCTAAACTACCTGAAACCATCCTTAGATTTTTATCTAGTACCTTGCTTATAGTTAACTTATAATCAAATTAAAAATCATTCTTAATAATATAATAAATAATCAAATTTATGAAATAGTTATCTTTAATTTTGAAGTTATTTTCTTTCTCTTTGTTCAATTGTGTGTGCAAAAACTTACATTAACTAGCGTTAGTGAAAGATTTTGTTTTGTGTTCTCTAATTCGACTGACTAACATTAATCCAATCATTGTCTATTTCTTTTCAGTACTTACTACTTTTCATTACTTGAAAATTTAGCTTATTTCATTTTGTAATCTATTTCTAGGATTCCTAAGTTTCCTATTTTTTGTAATGGATCAACCCAGTTCACCTAGTGCTTTTTTTGCCTTCTATACATTGTACCAGACCCACCCAGTTGACCCTATATAGTTTTACTATCCTTATTTTTATACTAGGTCAACCCAGTCAACCCTATACTATTTTTAGTCACCTCTTTTGAACTTTTACTTTATCATATCCCTTATTTATCCTTCATCATGAACTTTTGTTTGGTGATGACACTCAATCATAATCAACAAACATGATGAGCTTAACCAATCCTAATAGGGCCTCTCATAGATAGAGTAGATCTCTTTTTTTATATTCTATTAACATTCATATTTTTACTAACATGATGAACTATGGGACCCCTCAACATACCTCTTTCCATCATAATCCTTCTCTTTTATTAGAGGGTCAACCTGAATTAGAGTATAATCCTAAAATGTTTTTCTTTATTTCTAAATTTACTCAACATTGAGGAAATGATCCTTCTACCATTTATAACCTCATTATTAGTGGTCAAACAAAAGAGCCTCATTCTCTTACTCCTACATTCTCAAAAATATTTGGAGGTACCACTTTATTTGGTTGTCAAACTTTTCCTTCAATTTTGATTCCTTATTATACCATTACCTCTTCTTCTCTAACTTATTCTACCTCCTTGCCTAGTATCTCAACTAACATGGTAGGTTCTACATCAAGTGGACCTCTCATAAGAATCATTATCTTTAATCCTTTCACTAGTTCATCGATTACTACCCAAGGTAATCATGTTTCTAGTGCTTCTTCTTCTCAAACATTCACTAGTTCATCTTTTGCTTCACATGCAAATTTTGACACTAGTGCCTCAACTTCTCGTAGTTCTTCTCGAAATAATATCAAAACTAATATTGGTATGCAAGCCACTAATACCAACAAAAATACTAATTCTAATTCTTCTAATTTTAATCAAACACACCAAATTTTATTACAAACTCTTAATCGAATTAGTACCTTTCAAGTGTATAATATGAATCAAATGATGAGAATACAAAACCACCTTCTTAACCTTCAATCTCATTTGCAACCAATGGCTTAGGGCACACATAAAAAAATGTTCCCCCCTCTCTTCAATATTATCATTGAAATATCATTCCTCAACCTCCTTTAGTAAATAAAACCATCAAGCATCTACAAAATGAGCCTCTTACTACTCAAATTGCCAACATTGACATAACAGGTAAAATTCTTACAATTTATTATAATGGGTCAACCGATCCTACTTTTCACCTTAGTATATTTGGAAATCCTTGCAAGGATGGAGTCAAAAAAAACACCTTTGTTGCTACCAAACTCCTAGCCAAAACCCTCATAGGTGAGGCCTTGAATTGTTACAATCAACTTAGATCTCACTCCATTTCTAGTTTGTAGGACTTATTAAATGCTTTAGTACAATAATTACAAACTAATGATCTTTAAAACATTTTGGCCCATTTAATTAATTGAAAACAACTTGAGAATGAAACTACCTAATCATTTGTTATGATATGGAAAACTTTGTCAAACAAATGTGAACATAACATGATGGATGACAACCTTTTTCATTTCTTTACAAATTCTTTGTTTCCTAAATTATAATATTGAGTATGCTCTCTCTCCACGTACTTTCGAAGAGGATATTGACCAAGATAAAATATAAGATATCCTAATGAATTAATTTAAGCTACCCCAACATTATATGGATACTCTCTTATTACTAAAGACCAAAAACCACCAATGATGGTGTTATCGATTCTTATGACACCATTCACAATGTTCAAGTTGTCATTCCTAACCGTTCTTTGAAACTAACTCCTCAAAAAAATACTAATCCTCATTTCTCTTCACCCAATAACATCAATTCTCATAAACCTTTGTCCTTAGCTAAATTGAATAAGCATCCACCCATGCCTCTTTCATGAGAACTTGACCCTGCTCATCCTATGAAATCATTGTATGATCCTACCAAGTTTTGTTGGTTTTACACTAGTTAGGGTCATTCTCATGAGACTTGTAGACAAATTAATAGTTTAGACATGTATTTTCTTTTTGGACATAATTTTGATCATGATTTCATTATTTATAAGCATCAACAAGCCTATGAAATTTATTTCAAGGACTATAAATCAAATGACAAAAGTCAGGCCTTAAATCAAGAAAACTCTCATTTGGCTATCTATAAAGATCCTCTACCTAATCATCTATCAGAGTTGTCTCCAAAATCTAGATAACATGAGTGCAATGAAGACGTGATCACACAAGATGAACAAGTGCACACCACATAGATGCTAAAGCAATTTGAAAATAACACAATAAGAGAAATTGCACAAGACAAAATGGAGAAAACCAAAATCTGATTAGCATGAGATGGCCAAAGTGAGGAATACAAATAGGAGAGTATGAAAGTAACTCGTCTACAAAAAGTGGATAAGGCACCCCAAGAATAGAATGTAACTCCTCCATGAAAGGTGGTGACAAGGTGCTAAGAATAGAGAAGTAACTACCACATGGGAGTTACTCATTACATTCTTATGACACCTATGACACATCTATGACACACACCTCCACATAAGCTAGCCTATCCCACAAATATAGGAAAAGTCCATGTATGCACAAGAAATACAATTTACCTAATTAATAAATAGGGAAAAATAAAAACCTACACTAATACCCCCCCATAAGCACAGCTTAGGTGGGAAGTGTGGAAATATAAAATGGGTCCCAACAACTAGGCCTGATGAGGCACCCATGTACAAATGCAATCTCCCATAAGATAGAGAAAAGGGGAAAACTCGTAGGAAAAAAACTCCCCCCAAAAGAGAGACATGAAAGAAAAGAAGATGCTAGAAGGCCCCCCTAAAGATGATGTTGTTGCAGATGTGGACCACACCCCAAGAAGAGCTCATAGATGAATGAACTTACTCTTAGTGAAAGGTTTGGTGAAGATGTCTGTAACCTACTCTAAAGACTAGAAAAATATAAAGTCAATGACCTGACTATGAATAAGCTCCTGAATGAAATGAATGTGAATCTCTATGTGCCTGGTCTGATGGTGCTGAACTGGATTCTTGCAAATCTGAATGGTACTCTAGTTGTCACAATAAATGATGGTGGGCTGCCTGATGGGAATGCCAAACTCAAAAAAAATCCCTTGAAGCCAAATAGCCTCAGTAGTTGCATTAACAACTGCCCTGTACTCTGCCTTTATGGATGATATAGCAATAGCATTCTGCTTCTTGCTAGACCAACTGATAGGACTAGAATCTAGAGAGAAACTATAACTAGAAGTGGACTTACAACTCTATGAATCACTAGCCCAGTCTAAATATGTATATCCAACCAAGATAACCTCTGTGCTAAATCTGTAATGAATCCTATATCTATGTGAACCCTGTATGTAATGCAAGATCCTCTTAGCTACTTTCCAATACAGCTCATGGGGTTCTTGCATGAATCTGGAGACAAGTCCCACTATATATGAAATGTTAGGCCTGGTGTGAGTCAAGTAGATGAGAATACCAAAAAGTTGTCAATACCGAGTGGCATCAACCAATGGTGAAGAACAATCAGTCTCAAGCTTGACAGGAGTCGAAGATGGCTTGCAATCAGCCATGTGAAATTGAGCCAATAATTCAAGAGCATACTTAGGTTGTGCAAGTGAAATCCTTGAATTTGATTGTGAGATCTTGATGCCAAGGAAGTAGTGTAATAAACCCAAGTCTATCATGTCAAATCTATCCTAAAGAGATGCCTTCACTACTGCAATAGCCGATGAATAACTCCTAGTGATCAAAAGGTCATCAACATATAGAACCAAAATCAAGAGTGAATCATCCTGCCATAAGAAATAGACATTGGGATCAGAATGGCACCTAGTGAAACCCATTGTGAGAAGGAAGGAATCAATCTTGGCATACCAAGCCTGAGGGGCCTCTTTGAGGCCATAGATAGATTTCCTAAGTCTGTATACTAAGGAAGAATCCTAAACAAATCTTGGTGGCTGCTCCATGTAGATCTCCTCCTCTAGGTCTCCGTGAAGAAAGACACTCTTCACATCCATCTGATGCACATCCCAACCATGTGCTGGAATAATAGCCAAGGTGAGTTAGATAAAAGTCATCTTTGCAATGGGTTCAAAGGTCTCTAAGTAGTCAATGCCTGCCACCTATGACAAACCCTTGGTGACCAATCGTGCCTTATACTTATCAACCAACCCATCTGCTGCAAACTTGGTCTAATATATCCACCTACATCAAACCATCTTTCTTCCCTTAAGAAGTGATGTCAAGTCCCAAGTGTGATTTTTGATTAAGGAAGAATATTCTTCCTCCATAGCACTATCCCACTCAGGTACCACTGATGCCTCTCGAAAAGATTGTGGATCCAAAATTGAAGCAAAGAAGGCATGTGGATCTCTCTAAAAATCCCCCCTAGTATGTCTGTCATCTGCAGGATCTCCTGCCCAACTGCTAACACTCTCAAGTGTATGTCTAGCCCAAAGTGGCCTAGAAGTGGGCAAGTCAGGTGCTAACTCCTCATCCTCTAACTGACTAGAGGTGGATGACTCTACATCACTGTCCTTACTGTATGAACTTGTAGAAGAAGAAGATGACTCTAGCTCAAGAACCTACTATGGCTGATCTAAATCTAACAAGGAATCATCATGAAGAAGTAGATCTGATGAGGGAGAAGAAGTGTCAAGTGTTGAGTCCCTAGGACTCTCCTAAAAATGGACACTTCTCTCGATGAACAACTCATGTGTGATTAGATCTAGAAGGTGATATCCCTTAATACCATCTATATATCCTAAAAAGATGCAAGGCTTGGACTGATGTTCCATAGCTTTGCATTTCTTCTTCAGAATGTGGGCCATGGCTGAGGATCCAAAAACCCTGAGGTGCTCAACATCAAGTTTCCTTTTATGCCAATCTTCAAAGGGTGTTATCCCTTTCAAAGCTTTATGAGGAACCCTATTCTGAATGTAGTAAGCACAATTGATGGCTTTAGCCTAGTACTGTGGTGCTAAGGATTTGGAGTGAATCATATAGCTAGCCATCTCTTTCAAGAACCTATTCTTACATTCTGTAACCCCATTTTGTGAAGGACTGTAGGTGATTATACGCTACAAATCAATCCCCTCTATGGTGCAAAATTGCTCAATTTTGATGTTGACATACTCCCCTCCATTATCAGTTTGAAGAACCTTGATACATTTCTCACTCTATTTCTCAACAAGAGCCTTGAAGTTTAGAAAATTTTCAAACACTTCGGACTTTTGTTTGAGAAAATATATCCAAGTGTACCTAGAGAAATCATCAATGAAAGTGAGGATGTAATTGGCCCTTGTGAAAGAAGGTTTGGGAAAGGGTCTCGATACATCATTGTGGACTAACTCCAAAGGTTGTGAAGTCCTCCAAGCTTTGCCTTTGTCAAATTTTGCTTCAAGATGCTTCCCAAGGGAACACCCTTCACAAAGTTCTTTTGAGAATTAGACACAAGGCAAGCCAATGACCATATCATTTTTACAAAGTTGCTCAAGGTAGCGGTAGTTAAGGTGGCCAAACTACTCATGCCACAATTTTGTAACTCCATTTGAATGAGTCAAAAATGATGTAGGAGAAGAATCTAATGCAAAATGTGAAAAGGTGTATAACCTGGTTTGGTGATCTGCCCTTCCCATTGCCACTATAGTATCACTATGTAACTCCCTGATCGACACTAAATCTAGTGGAAACTCAACTCTCATGCCCCAACCAATGTGAGTGATTTGGTACATTGATAGGAGATTGGTTAAAAGAGAAAGAACACTTAGAACATTGTTGAATGTTCCTCCTTCCATTTCAACTAACCCTTTCCCTACAATAGAAACTAATGTGTCATCACCCAAACTAATTGAAGTCATGCTACAAGGCTCTAAAGATGAAAACTCAACTAGTGAAGAGCCCATGTGGTGAGAAGCACTTGAGTCTATGACCCATGAAGATGTAGAAGCTATAATTGCTACAAGGGCCTTACCCTTTTCTTTCTCCTTACCCTTGCCTTTTGCCTTAGTAGAATCTTGGGTTGATGAATTCTGCTTGATGGACTCAGGAACACCTATGTTGTTCTTCTCTAGAAGATGAGTTAGGTGGTCTATTTGTTTCTTCATGCACTTGTGTTCATCATGCCCTATATTTTTCCAATAGGCACACTTAACCTTCTCCTTCTTAGGTTTAGCATTGGAGGATGAAGACTCAGTGTTGTTTTTAGTAGGATTGGTGTTTTCTTTCTTATTCTCCTGGTCCTTGCTCTTTTTCTTCTTCTCCTTTGTTGAAGTCTTATCCTTACCATTTCCAGATATCAAGGCTTGGGGTTGAGTAGACTTCATTGTGCCCATCTGAATTAGCTTATCTTGCTCCTTGGTCAAGTTGTCAATGAATGAATCCAAAGAAGGCATTTTCCATGTAGTGCCAAGGGCACTTTTAGTGGCATGAAAATTGGAGACAAAGACTGAATAGCTTGGACCTAGCTTTGCAAGAATAGAAATTATGAGTTGATCATCTTTCTTCTCTATCCCACATTCTTTCAATTGCAATCTAAGGGCCTTAAACTCAGTGAAGAAGTCCTGTAGGGTGTCAAAGTTGCTAGGACTTAGACTTATGAGTTCATTTTTGAGCTCATGACCTCTCATCTCATCAAGCTTCCCAAAAAACTTTTCTAAGGTGTCCCATATGTCATTAGGAGTTTGGGTGGATTCTAAGTGGAAGAAAAGTTTTGGAGACATAGACAAGCTTAGTAACCCAAAGGTTTCATCACTACAGTTGTACCACTTAACCTTTTCAGAATCTGTGTTGGGTTCTACTTCTATACCCATGGTGATCCTATAAAACCCTTTGCTTTTAAGAATGATTACATTTTAACTTTCCATTCATGATAGTTGAAGGGTGTTAGGTGTTTAAGTTGAAAAGAATCCATTTTTTAGCTGAATTTAGGTGAAGTTGTGTTGATTGCAAGTTGTGAATGTATGTAGAAAGGAGAATGAAAGCAAGTTTTGAAAAGCAATCACACCCCCCAAAATATTGGGCCCCAAAAATATGCAAGTGCACACTCAAAATACGTCAGACTCAGCTGAAAATGCATCTTAGAGCAATCAGTGCAAGACTAAAGCAGACAGGACTCAGCCAAAAATGCATCTCGAGAGACCCAAATTTTTGGCACTTTATAAACTAGTGTGTTTTTGAAAACTAACAAGTATATGCTATAGAGAATTGAATTACAAGCACTTTTTCAAAAAAAAGGCACCCAAAACTAAGCTACCATTTGAAAGATTTTAAAGTTACAATTTTCCCGTAAACTAGTGTTTTTGAAAAAAAAGCACTAAAACATTAAAAAAATGCCTGTTATGGGGAGATAAAGTGGCCTTCCAACCACTCATTTGATTCAGCACAGAATGAAGAATCTAAATGAGGTTTTTTTGAGGGGGAATTGGCCTCCTACCAACCCAGGCCTCACCCTTCGTCTTCGACAGGCGAAGATACAAGTTTTAATTGAAATCCCCAAAAATACAAAACTGTCTAAAAAATTAGATACTCAGTCAAATTGACTAATTTTTGTTTTAACAGGTCAATTTTAATTGAAAATAATGAAGCAAATATAGTTTTGAAGAAATGACAAGTGTCCTAGGGTGCCACATGGGATGCCAAGTAGGAAGGGGCGTCCAAAAGCAAACAATCCAAAATTTTGACTCAAAAAAGACACAAAATTAAATGCAGACCTATAGAAACCATATGGCCTAATGTATGGTAGAACTGGAGCTTAAAAAACTAGGTGTAGAAGCTAGAAGAATAACAACAGACCAAACAACAAGCGAAAAAACATGTGGCATCCAAACAAGGCGCAGTTCTAAAAATTTTGGTAAAAATAAAAAATAGCAACCCTGCTGTACAGCCTGGGTACCTAGTTGGATGGATGCAGCTACTAAAGGTTGGCGTAGCTGGAGAAGACTGCTAGAGATAGTGGCATGGATACCTGAAGGAGTGTAGAAGCTAGGCGTAGAACTTAGAAGAGTACTGCTGACCAAGAGAGGGCGCAAAAGCTGGAAGGATAACAACAGTATGAAGAGGCTTGCAACAAAGTCAGCGCCTCCCTTTGCTACTCCACACAACAAAAGACACCCAAATGCAAGGATCTCCAAGAAAACTAACTAGAAGTGATATAATTTTTTTTATTTTTGATCAAATCTAAAAATAAAAAACAAACTCCACTCCTCTTGATTTCAAAAATAGGCTAAAAGCATAATCACACACAAGATTACCGGGAAAGCTCTGATACCATATCGGTGTTGTTGCCAAAATCTAGATAACATGAGTGTAATGAAGACGTGATCACACAAGATGAACAAGTTCACGCCACATAGATGCTAAAGCAATTTGAAAATAACACAATAAGAGAAATTACACAAGACAAAATGGAGAAAACCAAAATCTGATTAGCATGAGATGGCCAAAGTGAGGAATACAAATAGGAGAGTATGAAATTAACTCCTCCACAAAAGGTGGACAAGGCACCCCAAAAATAGAATGTAACTCCTCCATGAAAGGTGGTGACAAGGTGCTAAGAATAGAGAAGTAACTCCCATCAAGGGAGTTACTTATGACATTCTTATGACACCTATGACACATCTATGACACATAACTCCACATAAGCTAGCCTATCCCACAAATTTAGGAAAACTCCATGTATGCACAAGAAATACAATTTCCCTAATTAATAAATAGGGAAAAATAAAAACCTACACTAGTATCATCAACTAATTCAAGACACTCAAGACAAGTCCTCCCCTTCCACTAATAATGTCAAAAAGTCTTGTTGAACCAACTTCCAAAGAAAATGTGGTTAGCATGATTAATATGGAAAATGTGGTAGCTTTCAACCAATCTACACTACTACTCCTATGTTCTCAGCCTATCTACACTACTCCTTCACATAAGACATATAATGTTATCCATGATTCTTCTCCAACTCATTTAAATAAGTTGGGGCAAGAAGATATTATAAATTTTGATGATCCAATTTATGATTCTCCCTTAGATAACACATCCTATTCTATTTATATAACTCTTCCATCATCTTCCAATACTAATGATAATCAAGCCTCTACCAACAATTCTTCTTCTAATTTTCCAAATCAACTTAAACCGAATAGTTCATCATCTCAACATGATTTACCACCTTGTTCTAAACCTCCCCCTTCTTATCAATAAATATTCCAATGTACTTTGGTTCTTCCTTCTAAGGACCTCCTTAACCATTACACACCTTTATCTAACAACATTCTTATGGGATATGATGAGTGGGATCCCATTGTGGAGCTCACTAATCTCCCATTCCAAATTCCATTTCTTGAGATTATTAGGACTTATCCACATCATTATAACCACCTCATGTAGCCATGGATTTTATTCTTTGACCTAATTTAAATCTCATTCCATTTCTAGTTTGTAGGACTTAGTAAATGCTTTAGTATAATAATTACAAACTAATGATCTTGAAAACATTTTGGCCCATTTAATTAATTGAAAACAACTTGAGAATGAAACTACCCAATCATTTGTTATGATATGGAAAACTTTGTCAAACAAATGTGAACATAACATTGTGGATGACAACCTTTTTCATTTCTTTACAAATTCTCTCTTTCCTAAATTATAATATTGAGTATGCTCTGTCTCCACGTACTTTAGAGGAGGATATTGACCAAGATAAAAGACAAGATATCCTAATGAATTAATTCAAGCTACCCCTACCTTATATGGATCCTCTTTTATTACTAAAGAACAAAAACCGCAATATCACCAATGATGGTGTTATCGATTCTTATGACATCATTCACAATGTTCAAGTTGTCATTCCTAACCTTTCTTTGAAACTAACTCCTCAAAAAATTACTAATCTTCATTTCTCTTCACCTAATAACATCAATGTTCATAAACCTTTATCCTTAGCTAAATTGAATAAACATCCACCCCATGCCTCTTTCATGAGAACTTGACCCTACTCATCCTATGAAATCATTATATGATCCTACCAAGTTTTGTTGGTTTTGCAATATTTGGGGTCATTCTCATGAGACTTGTAGACAAATTAATAATTTAGCCATGGATTTTCTTCTTGGACATAATTTTGATCATGATTTCATTATTTATAAGCACCAACAAGCCTATGAAATTTATTTCAAGGACTATAAATCAAATGACTAAAGTCAAGCCTTAAATCAAGCAAACTCTCATTTGGCTATCTACAAAGATCCTCTACCTAATCATAAATTGATTCAAGACACTCAAGACAAGTCCTCCCCTTCCACTAATAATTTCAAAAAGTCTTGTTGAACAAAATTCCAAAGAATTTGTGGTTAGCATGATTAATATGCAAAATGTGGTAGCTTTCAACCAATCTACACTACTCATATATTCTCAACCTATCTACACTACTCCTTCACATAAGACATATCATGTTATCCATGATTCTTCTCTAACTCATTTAAATGAGTTGGGGAAAGAAGATATCATAAATTTTGATGATCTAATTTGTGATTCTACCTTAGATAACACATCCCATTCTACTTATACAACTCTTACATCATCTTCCAATACTAATGATAATCAAGCCTCTACCAATAATTCTTATTCTATTTTTCCAAATCAACTTAAACTAAATAGTTAATCATCTCAACATGCTTTACCACCTTGTTCTAAACCTCCCCCTTATTATCAATAAATATTCCAATGTACTTTGGTTCTTCCTTCTAAGGACCTCATTAACCATTACACACCTTTATCTAATAAACTTCTTATGTGATATGATGAGTGGGATGCCATTGTGGAGCTCACTAATTTCCCATTCCAAATTCCATTTATTGAGATTATTAGGACATATCCACATCATTAGAACCACCTCATGTAGTTCTTATTCAAAATGAATGTCCCTTATTTTCCCCTCATTGGATGAGAGATATCTTTATCTGGTTTTGAAGATAATATTTTACAATAATGTGAAGAGATATCTATCCACATTGATGAAACTATAAACATTTCTCTCTCTCTGAAATATCCCATAGCTTTTATGATTCCTGATAAGATTCTACTTCATGTGGATAATCCTCCCCTATTTATTAGCATCCAAATAGGTGATATCTAAGTTAAGTGTGATTTTATTGATGAGGCTTCTGGTACATGTGTCACTTCTCTTTATTTTATTAAGATCCTTGGGTATTATGAATGCAATCTCAAGTCTACATGCATCACATGATAAGGATATGATACAAGTTAAATACCTCCTTTAGGTTATGTGTGGCTTCACATTATTATCCCACATATCACCATTCATGTAAAGATGAGGATATCTAACTTCCCCTTTTTATATAACATCTTGATTGGTATGTTGTGGATTCATTGCATAAGAGCTATTGCTTCTTCCACTTACCAATGCATTAAATTCCCTCATAATAGAGCCATTTATAGGATTCAAGGTGACACTAACCCTTAGAATTTATAATAATTCCAAGATCATGGTGTCTTCAATATTCTTACTCTTGAGCCTTTACCAAGTGTTCCATTTCATGAGTCTCAACATCTTAACTTTCTTGTTAATTCAACCCATGATTATAGTGGGAATCTTAAGCTCATTGGTAACATTCCTCCTAACATTTTATATTTTGATGATGATGAGCTTAATGAGATTAAGTTAAAGAAAAAAATTCTAATCTCTCACCTCATCTCATCTCATAGTGTCTTACTTCTTTGTAGCCTCATTCTTGTAAACCTCCTTATGATGACATTCCCATAGTTTTGACTAATACTAGACATTATATTCACCATTCTTCATTGAATAACAAGGTTATCCCAACTTATGTCATTGATCTTCACACCCTTGATTATGATGATTGTTATTCTTTAGATGATCATTTATTAGGTGGTCTTATATAGGCCCATGATGCTAAGATTGTTTGTTATCATTCTTATTTACTTGAGTATTTTTATGCATATCATCATTTTCCTTCACTTATATTTCATAATTTTTGCATTTGTACCCTTTATCATAGGGTAGATATGACATCAACACCTCCAGTTCATGAGGAGCCATTTGGACTATATTCATAGATCATGCTATGATTAAGCCTTACTACTTTTCTAGGTTCCCTAATTCCCATCATTGCTTTACCCTTGAGGTTAGTAAAACCCTCCTTATACCTTCTATATATCTCACCCCTCCCTTAGTAGAGCCAACTATAGTTGAGCCTCTTCTCGAGCCTATTATAGCTAATCCTTTTTTTACTCATACTACTACTAAGTCTAACCCTATTTCTGATACTATCACTCCTTCAGTTGAGCCTAATTCAATTCTTTCCTTATCATCACCTTCTCTTGGTGATGGTTTGCTTCCCTTGCTTAAGATGGCTCTTTTACCCACAAAATGGGCCAATGAGTGTTCTCTAGCTTTATACAATCTTATTTTACTTCCTTTTGTGAGTGCTTCTCCTAAAACTACTCACCAACATATATGTTTCTTCCATGGGATAGATAACCATTCTTCCACCCATTATCACGAGTTCTGACAATATATAGATACCTTGCATCCTTCTTCCCCATCATCAAATAAAGCTATGCCTCCCCTAGAAGTACTTCTTAAATATTTTCCTAAGTATAGTGAGGTATAATGTCTATGGAAATTACATGACACCCATTATATTGATCATTCCTAGATTTTATTCTATTCCCACCATAGGTCATTCCTACAATAAGACTTCTTCTTCTTCTCATATGGATCCACCTCTAGTGGTCCCATCCCCTCTTGTGGTCCCTTCACCACCTTTTATGCCTCCACTTGTGATCTCTTCACCTGTGGATCTTCCCTCACTTATGGATCCTTCTCCACCCATGAGTCCACCTATGGATCCTTCTCCATTAGTGATTCCTTCTCCTCCCATATATCTTATTTTAATGCATTATCCTAACCAACCTTTGCCTAATTTTCCTCCTCAACATGCTCTTTTAAGCATTCCTACTTTTTTAGTTGAGGAGATCATAAAAGAAGTATTTTCCCAATATTCATTAAATATTGATGAGACCTTAACAATAGTTTGATTACAGCTTCATAGAGATTTATCTCATGTGTTGGATAATGTGTGTGGACATATTTACTAGTATTGGTGAACACATGCATGGTGCTTTCTCTTTTATCTTTGGTTTTGACATGTTCTCCAATCTTATTTTTATCTATTATATCATTTGACACTGTGTCATATTTATGTTTCTCTTATATGATGATTTCTTACTTGTTGTACTATAGCTTGTTTATCTTATCATTTATTTTTGCATATGGTTGTCTTTTATTTATCATTGTTTTTCCCTTTGTCCTTGGAGTTTTTTGAAAAACCCTCTTTCTTGTATCTTCATGATTGTTTTGATTTCTTATCCTTATTTTTCACAAATAAGTTTTCATGGGGATTTGGTTAAATAAACCCTATTTCCATTATTTATTGTCTCCCTTTACCATGTGATTAGTTAGCAAACAATCTATCTCATTATTATCTCTTTTCACCAATCCACTTTATATCTCCTTTCCCCTCTTCCCTTTTTATGCAAACTAAGCATATACATGGTTGAGACATGAGATCACATGTTAGTTCATTGTCAAGCCTAAGTATCCTTTTCTATCTTTGTATTTGGTTACGTAGCTTCCTTTAGCCTTATCCTATAACTCATTCATATGTATCACTATCTCTCTCATGATTGGTCACTCCAAATCCATATGGAGGAGGAATCCTAAAAATCCTTCAAAATAAAGTTAAAATCCAAATAATTTAAACAAAGGTAATGATATCAAAAGGAAAAAATATTCTTAAAAGTTTAGTCACACTAAAAGACATGATTCAAAGCACATCTTCTTCTTCTAGTTGAACCTCAAACTCCATAGTTAGTTTCACATAGAGCTGAAGTCCTTTGGGGTGTGGAAGGCTAGTATATTTGAAGAGGAGAATAATAATAAAAATTTAGTGCTACCTACTCTCTCATGTAAGTACCCAATCTTCATCGTATACCAACAAATCTATAAGGGGTCCTGAAGAGTGGGGAACACATCATGGGAAGGTATGTCCATTTTAATTTTCCTTACACTAATCTAACTTCATGATTTGATCTTATTAGCATGATTAATTTCCTACAAAGCTTTGTTTCTATAGTGAACATGTTTCCTTTCTACATATATGATCACTAGTCACTTAGTGTCTTCTCATATCCTTAGTATACCTCTTGCCTCTTAAGGTCTTTCCATAAGAAACCTAAGTCTTGATTTTTACGCTTCCTTTTTCACTCCTTATATCCCTTATATTTCCTCTTGAGATTTTCTATTTGGTGTATTAATCACCCCCATTTAGGATTTCATTTATGAGCTGCATTGTAATACCATAGATAAGACCCGACCATAGTCACAAATTACCATATTTTCCTTCTTATTAACCACATCACTTTATTACCTAATTTTCCTATTTATTCCACCCTAGTGGTGTTCTCTTTGTCGAGTTTTAGTGTAAGACTATGGATAAGACCTAACCCTCCCAAAATTCTCCAATACCCAAGTCACCATCCTAATTACGTGTTAAATTTGAGATAAGATTCAATCGATTATGAAGTTACACATCATTTTACATGATTCCCATCTTGATATTTATTATTTTTTATGCTTACTTCATTTTTATTTCTCTTTTTATCTTCTTATTTTCTTAGTGTATGTAAAATTTCAACCATTTCTTGAATTTTTCATATTTTCCAGCATGAAATAGTATGATCAATTTAAGACCAATCTTTGAAATTTTTATTTTTATTTCATACTTCTTAACATGATTTTGTATGATTTATTGACCTAATTAATTTTTTTATACCATTGGTGCCCTTTTACATACCTTCCATTTTATAACATTATTTTCATACTTCTCAATGTGATATTAGTATGATTTTATTTATTTTAATTTGATGAAAAAATATTTCACATTTGTTTAAAAACACATTCCTTTTACCATCTTGTTTTGCCTTTTCTTATTTATTTATACTTAGTAATTTCTTGTTATTACACATTTCGCACCTTGAAATAGTGGGTAATAAATTTTATTGATTGATTATATTTTTCCAAGTCATTTTGCCTATTTATTTTTAACCATGCATGTGTTTTTCATACTACTAGAAAAGAAACCACAACTCATATATTTCCTATAGCATATAAAACAAAGATAAATACATGTTCTAGAAATAAATATATCCTAAACATACACAACCACAAACATAATGCAAAAATAAAATCAACCATAAAGATAACATACACATCCAACAACAAATATGGTAAAATGATCATATATATATATATATATCATGAGTTTGATACAATGCAATCATATACAATGCCCCAGCTTTATGGCTAGGTCCCATCATGCCTATCTCTTGGCCTAGCCACACTACCTTCTGAGGCCTTGGTCTAACTCCTTTGAATGGTATGCTATAAGGAGGTTTTTTGAGATCTCAATCCCTCTATCTATCCCTATAGGTTTGATTCTCACATATGTGAATCCATTAACTAGGTCTAGATTTCTATCATCTATGCTACTATAGGTAAATGTGTAGATATCTCATCTAATAATTCATGCCATGCTTATATATATCTAAGATGCATTAGTGTTGGTGATTTCATCCTCTCACTCTACACATATATCTACCTTATTACCTCTCCAGTGAATCTGAAGCAACTTGCTTAAGTTGGGGCAGATGGTACACTCAAATCATCTAGTGTCATAGGGTTGTATGGCTATAAAGTCTCATCTAAGATGTCATGGAGTGATCCCCTCACTAGGGAGCCCCATCTCTCCTCATCATCACATACACCCAAAAAATCTCACAAGATGGATATTAGATCTCTATCATATATCATAATATCTATCTATCTCTTTAAACAAAACTATGAAAATATCTTGGATCAGATAAGATAGTTCACACCTACACTTCTAATTAGGATACACTTGTTAAGCATAATCATGACCAATATGGGGATATTTTAGACCCAATAAGGGTATCACATGTATCACTTACCACAAAATATGATGTTAGGAATGGTTCCAAAGCATATAGTCTAACACACACAATTGTAAAACAACCCTAATGGAGTCCTAAGTTTTTAAGTGTTCACTCTATTCTAATAATAAGAAAGAAAAATATAATCTAGTGCTCACCAAATCTTGTGGCACAAAGTGGGGGTTAGAAAAAATTAAACAAATAAATATAATAAACATGTATTAGAATAGATATAATCATGTCAATGTATAGAAAATCTTAATACATGGAGAGAAGAATACAAATGCATTATCTAGACTTACAAAGGATAAATAAAGTTAGGAATAGTTACCTTTGATGATGAACCTATTGAGCCACAATATTTCCCTTGGCAAATGTGCTTCAAAATAAATTATTTTGGTATGTAAGGATAACTAAGATAAATAAGCTCTAGGATACACAACCTATCTAAGCATCCAAAATACTTATCCATAAGACAAGATTCAGATCTTCAAAAAAATTATGGAACCCTAAGATTTATTCCTCAAGTAGAATGGTTAATAAGTAGATGTTCACTCACACTTATTCAATAATATTTATTCTCTTATCAAATGGTGGGAAATGATATTGTATATATAGGTATATCTTGCCCTAAATAATTTCATGAACATCAACTGTACAAGGCCAACCCAATCAACCCAGTGTGTTTTAGGGGATAATTTACTAGGTTTTTGCTATGTTAGAGAAAAGGATAACATACCAAAAAGTAAATAATACCCCTAAACTATACTAGGTTAACTTAGTTGACCTAGTATAACTGATAGTCAAAAAGGAGTTTAAAACCAAAAAAGGAAGAATAGGAGGAAAAGACTAGAGGAGGTACGATTGAGAAGAATAAGTTTAGGGTAAATTGTTTTAGGAGATAATTTTGTAAATGGAAAGTGGAAAAAAGATAAAAAATATTACAAAGCACTGATGGTTTTCCCACCCCTTTCTTAGTGCACCCCTTAAGGCATGCACTTAGAGAGATTAAGACTTGATAGGTTCATGTAAGATACAAAGTGCAGTAATCAGTAAAAGTTTAAAAATGTATATAGTTTACAATATTCTTTCAATGGAATGGTATGGGTGATAAATCTAGGATCAAATATCTTAAAATATTCATAAGACCATGCAATAACATCATTATGCTTATTCAACAAGTCTCTATATTTTCTTAATTCTTTGTGTGTGGATGTTATACCAAGGTTTACTAGCTAAGGTTGACCTTGAGTTCCTATAACAATTATATTATAATTATTTCCACTCACTTTGGGAATTTTAATAGTTTTAGATATCTTGTCTTTATCAAACAGTCTTTCTAAGGCAATCATGCCTTTGGGAATCTTGTTATCATTCAATTGTATTACCTTGTCATTAACTTTGTCTTTATCAAGATAATTCTCATTAACCTCATAAATAATATAAGACTCAAAAAATCCTAATTTGTTCAAGAATTTAATGATCTAATGATAATCACTAAACACTTTCAAATGATTGACATCATCAGGTATAGAGGGATATGGAACCAATTCAATGTTTAGCCTTTGAGAATCTTGATTTGGCATTAAGTTAGCTACAGATGAAGCTAACTAATCAAAAAAATCATTTTATTCTTTAGGGATTTAAATAATATTGAAAGCATCAAATTAATCCATCAAGTCCAACACTCTAGCTTATATTTCTTTAGATAAGATAATTTGCATTGATATTTACTTCTGACTTGATTAACTACTAGTTTAGAACTACCATATACAAGTAGTTCTTTAACCTTATATTTGATAGTAAATTTTAATCTTAATATTAATTATTCATATTATACCAAATTATTAGTGCAAGGAAACTAAATTTTGTAAGAAGCAACATATTCTTTCCCAATGGGATGGATTAAAACTACTTGTACTCTAGATCCATATTGACATCTAACACCATCAACATATAATTTCCAAAGTAGAGGCATAATATGAGAGCCTATTGACCTTTTCATTAGCTAAATTGTACTATGTGATCTTGTGCTTCATATTTGTTTCCCTTTTAATCCAAATTTGATTAGGAACTCCCCTCCATAATAGCCACATGTGAGAGCATTTAGTTGATATGTATCCATTCAAAGATTTGGTCAAATCCCTACTAAGAAAAATCCCATAACCATTTGCAATGTCCACAACTTGAATATCTATGAATTGATGCACTCTTGGCTCTAAAGCAAGATGTATATGCACATTCAATAATTCATTGATCACTTTAACTCTATATTTGGATAATTGGGTAACTACTCTATTAGACTTAATAGGAGTTAAACCATAATTTTCATAAATACCTTTTGGCATGATATTTGTAGAGGCATCTGAATCTAACAAAAAATTATTCTAGTTTTTAATAAAAACTCTAATTATTAGTAAGAAAAGTGGAACCTCTACTTTATTCTTATACATCACTAAATTTGCATTTGTAACTTTTTGTAATTTACTAGATTTTTTTGATAAAGATTCTAGAAAAAAGTCTTTTTGTTTAGTTATTTGAGTCAATTCATGTAAAGTGATATTATCATTAATCTTATTCATATCCTCTACCATGTTATATCAAATCCTAGTAGAATAAAGATATGAATCAACATTATTTATAGTCTTACTTCTCTTTGGAAGTTTTAGATTGTTATTAGCTTTGGGATCAGGAGGAGTATTAATGTTGTTCGATGGAGTATAAATTGTTATTGGTTGATTTTGGTCACTATTCCTAAATGGATAAGTCTTTTTCAAATACTATTTAAAATCATGAATCTCCTCTAGAGTATCTTCATGTTCATACTCATCTTGGAATGGAAAATCAAAAGTTTCCACCATAAGAGTTGTATCAAAAGATTTAGATGAATTTAAAGAACTAGATGTCCCTATAGTAGCATTATGTTTGTTAGGAATAACTTATAATATATCTAATTTATATTTAAAATATTAAAAATCATTAAAAAATTATATACAATCTAATTCACCATGTTTTGAAGTGTTATGAACCCTACAATAATAAGCTAAATCTACATCACAAATGTTCATTTTAGGAATGTTATTATTTGCAGATGACTCATTATTATTTATACTTATATTATGAAACCTATTTTTAGGTTTGTTAAACCTTTGATACAAATAATTTCTACTATAATTTTCACTAGTATTACTTAGTTTTTGTAACTAAAGAAAATCAGTGAGGTTATTTTGAATTATGAAATTGAGTACTACTAATAGCTAATGTTTAAAATATCTCTTTTATCTTGTGTATGGAATCCAATTTGAGTGCTATTTAAGAATCCTAGGTTTTGACCAAGATGAACATGACTCAAAGGCAATTGGTTTAAAAATGGAATTTGATTCAAATCAAGCATGTTTCTATTAGAATTTGGGATGATATTTAATACATGAAGATTAGGATTGACATTATTAATAGCATATGCTAATTGATATTGGGGATGTATTTGACCATTAATTATCATAGCTTCAACATAAGCTAAAGCTAATATGTCTATAACCCTAACAGATGTTTTCAAAAACATAGAAGTCATTGGATCTAAATCATCCTTATAAATATCTAAATCCAAAGATTCAATAGGCCTATAAGGAAGTATAGTTCTTATAAACATATTTTTAAATCTAGCATTGAAATCTCTAATAGTTTCATTTAAATCTCTCTTCACCATAGTGAATTATTGATTAAGGACACAAGGACTGATGATATTTACAAACTAATAAATGAAATAATTCCAATTAAAAATGTAATTTTTATGAAGGTTAAGAAATAAATCATACATTACATCTCTAAAAGTAAAAGGAAATAATCTGCAAGTAACATCTTCATGAACAATATTTAACAATCTTAAATTAACCTTAAAATACTTGATATGTTCTTCAGTAGTTACCACACTTGTAAGACTAAAATAAAGTAAATATTTCTTAATATTTCTACGTAAGTCATGTACCTAACCAACAAAATTGATATAAGATCCACCTGACCAAGCTATACCTTAATGAGGATTGAATATAAGAGCAACATGAATAGGTGAAGTAGGTTGAGATTTAGAAACCTTGTGATTAGCTTTATCTACTCTTTCTTTCCTATGAATTTCCAAATAAAAAGAGGTAACCTTGTCTCAGACCTTAACTTAATTCTTGTTCTTGGAAGTTACAGCTTGTAAAATGTAAATCCTATTCAAGACACATTAAAGAAACCCTATCTTTACAAAGAAAAATTTTCTTTAAGAAAATTTTAAGTAACCTTTACAAATAATAGTTCAATTCTTACAAAACTTCAACAAACTTTGTAAATAACAATTCAATTATTTCAAATAATGACTATCTTTAATTGATTTAGCTTAAAGATAACTCCAAACTTGTGAATATCAATGATATTTACACAAAATTACTATCATTAACCTTAAAAACATCAAATTCACAAAGATTAAACAATATTTTCAATGATTTTACACAAATCTTCAAATAATAGCTATCTTTAGCTACATAAGCCTAAAGACCGGTCTAAAATCATGGATATCAGTGATTTTTACACAATCAAGATAATAAAAAACATAATTATGTAAAGGATCAACTGATATTTGAACAAAATTCACTAAAATTAGCTAAGAATAATTTAGATTTATAAAGCTTAAGATTAAGATACCCACCTTTTAACACCAATGAAACATGCATGTTGATACATTTAAGTGTATCATAGGGCTTAAATAGTGTTTAAAACACTTCTCATTTATAGATTCAAAGAATCTATTGCATGAATTTCTAGTTGTGATCTTCTTGAGATCTATGGTGTAGTGACTAAGCTAATTAACTATTTCATAAAAATGATAATATAAATGGTTGTTGGGATCAATCATGGTCCAAAGGTTTTATAAAAATGAAAGTAATCTAAACTAAGTCTAATGAATAATGATCAAAACCTAAAGTCTAAAACCTAATATAGAATGAATATTTACAATAAAAACTAAACTACAATGATTTTATCAAAGAAAATATAAAATAGGAAGGGTAGGGTAGGAAGAAGGATGTTTATGATCTTTAGTCTAGACATGTTGAAAAAGCTTAAATTTCATAAAAGGCATGCACTTAAACCAACATATGACATGAAATTTCTAAAAGCAGAGATCCTATCATATCCTAAGTAGATGTCTGAGGATATTTGAAATAATGCAAATAAGAAATCTGATTCACTTTAAAGGTTTACTCAAATAATAAAATTGCATTATCACATCTTCAAGAAAAAAAAGGAAAAAGAAATGAATCTAAAATCTTTAAGTCAACCAAGCATAAGCTCAGATTAATAATTTTTTATTAAAAAATAGACATCTATAATTCATAAAATCCATTCAAATCTGAACATCAAACTAGATACTTGAGGAAGTAGCCATGATAACAAACAAATACGAAATAATCTTTATATAATTCCCTTGCTTGCATTACTTACTCCAAAATTTGCACAAAAGTTTTGATCTAAAAACATCCTCCCATTTTTATAATGACAATACCCCATTTTATAGGCAACCTAAGATGTATATTGGTCACTCATATCAAATGAGAATTAACCAAGTGTCAAGCATAGTTTTCCTTTTACATTATTCTAGAATTAATGACACTTGTCACACATGACTAGCCTACAAGTCATGTAAATTATAAGTTATAAATGATTTCACAAAAGAGAATATTCCCTTTTCAAATGATGTACATGTTTTTTTACAAAATAATATACTAAGTCAACATAATGGACTTCAATATGCCACAGTTTGTGTAGCCTTTTGCTTTTACTCTAGAAGCTTCATGGTTTTATCATATTATTTAACAATCAATTTCAGATTAATGATTAGGTCTATGAAGATTTCTTCTTCTTTCCCTACCAAATATTTGAAGACTTGATATATTTTATCCAAGGATTCTTTAATTCTCTTAGCATCACCAATATTTTACTTTGATGACAAAATCATGTCCAAGATACACTTATTATCAACCCCTGAGGTGCCCTTGCTTTTATTCTTGAATTCTGGGATGAATTGAATAGCTCTGTGTTGGAACTCTTTAGAAGTTATCAAGATAGTAGTACTAAGGATGGTTGGATCCTTGATCAAACCTCCTAGTATCTGAACCATTATGATTTCTAATTATTAGAAGTATCTTGGGAGATCTCCTATGACTTTTGACCACTTGTTCATATCTTTGATCTTCTCTATCAAGATTATCATAGCCATATTCAATTGTGATATGATTATTATTTTGAGCTCAATAATCTATTATTTCAATAGTATATTTATTAATTCCTTTACCTTATGATCTGAAGCTTACAATTGATTGAATTGTTTCATAGCTATGGAATGTTGTTTGTTCATCACATCCAGTTTAGACATTATTGCTTTCAAAAAAATGAATGTATCATAGATGGTGGCTTCACAGCTATTAACAATGTTCTCTAGAATTGATAGAATAGATTGTTCTTCCATATTCTTCTTTCCCTACTTTAATCCTTTGATGGAAACTTTCAAACTTTTTTATTGGGATTTTGCTATCTCTAGAACATCCTCTTCAAATATAGGATCCTCCCCTGGCCTTTGTATATTATTTTTAGTCAAGTGAACCAAAGGTTCAACCTTTTGATGAAAAACCTCCTCACCACCTTCCATGACCATTGTCTCAGTAAATCTTTATAAAACTATAGCATATGGATCATATCTAATTATAATTGAGGATTGGCCCATATGCCTGAATAGGACCTTTGTGTTTAACTATCCAGATGATTGAGGTTGAGTAACAAGTCTCTTTTCTTCTTATTCTTTCAAGGCATTGATCTAAGGCTTCAACTCTTATTATATAGGAATGTTATTATCCTTTACTAACACCCATGGATGATAAGTAGTAGGAAGCTTTTCTAAAATTGGTTCATAATTAAACCACTTAGGTATAGGTGGCCCATATATGAGGTTCTCTTCACTAAACAAGTTAATGTTCTCCAAAGGTGGTGTGATGGCCACTTTAGTTTTCTTTGCCTTTTGACCAATTTAAGTCTCTACTTTCCTCTTGGGAGGATCAATGAATATTAAGTCTAATCACTTTTATTTTTTATTTTCCTCTTCATCTAAATTTAATTCATATGTCATGGATGATATTCTCAGTGCATCCTCTATAGATTTATAAGGATCTAAAGCTATCATATGAACCTCCTGCTAAGGAAAATCTTGATTTATTATTTGAGAAGAGTCAAGGGATAAGGAACTAGAAGCAATTTATCCTAGTCTCTTCTCTTTAGACCTATGCTTTACTTTCCTAGGGCCTATCTTATTTATCCACTGATGGAAGCCTATAAGAACCAACATCTATCAAATGATACTTGCTAGGGCTTAGATGCCATCTATCTTCCATATTTTTATCTCTATGTAATCTGGACTCAGGATTTATATTACGTTATTTTAGCCTTATAGTGACTTCAAAGTAAGATGATGCCTTAGTGTATATAAAATCAAATTTACTAGGTTCATACTCATAAGGCACAACTAAAATACCTTTGATCCTCAAATGTTCCTTTACCATACCATAGGGATCCCATTATTTATGATAATCAATATGCAATTTTAAAGATATTATGTGCTTTGAAGTAACTTCTATGTGGTCCCATTACTTGAAAATGGTTATAACAATTGTCATAGGGAAATTATGTAGAACCCCTTTCTCTTAATCTTGTAAACACCATCTATCCCATTGAACAATTGATATGCCACTTCTTATTATACCAATTTATCAAGTTCCTATAATGGTAATTTGAAAGGGGTATTTTGGGTTCCTTAAATTATTATAACTATGAAATAAAGATAAAGCCATATATCCCCCATTATCTTAATGTTGATTAGAGGACTTATCCTCATCATGGGAATACCATTTATGGCATGACTCAATGTAGGGTATACACAATCATAGATAGACTAGATATGGTCTGTATATTTATAGATATGTAATTTAGAAAGATACTAAGAGATAGTTTGGGTACCATTATGGGACCATTCTCTTTGATTAAGGATCATGGTGGTTGCACACAAGGCATATAAAAGATAGGATATCATGTAAAACTCAATTATTTTCTTATTATTAATCTCATATATCTATCTTCTTAGTGAAATGCTAATAATTTCACCTAATGGAGCCACCACCACTTCTTCAATGATGAAATATTATATAGGCACCCATATTGGTTCTACATGTGTTATATGTGCAAACCCATATAAATTGTTTAACATAGTCATGACCATCCTGACTCTAGGTCTAAATTGAATCATATGGATGTTTTTAATAGGAGCTATAATGACCTAGTTACCAAATTCTAGCCATTTTTTGAGGATATCCATCGTGGTGTTCTTATTTACCCATGAATTAATGGAATCTAAGCCATAGATAATGATCTTCTTGATTAAATGCACACTATTGATATATGGCAATATGATCAAACATAGGTTATTGATCTACTTCAACTTTTCCAAGATTATGACACATGTAACTCTTGTATTCCTTTGTAGGATTCTTGACTTATTGACTTTAGCCCTTAACATATATCATCTAATAGGATTTCTACATTTATATCGAAAACATTGATCTTTGATTCAGGAACATTAAATTATTGAATTTGTGATATCATCCATCTATCATTAATTTATGATATGAGCTTTCAATATTTTTCACTTGGAAACATCATGTTTAATTCATTCCTATTACCAATAAAATCAAAGAAGTAAGTGTTCAAGATATATAAAGACTTAGAATAAATTCTATACTAAGGTTATAATGAATTATTAAATTCAATTTAAGACTTAGTTTAAAATTAAACTAAGGCTAGGAAGGGATAAAATAACCCATTGCAAATATGAATTCATTTTAATAAGAACTTAGGCTAAATAGATTTAGACTAAATTTTTTGAACATAATTTAAATTCAAATTCACCTAATCAATTAAGGAACCAAATGTTAATCATAAAAATCAAATTAGTTATTGAAGCTTAAACCATGAACACTTGTTTATTCTATAATAAGATCCATTGATCCTATAAGACAAAACACACATTCCAAATTTTAGAAACATTATGTAAGGTCAAACAAAGATTATGTTAGCATGCCAATATAAGCTAGAGCAAAACATGATGTTCAATAATGAACCCTGATCAAGTTAAATGTCTAATTTATAACACAAATTTGAAAAATTTGATCAAGGGTTCCCATTTTTCATAAACGGGGGTATGTTGATCTCAATAAATGGTGACTTCTAGAGGAAACATTACAAAATGTTAGAATTCAAATACTCTTGGTTCAAAATAATAACCAAACAAATATTTCCACATGATCAAGTACCATTATGAAGATCAATTCATAATTAAAAGAAGTCTTACACATGTAGAATTAATATCAAATATCAAAACTTAGTAATTTTATGTGTGTGCTTTGATTCGTTTATTGATTTCCATTGGAATTAGAAAACAACTTCTAGATTTCATGACCTTAATCATTAACATAGACTTGTAGCATATTTAGATATTCATTATGAATAATTATTTATGAAAAGGGAAGGCTTAAGAATTTTTATACCAACCAAGCATGTATAATCCCAATAGAGATACTTTTGGTCTCACTCTAGGCCTTACTCCACTGCCAATCAGGTGTCTATATCCTTGGTGGAGGTTTTCAAAATCACCTTTGTTTAAAAATCTTTCATATTTTCAATAAGGCTTTTATTTTTTTATATTTTTAATTATATTTAGATTTCCAAAAAATATTGGGAACCATAATTAGCTAGGAGTTTAGGATTTTTTTCAAATGTTTGATTTTCAGACAAATATCCTTGGTCATAGACTTCATCCCAGACAATAATGTTCTTTAAGTGTTAACATGACTTTTTTCTAATAATTCAAACTTCAACTCAACATATGCAATCCATATTAAAATCAAACATAGAATAAAATAAGGTTTTTATATTTTCAAGGAACAATTAATCTAGATAGTAATTTTCATCAATTTATCAAAGACATAACATTAAGCTCAAGATTTCCAAAATCCATGATCCACCAATGTTTAAGAGTCATATTTGAATTTTTGGTTTGAGAAGTTCTTTTGAGCCTTTGGATGGATAATGGATCATGAAAATATTCTTGAAAAGACTTATTGAAAGATAGAGAATAGAACAAAGAAAGTAAACATATACTAAGCAAACAAATATTCACAAACACTATTTACAAACAAGGAAAAAGAATGAAACTAATCTAAGCCTACCAACACTAACTCTAAGTACTATTATAGATTAATACATGAAGAATTGATGTGGAAAAATAGATAATTAATGCTTAAGATATTTCCCATTAGCTGGCAAAGTGAACTATACTCCCTACAAGTCTCTGAGCTTAAAGGTGTTGTCTCCTAATGTCTCAAAAATTTGATAATATCCAATCCATAAAGGAGTAAATTTCCCATGTTTCTGTTTTGGCTCAGATGCTTTCTCTTATGGGAGAACTAGGTCTCCCTATTTGAGCACCTTGATATTTGAATGTTTTTCAAACCATCTTTTGACAATGGTTTGATGTCTACTAAATTAGGCAAATCTTTCTTCTCTTCCATCATCCATTTGTATGATATCAAGCAACCTAGAATTATGAAATTCTTGATCTTCTTTCATATACTCTTGCATGAACTTGTAAGTTATCAATTTGAGAGTAATTGGAAATATTGGTTCTTAACCATATACCAATAGAAATGGTGATGCTTTTAGATCTTGTCTCATTATAGTTTTGTTTTCCCATAGAGAATATTTGAGCAATTATGCCATGTTTTCGGTCATTGAGCTGAAGACTTCTTAATAAATTTCATCAAATTCCTATTTATAGATTTTGAAACTCTATTACCTTGAGGATAATGATTAGATGAAAACTTAAGAGCTATATTATTATCATAGGCCCACTCAGTCATCTCTATAGATATAAATGTTGATCTATTATCACATACCAATGATATTGGTATCCCAAATCTAGTACATATGTTCTCTTTAAGAACTTGATAACATCTTTAGTTCTACATTATTCTATTTCTACTACCTCTTTCCATCTTGTACACTAATATATGGTAGTAAGAACATTCTTATGTCCATCTAAATAATTAGGTATAATAATCCCTAAAAAGTCCAAATCCATTAAGCAAATTGTTTGTCAATTAAAATTGGCCTCAAGGGAATCATTGATATAGGTTCTTTTATGTTGAAGATCTGACATTGATGACATTATATGACATGCTTTTGAGCATCCTTGAAAATTATTGGCTAATAATACCCTACATTTAGGATTTTATAAGCTATTGTTTTTTTATAGGGGTGTCCACTTCCAATTTTTTCATGAAAGTTACTTAATATTTCAATTAATTCTTCTTTTGAAACACATCTCAAGTATATTCCTTCATAATTATTCCTATAAAGTATCCCATCCTTAATCAAGAAATGATATTTTTTGAGACTCAAAGCTCTTATTTTTTATTTTTTTAATCCTATAGGACAATATTGATTAATCATTTAATGAATTACTACATCATACCAATCATTTGGTGGAAATTATTGTTGGTCAACCTGTATGATACTCAATTCAGGATTCGTGTTAGCAATCAATTGAGTTAATCCCTGACAACTCACCAATTTATCAATTTTTATTTCAAGATCATACTCTTCAAGTATGTACATCCACTTACCTCTTCTCTCTCCCAATTCACATTTACATAACATAAGATTACTAGTAGGTTCTGGTAATATAGCATGCACTTTATTCTTAAGAATATAATGTCTAAATTTTTTGACTACTTTAACCAAAGTAAATGTATATTTATCAATCAAGGAATAATTTAATTTATCATTCTTAAAGTTAGTAATCATAAATTCAATTGGATGATCACATTTATCAACTTTATAAGTTAATAAATCTACTATAGTATGTTTAGAAGCAAAAGAATAAAGATAAAAATATTTTGTAAAATTAGGACATACAAACATAGATGCATATCATATTGATTATTTGATATCATTAAAGGATTTCTTTGTTTATTCATTTCATTTGATATTTTCAGCCTTATTTATCATGTCATTAATAGGTTTCACAATCTCTACAAAACTATAAATAAAGTTTCTTACAATTTTTTTTCCCAAAGAAAGACTTTAATTCTTTTTTGCTATTTAGGGGTTCTATTTTAGATATGGCATTGACTCTATCTAGATAAATAAAAATTGAATATTTATTTATCATATTTCCTAGAAATTTCCTTTTAGTTACATAGAATATACTTTTCTTAGGATTAAGGTAAATCCCATACCTTCTACAACATTTAAATACTTGTTATAAATGCATTATATGATCTTCCAGGTTTTTTGAAAAGATAGTAAGATCATCCATATATATAATAATACGTTTACCTATAAGACCTTGAAAATAATGGTCTATAACTCTTTGAAAAATAGTTTTTACATTGATTAGTATAAAGGGCATCCTCTTATAAGCTAAATTACCCCATTTTTTTGTGAATGCAGTCTTCATTCTATCTTCCTTGTTAACAAGTCCCTGATTATAGCCTAGGAAACCAACTAGGAAAGGCATCATGATAGAACCATTAATAATTTGAATGACTTGGTTAAGGGATGGTAAAGGATAATTATCATTTTCAAAATATTTTTTCAAATTCTTAAAATCTATGCATAATCTAATCTCAATATTTTTTTTCTTTATAACTAGTACTAAATTAGTTACCCAAGTAGAATGTCTAATTAGAAAAACTCTTTTTTCATATAATAATTTCTTGACCACTTTATAGATCAATGGTTCCAAAATAGGATTAACTAGTCTTTGTTTCTGCATGAATGGTGTACAATCTTCTTTCAAGGGAAAGGTATGAGTGATAAATATAGGATCAAAGATCTTCAAATCTTCATAAGACCATGCAATAAAATCCTTGTACTTGGTCAATAAGTCTTTATACTTTCTCTATTATTCATGTGTACATGAGGTACCAAGGTTTACTAGTTGAGGTTGACCTTTAGTTCCTATGTCAATTACACTATAATCCTTCCCACTCACTTTGGGAATTTTAATAGTTTCAACTAGCTTGTCTTTGTTAAATAGTATTTCTAAGGAAATCACACCTTTAGGAATCTTGTTATCATTCAATTGTATTACCTTGGTAATGAAACATGCCTATTGATCTATGTAACTGTATCACATGGTTTACATAGTGTTTAAAACAATTTTTGTTTATAGATTCAAAGAATCTATTGCATGAGTTGTTGGTTTTGATCTTCTTGAGATATATGGTGTAGTGACCAAAATAATTAACTATTTCACAAAAATAATAATGTAAATGTTCATTAGGAGCAACCATGGGCCTAAGGTTTTGTGAAAATGAAAGTAATCTGAACTAAGTCTAATGAATAATGATCAAAACCTAAAGTTTAAAACCTAATATAGCATGAATAATTACAATAAAAACTAAACTACAATGATTTGATCAAATAAAAGAGAAAATAGGAAGGGTAGGGCAAAAAGAAGGATATTTCTCATCTTTAGTCTAGACATATTGACAAATCTTGAATTTATCAAAGATATGCACTTAAACCAACATATGACATAGAATTTCTAAAATCAAATACCATATAATATACTAGGTAGATGTCTAAGGATATTTTAAATAATGCAAATAAGAAATCCTATTCACTTTAAAGGTTTACTCAAATAATAAAACTGCATTATCACATCTTCAAGAAATTCAAGGAAAAAGAAATGAATCTAAAATCTTTAAGTTAACCAAGCATAAGTTCAAATTAATAACTCTGTATTAAAAAATACACATCTAGAATTCATAAAATCCATTCAAATCTAAAAATCAAAGTAGATACTTGAGGAAGTAGCCATGATAACAAACAAATAAAAAAATATGCGACAATCTTTACAAAATTACCTTACTTGAATTACTTGCTACAAAATTTACATAAATGTTTTGATCTAAAAATTTCCTCCCCTTTTTACAATGATAATATCCCATTTTAAAGGCAACCTAGGAGGTATTTTAGTCACTCATATCAAATGATAATTAAACAAGTGTCAAGGATAGTTGTCATTTCATAATATTCTATAATCAATGACACTTGTCACACATGACTAGCCTACAAGTGATGTTCATTACAAGTTTCACATGATTTTACAAAATATATTATTCCTTTTTCAAATGATGTACATGTTTTGTTACAAAATAATATACTAAGTAAACACATTGAATTTGAGACACCCCAGTTGCTATAAATTTTTGTTTTTTCTCTAGGATATTCATAGCTTTATCATATTATTCATTAATCAACTTGAGATTAATGATTAGATCTATGAATAATTATTATTATTGTCCTTGAAAACCTTTGAATACTTCATCTATTGTATTCAAATATTCTTTATTTCTCCTAGTATCACCAATATTTTCCTTTGCTACCAAAATCATGTCTAAGATACACTTATTATCAGCCCTTGAGGTGCCGTTGCTCTTATTATTGTCTTCTTGGATAAATTGAAAAGCTCTATGTTGGAAATATTTATTGGTTATCAAGCTAGTAGGACTGAGGATGATTGGATCCTTGATAAAACCTCTTAGTATATGAACCATTCTACTTTTTAATTATTTGAAGTCTCTTCAGAGATCTTCTATGCCTTTTGACCAATTGTTCATATCTTTGATCTTCTCTATCAAGATTATCATATCCATATTCAAATGTGATAGGCTTACTATTTTGAGCTTAGGAATATAGCCTTTCATTAGTATATTGATCAATCTTTTATGTTATTATTTAAAGGTTTCCATTAAATGACTAGTTTCATAACCATGGAATGTTGTTTGTTTATCACACCTAGTTTAGACTTTATTGCTTTAAAATAACTAAATGTATCATATATGGTGGCTTTAAATTTATTATCAATGTTCTTTGGAACTTATAGAATGGATTTCTCTTCCATATTATTCTTTTCTTGCTTTAGGACTTTGATGACAACTTGTAACATTTCTACCTGAGATTGTGCTAGCTCTAGAACATCTTCTTCAAATATAGGATCCTCCCATGACCTTTGTAGTCTATTTTGAGTCAATTGAACCAAAGGTTCAAAATTTTGATGTACAACCGCCTCACCACATTCCATGAATACTATTTTAGTGACTCTTTGTAAACATGTAGTATTTAGATCATATCTAACTCCAACTAAGTATTGGCCCATATGCATGACTAAGACTTCTATTTATAACTCACGAAATGATTGAGCTTAAACAACAAGTCTCTTTTTTACTTCTTCTTGCAAGTTAATGATACAAGGCTTCAACTCTTATTGTATAGGAATGTTAGTAGCCTTCATTAGATCCCATGGATGATAATTAGTAGGAATATTTTCTAACCTTGGTTCATAAATTAAACACTCAGGTATATGTGGCCCATATATTAGGTTCTCTTCACTGAACAAGTTAATGTTCTCCAAATTTGGTGTGATGGCCACTTTAGTTTTCTTTGCCTTTTGACCGATTTAAGTCCCAACTTTCCTCTTAGGAGGATTAATGACTATCAAGTCTAGTGACTTATATTTTCTATTTTCATCTTCATCTAAATTTGATTCATATGTCATGGTTAACATTCTCAGTTCATCCTCCATATATTCATGAAGATCTAAAGCTATCATATGAACCTCCTACAAAGGCAACTCTTACTCTATTGTTTTAGAAGATTGAGGGGCTGAAGAACTAGAAGCAATTTCTCATAGTCTCTTCTCTTCAAACTTATAATCTACTTATGTATCTAATGATGGAAGCCTATAAGAACCAACATCTATCAAATGATACTGCCTAGGGCCTAGCTATGATATATATTCCATCTTTTTATCTCTATGTAATATGGACTTAGGCTTTATATTATGTCCTCTTATCTATCTAGTGAATTCTAAGTAAGAGGCTAACTTAGTGTATATAAAATCAAATGTACTAGGTTCATGCTCATAAGGTACATCTAGAATACCTTTGATCATCAAATATTACTTTACCCTACCATAGGGATCCCATTTTCTATGACCATAAATATGGAAGTTGAAAGATATCCTATGCTTTGAGTCATCTTCAATATGGTCCCATTACTTGAAAATGGTTTTTCCAATTATCATAAGAAAAATATGTAGAATCCCCTTTATATAAGTCTTGAAAATGTCATTTGTCTGATTAAATATTTGAATTGCCACTTCTTATTCTACTAATTTGTCAAGTGCATGTACTAAAAATTTGAGAGGGGAAATTTGGGTTCCTTTAATTATTATAATTATATAATTAGGATAAAGACACATGTCCCACATTATCTTAATGGATTTAATGATTATAGGACTTATTCTCATCATGGGAATACCTTCTATGGCTTAAATCAATGTAGGGTATACATAATCACATATAAAAATGGATATGGTCTCTATATTTATAAATATTTAACATAGTCATGACCATCCCAACTCTAGGTCTAAATTGACTCATAAGGATGTTTTTTTAGGATCTATAATGACCTTTTACCATCTTCTAGCCATTTTTATAGGATGTACATCATGGTGTGTTTCTTTTCCCATGAATTAATGGAGTCTAGTTCTATCTAGGGCTTATAAAAATTATAGTAAGATTTAAAAATAATAAAGGAGATATATGCAATTTTCTTTAAACTATGTTCATCTATGAGCATAGCTTTGTCAATTTTAGTTTCTTTGAAAATAAGACATTGGTACAATGTGGTACATCTAGTTTAGCATCAACATAATGGAGTCCAGTCATCTAAATTACCATAATATTATCATAGAGTCTCTTGGCCTGGAGTGGCTTCTCTTCTTCCTTGGTTATAACTCTCTGATTATCTATAGTCTAGAGCAACTTTGAATAATTATTAGCTCTTTGTTTAATGAATTAGCTACAAAATATGTGTCTTTGAGAATTTAGACCTCTATGTTTGATGATAGTTATAACTCAATTTATTACTTTGAAATATGTCCATGGGTTGCCATTTCTATAATATTAATTGAATTATCCTTTTGAAAATGATAATTTAACTCTCTCAACTTAAAAAAATAAATCCAAGGATAATTTAGGGATTTTCATACATTTTAGGGCTATTTTGAGGTTTAAATAGATATTTAATAGTGGTAAGTAAGTTTAAAGTATGTGCTTGGGTGAATTAGATCATATTTGTATCTCATATTTATACCTTTGCATGCTCAAGATCATAAGATCTTCCAATATAATGTGTATGCCTATGTGGAATAGCCTTGTCATACAACTTATTTATTTTAAAATGTGATCATTATCATTTTGGGCACATGTCATCATTTTGTGCTCTCTTGAATCTTGATCAAATTTGATGCATTGATCTCTATCTATACTATTTGAACATGCATCATTAATCCTTGATTTCCCTAATCAAACATGAACTATTGAACTCCTCGAGGGTCTTTTGGCATTAAATTTCATTATGGTCATTGATATTCTATCTGGGCTTATGATATTATTCTACTTTCCAACATCACATGCTTTCTATGTACCTTGTGATAATTCTCCATTGCTTTAATGTTCTTACACCATGTGGTAGCTTTTCATGCAGTCTAAGATCTTTGAATTTTTTACTCAAGCATGTACCATTGATCTCCATCTACTCAGTTAATCATGCATCATTTATCTCTATTGGAAAGATTTAATGTGAGACATAGATGTTAATCTACTTGATTAAACATTCATCAATTATCTTTGATCATATGATCAAAATGGGCCATTGATCTACTTCAAATTTGTTGAGATTATGACACATGTCACCCTTGCAGTCCTTTATAGAATCCTTAAATTATTTAATTTAAACTTTAATGTAGATCATATTTAGGGATTTGTACATTTGGATACACACCATTGATCTTTGTTATATGATAATAGACTTATTGACTTCATGAAATCATCTATATACCATTGATCTATGATTCAAGCTTCCAAGATTTCATCACTTGGCAACACCATGTTTAATTCATTCATATGACCAATAAAATAAAATAAGTAAGTGTTTAGGATATATAAAGACTTAGAATAAATTTTATACTAAGGTTTTAATGAATTAATAAATTTGATTAAGACTTCATTTAAAATTAAACTAAGGCTAGGAAGTGATAAAATGACCCATTGTAAATATGATCATGTCTTAATAAGAACTTAGGCTAAATAGATTTAGACTAAGGTTTTTGAACACCATTTAAATTTGGATTAATTTAATCAATTAAGGACCAAAAGTTAATAAAAATAATAAAATTAATCATTGAATCATAAACCATGAACACTTTTTTATTCTAAAAGAAAATCCATTTATCTTGTAAGATTAAACACACGTGCCAAATGTTAGCAACATTAGGTAAGGTCAAATAAAATTATTTTATCATGGAAATGTAATCTATATTAAAATATGATGTTCAATAATGGACTCTAATCAAGTTAAATGTCTAATTTATAACACAAATTTGTATAATTTGAATAAGGGTCCTCATTTTTTAAAAATCGGGGTATGTTAACCTCAACAAAGGTTACCAACTGTAGATCTATTTTCAATAAGAATAAATAAAAAAAGAGAAAACAAAAGGATCCCAAGGATAAAAATCATTAGGCATTTAAACACTAAGATATATTATATAAGTATTCATGAGTGGACTTAGGCAACATACCATCATGTACAACATGAGATACCTACCCCTTCTTTGATCATGAATAATATGAACTTTCAAGGCATCATAATTATTACACCATGAAACCATAATATATAGGTAAGTAGAATAAAATAGTTAGAACTATCATGAAGGAATATCTCAATTCCAAAATCCAATACTAGGGGTAAAACACTATGGGGTGACCCAATCACAACCATAATAAAATAATCAAAGAGAAGAAGAAAGCCAAGTGGTATTACTCCTCTCAAATGCAATAAATCAATCAAGAATCACACAAACCTCATTTATTCAATAAATAAGATATTCAAGTCAATAGGATACCTACCAAATTATCCAATCCCTTTCATGGATATTTTCTAAATTTTTTTACTAGCCAAGTTTCTCCATATCCATCCTCTCTAATTATTTACCTCCTATTCTTCCATTGTTTCTAGGGTGGTTCGATATGCCAAAATTCCAACCCTTTTTCAAAGATATTACCTCCTCAAATAGGAATTCTCTCCTCCTTAAAACCTAATCATAAAATGACATATGTCTATTATTTTCTTGGATCAACCAACCAATTTTTCTATCTAGGCCATGCCTTCATAATGGGTTATATTTATTAGTTCCTAATGGTGTATGGTGGATCATACAAAGTCCTATAATTAATTATAATATCAACATAACAATTCCCATTGATTTAAGGTAGTGACCAATTAATGGATATGCCTAAAATATTCCATTAGATAATGTATACATTTGTCTAATTCATCTCATTCATTGAAGATGACATGACAATCATAAAGGTGGTTTGACCAACCCAAAAAAATTTATAACCACTAAAACATGCCAAGAATAAATAAAAGGTTGAATGGCATATAAGACATTTAATTAGGATAAGGCAAGGTTTATGACAAGGTTTGGGTCAAAGATAGGATCATAAATGATGAAATAATGTCTGACATAGTCTCTCTTCATTCATTTGCAATGATCTTTTCCTGCACATTTATTTCACCCATGAAATCCACTATCATAACAGTTGAATATTATAATTATAACATGCTAGATCATTTACTTAAACCAATGTAATTAGCATACCAAGTTTTAGTAAGGTCATGAAGTTTTATTATTATAGAACCTATTTCATAGTTAATTTCAATTTTATCCAAGGTGATAATTTAAGAATTTCTAAACCAACATGTATCATGTGCATAATCCTCTTACCTTTACAGTCATCACCACTAAGGAAGTATAACCATCAGTTTAACATAGTCACAATGTTTTGTCATGATGGTCCTTACATTCTCCCTTATTAAAAAGGTAATCATCCTTGATGTTGGAATAATTTATTGATCCAAAAAGGTTCTTATATCCACTTGATTTCTCAAATATAATTCTAAATTATCTATGTGCCATCCTAGATAAGCACACAATAAGATTTATTTATTACATCCCTTAAGAACATCCTCAAATGTGGAGGCCAACTTCTATATGGAATTGATCCTACTATTCTTATGTATTTATAAAATCCCTTGAGTTTCTTCAATTATAATTTTTGAGTCTCTTTAAGTACATATGAGGGTATAATCCACATAAATACAATCTCTTGAGTCATATTTTTCTTTTCAATGTTTATACAACCCTAGATTATTAATCTTTAGATACCAATATTCTTGATGGATTTTAGAATGGTGTGACATAACAAATTCAATATTTATAACATAAGTAATGAATTACATGTTGATAAGTTAATTAATTTATGTCATTGATGTCATTGATATCAAGGTGAATCTTGTGAATATGCATGGTGAGTGGTCTTTGAGGTATTAGATTTGTTGATGCATGTTCCTATTGATGTGTTGAGGTGTTGATGTTGTCATTGATGTCAAAGGTAATTGATTGTCATTGATATCCAAGAGGTTATCTGGTGAATATTCATGGTAAGTGATTAGGATGGCTTAATTATGGTCTATTAGGTCCTCAAGTTCTACATAAGGTCTTGGCACAATGTTATGATATGACTAGTTTATGAATAGTGTTGCTTTGTATTACTATGATATATCATCAAAAAGAGAGTGTTAATTATGTTTAAGTAGTTTTTTTGATAAGTTAATTGTTGACCAAGTTTATAAGAATCAAGTTTCTGTGGATAAGGTGTATTGTGAAGCCTAGTCTTGTCTTGGTAAAGGCAAGAATAGTGAAACTTGGTGAGGTGAGTAGACTGAGGCTTATGAGAAGATGTGTGGTAGTGGTTGAGTATGGTATGAGGTTTTTTGTAATAATAATGAGTTTATAGTGCATATATATTGTAAATAAGCTCTTCAAAGCTTCATGAGTTTATAGAGAGAGAATTTGAAGACAACTAATGTCTTTTGTCTTCATATCTTAGGTGATCAAGAAGGCTAGTTCAGTCTTGGCAAGAGAAATGTATGGTTTGAGAAGTATTGGTCAAAGGATAATGATGGGAGATGTTTTGTATTCTATATTAGATGTTTGGAGATAAGTTATGAGCTACAGGAGCTATTTTGAAGATATCAAAGTGGTATGGCGCCTAATAGGTATATTTGATGGACTAGTTCTTGAGCATGGATATGGCTTGTAGTGGCATGATGATGATGATATGAATATATATGGACTTGAATTTGTGTAATATAGTGTTAGATAATGTGAGAAAGGTGTAGATTCAGTCATGTGACTCTTAAAGTGAGCCAAAGGAATATGTTATTCATTGGTGATCCTCTCATGGACCTAGTTTTAAGACCCTAGGTGGTATAATGAGGAATCAAGATTAGGTTTATAGAATTTTGAGATATTGTGAGAATGGTTTGAGATATGACATTTTAAAAGTGTTCTAGTGAATTATTTGGTCATATTTTTAAGAATAAAGCATGAAATATTATTTTAAGGTCTTTAGAGTATGCAGAGTAAAGGTTTCCAAGACTAAGAGACACTTTTTAATGTTTTTTGTCATGTGTGACTATTTAATTAAAAGCTTAGATCTTGGGGAGAGATTTAAAATGGTCCTAAAAATTAGTTCCAAGCATTAGGAGTTGGTTATAAGGGCAAAGCTTTATGAACAAATTTTAAGAATGGAAACTTGTCTAAAACCCTCATAGTGACCTGATATGGAATATCTTGATGGAAATGCACCGTAATGGATTTTATGACATATTTTTATGTTTTTATAATTTATTATAATCTTATAGGTACCTCTAGGTGGCATTTTTTTATCAGGTGAGTGAGTGGACCCCATAAAAAGTGTTTGTTTCTCAAAAAAATTATATAGTAGATAGAATTGATCAAGTCAATGAATGAAAATGATTAGAGGACAAATTTTGAGACATTTATTTCATGAATTTTTTTATAATTAGGTTAAAAACTTAAAAAATGTTAAAATAGTCATGTAATTTTACCTATCGCTAAAAAGGCCTAGTGAGGAAGATAGTGAGAAAACTAGGCAAAAGTGAGAATGAGATTAGGGATGAGTTGTCATGGATTATGAATGGATAAAATTACATGGGTTTTTTTTTTTTAAATACATATATATCATATTCATGTTTTCTATATGTTTTTATGATCAATGAATATGTTTAGAAAGATTCTCATAAGTTTACCTCTCTTGTGTAAATAGGGCATTGATTAGGTAAGATTGTGAAATTAGTCTATAAGTCCAATATTATTGCTTGACCATGGTATATATCCATATTATAATTACCTAATGATATAATAATATAATAAAAATTAATCAAGAGTCCCTATAAGCTTCCACACAAGTGTTGAAAGTCATAGTCATCATGATTGATATTTAGGGGTAACTAACAAATTTGGGTATGCAACATAGAGTGGTGAATTTGAGATGTTATATCATTATTTAATGTATATATTGATTTTTTTTATGTTTTTATGGATATATATGACCTATAAATCATTTATATAAGGTTGATATTTAGTAAAATAAGTTAAAATATAGAAGCCAAAATGGCTTGTCTGGTTGTGTGAGAAAAGGTCAATAGATTGGTTTGTAAGACCAAGAGTTTCCACAATAACTTGTGATATATATAATGGAATAAGTTATATAGGTCACATAGTAACTATTAATTTTAATAATATGTCTTGTAAGTGTCCTTACATTAGTTGAAAATAACATTCATTAGGACTATATTTTCAAGGTTTTTCACAATTTTTTATGTTAATAAGATTGATGTTCCTGAGTCATTATGATTATTTTATAAGTGTTTAAATAATATTATGGTGTTATAAATATATAATTTTATAATTTTTATTCTTTATTATTCATTTTAAGTTCCATATCAAGTGTTGGAGGTCTAAGTATGCATGACTGGTTTCTAAGGTGTTTTGACAGACTTGAGTAAGCTAAGCGAAGAGTTATTCATGAACTATTATATCCTAAGAAAAGATATAAAACTAATGTGGTGATGTTATATATAATATATATTATATTATAAATTTATATATAGTGTTGTAAATTTCATATAATGATGTTTGAGGTCAAATTTATATTGACTAGGTTCTAAGCAAATTGGCAGTTTTGAGTGAGATTTTTGATAAGGTGTTCTTAAGTCTTTGGAGCCTAATATAAGTTGTATAATGGAATTTTTGATAACCCTAATATCACGAGGTTTCCATAAATATTTTTATTTTTAATATAGTGTGTTTATATCAGTTTTATGAGCTTCATCTTTGAAGATAATGTTTTTGAGGTAATTAGGCCTAATAGGTCTTTAAGGCCTAATTATGCTTTCAAGGTGTGAGAAAAGGATTTGTGATTTATTGAGAATATATGATGTAATTTTAGGTTCTATATAAGTGTTTTAAAGGTTTTATTTCATTTATGAGGACCATATTGGCTATAGAGATTCAAGTTATTCTATGGAGAGGATAGACCTGAAGTATTAGGTCTCTATTAAGCCTAGAAGAAGAATGAGGTCTAAATGTGTTTGGAAAACATAATAAAGATATTATTTTTATTTATTTATATGTGTAATATATCCTAATACATATTTTTTACTTATCCTAATGGATTAACATCTTATCTGACCAAGATTGTGGGTGATCCAGTGATTGGTATAAGAATAAGGCCTAATAGGCATATTTGGGCTAGTTAGAGAATTGGGGGGATGAGCGAATAAAATATAATATTCAAGAGATAAATAAGGTATAATTTACCATAATATAGGTTTATATAAATAATTATGAATATATAATTTTTTTTTGAAGCTAAATAGCAAGATCATATGACCTAATCAAGTCAATAAGAGGGCTAGTTGAGCAAAGAGGCCTAAAAGGTTATTTGAGAGAGATAGATGTGTGTGAAGATTAGAATAATGTGATAATCATATGTTTTATAATAAACATAGGTTTAAAAAATTTATAAAATGTTTTGGGTGGTTGAGTTAGTGTTAAGTCATCTAAGGGGTTGGATCCTCTTGTTGATGCCTAAATGTGTATCACAAGTGGTTAGAGTGTTTAGGAAACACTTCTCATTTCAAAATTCCTAAGAACTCAATGAATGCGTTTTAGGTTGTGATAATCCTATTATATTTGATGGAATAGAGGTCAAACAAGTGATCGTTTCCCAATATTTATAATATTTGGTGGTTGGGAGCCACCTTGGCCAAAAAGCATATCTATGGAAGATATGAAGCATCTATGCTAAAAAAAATGAATTATGATAAAAAATAATTTAAAAACTAAAATAAGATGGATATCTCTAATGAGAACTAAACTAGAGTGAATTGGTTAAAAAGGGAGAAAAAGGAAGGGTAGGGCAGAAAAGAGATGTTGTTGATCTTCATTCCATATATCATGACAAAGTTCAAATATCATCTAGGAATGCACTTAACCAATGCATAACATGAAGTATAATAATCTCAAATCCTATTACACATAATTGAAGATTCTAAGGAAGGTGGAAATAATAAAAATAAGAACCATGTTTAATTTAAATATTTATTCTATAAGGAAACACCATTATCCCAAATGTAAGAAGAGTAAGCAAATTAAATGAATATAAGGACTTTTAGTCAACCCAGAAATAGAAAAATTTAACAAATATACAATTAAAGGTACACACCAAGAGTTCATGAGAACCATTAAAACATAGAATTCAGAACAAACAAGTGAGAGAGAAGATATGATAACAAACACATATACAAATACTAGACAATATTTCTAGATTTCTTAACTTGTATTGTTTGATCTAAGTTTATAAAATGATTTGGCTCTAAACCCCCCCCCCCCCCTCCCCACACCTATTTTTAAAATTTATAATTCTCCTTATATAATATGCAAGGAAGCATGTTGGTTAGTCCTAATCAATTAAAAATTTACAATTGTAGGGGTAGTTATCCTTACCATGAATTCATTAGAAATACACTAGACTTTACAAATAGATTGATCTATAGGTAGTGTCTTTTATAAACATCACATGACTTTACAAATAGAGTATCCCAATTTAAAAATGGATAATATCTAGTTATAGGAAGAATATTCCTAAATCTCTTAACCTTTGGGACCCTTGTGCTACTATAATATCTTCATGGTTATTTGATGTTCTTGTCTTAGAGTAATCTCATTCACTGCTTTTGAGGTCAAAATAAAATTTCATGTTCCCTTAAAAAATAATCCTTTGAGTTGTCATGGCATACTAGACTATTTACTAGTGGACCTTGGATCAAATCATCTTTAGACATATGACAACTCAAGCTATCCTTTGCATTACTAGCTCTATAAGGTTTCTAATTTTTCACATTTCACCCTCATGGATCTAATGTGGCATCTCCATGGCATCCTTGTGGCATATTTTTCATCCCTACAAAAAATATGACCATTGCTTTTGAAAAACTAGCTTGATCTTGCAACATCCAATCTATTTACATGAATCAATCCATATATCATTAGATAATTTGGATCCAAGAAACTATCTTAAAATTGACATCCACATGACCACCATTTGACATTCATGTGAATGTCCTTTATGGGAATGTGATTATCAATTTTAAGCACATCACTTGGACTATTTGTTATCTTAAATTGATGTTTGCATGATCATCATTTGACATCCACATGAATGTCTTTGACAAGCATGTGACTACCAATTTCAAGCACATCTCTATGACTATTTGATATCAAAATTTGACATCCATGTGACTGTCATTTGACATATACATTAATGCATTTGACACATTCATGGCCATTAATTTTAATCACATCTCTAGGAATGTATGTTGGGCCTACCACTTGTCATTTTTGGGTTCATTCTAGTTTCTATGTATGCCACTTAGTGGTCTCACATTGTTTTGAGCTTTGTTGAAATTATACCCTCATATCACACTATTTTATCAATTATGTTTGAGTAAATCCACATCATTGATCCTAAAAAGATGTAAATTTTTTAAGTCAAGTTCAAGGAAAATATAGAATTTAATATAAATTTTCATATTATGGTTTTTTTTTGTGTTAAAAACATGAATTAAGACCTTAGGTTGAGAAAATTAAAGCTAAAATTTGAGCATAATAAAAGGGACCTAATGAAATAAAAGAGACAACATTAATTTATTTAAACTAATTCTAAAAACATACTAAAATGATGATGACACCAAAGAGTCTGATAAAATTAATGTCTCAAGGAAATTATCTTAGACAAATTGTTTAGAATTTTTGTGTTTTGACTTGTTTACTCTACTATAGGGTATTCAATTTATTTGAATGGGGAATATTTTTTGAACTTTTTATTTAGGGAAATTATTCCAAATACCAATTTTTGTCGAATAAAATATCTGAACCAATTGTCCTGTGGGGTCTATTTCATCAGTGAAAATGCCCAAGAAAAAAGTTTGAAGGAATTAGTTAGGGATAAAAATGGGTTAAAAGGGTCATTTAAAATAAGTAAAAGGTTATTATTTTAGATAAATTATCCTAGATAAAATGTCTAACACATTTCCCCTGAAGACTAAATGTTGTTAGACAAAATATCTGAAGGGCAATTTCTTTTAGAACAATGTTCTGAAGGATAATTTCAAAAGTTTCAAAGGATAATCTCTAGGGGAAAAGTGTCATTTCATAAATCCTAAAAGTAAATTATGTATGTAAAATTTCCTTGATGAAAATTCCAAAGGGTAAGTGTTTTTTGGCAAGATTTTTATGGGGAATTATTTTAGGCATTTTAAAATTGATAAAATGTCTGATGGCCAAAGTTTGAAGGGTCATTTTAGAAAACCCAAAGGTTATGTTAAAATTATTTAAGGGTCATTTTAAAAAATATTTAAGGGTAAGTCTAGAAGATAATGTGCCTCTTAACAAAAAACCTAAAGGGTAATTTCAAAAATCCAAAAGGCACTTTCAAAAGTTCAAAAAGGCATTTTAAAAAATATGAAGGGTAATATTGAAGACTAAAGTTTCTATGAGGAAAATTTAATGGAAATCTAAGTCCAAAAAATAAATTTTTAAAACATAAATCTTGCAAAGGAAATGTCTAAAACATAAGTTCTAAAAGTTAGAAACATCACACAAGGACCTCACAAATAACAAAGATAGCGTAAAGTCTTAGCCTAAGGTTTTTAACATATTAATAATTATGAAAAACTTTAGGGTTAGTATTTATGATAATAAATATAACAAAAGGACCATGTGATTACTTAGACCAAGTTAGGATAAAAGGGAATGAAGGGATCAAGGGATATAATTAAACTAATAGGATTTTTTTTAGCCTAAGGTTTGGTTGTGTTTAAAAACATGGTCAAGCCTTAGGATAAAAATTAAACTAACTTCATGGTATGATTAATTTGTTCCTTCTAGAATTTAAATAAAAACCTCCCACCAAATTTAAATTTGAATAATAAGGTTTAGGTAAAACATTAGGATAGGGTTTCAAAAATTCAAATATGAATTTAATTAATCAATTATAGACTAAGTCTAGTAAAATATCAATTTAACATTGAAGAACAAAACCCTAGACATGTTCATTTACAAATGGGTTCTATTAAACCTACAACCTGCAAGATAAATATCCAATGTTAGCACTTATAAACAAGGGCAAACCAGAATTATGCACAAATATGTGAAACAAGACAAGGTGTGGATGATATTTAGATAAAAATACTATGAAAACATGCTAATGATACTTTAATCAAGTGAATTTTCTATTTCAAGGTACACATTTGCATAATTTGACACAAGGGTCCCCAATTTTTTTGAAATGGGGTAATGTTGACCTCAACAAATAGTGAATTTTAGGGGAAACGTAGCAATACGTTAGAATTCAGAGACTCTAGTTTAGGAAAATAATGATATTAATTATTACATTTGATATTTACCATTATCAAGATCAGTTCATGGTTAAAACAAGTCTTACATATGCAAAATTAGGATCAAATATCAAAACCTAGTCATGTTGTGTGTGTGATTTGATTCTACTTACTACTTCTCATGAGATTTAGGGAATAACATCAAGATTTCATGCCTTTAACCATTAACATTGACTTACATCATGTTTTTATATTAATTAAAACCCATGCTTTAGCTCAAAGAAGGCTTGGGCATTTCTCTACTACCAACTAGGTGTACATAGACCTAATAGATATGCCTTTGGATCTATTATAGGCCTTGCTCCACTGCTAGCTAGGCATGTATAGCCTTGATGGAGATTACCTAAATCAATTTTACTTTTGAAATCTCTCTAAATTTTGAAATAAGTTCTTGTTTTCATATTTTAGGTCATTTTTGGATTTCTATCAAAGGTTGGGAACCAAGTTAGTTAGGTTAAGGGATTTGGTCAAATATTTGAAATTTAGACAATCACCTATTGTTTCAACCTTTGTCACAAAAAATAATAAATTTTAAGTACAAACATGACTGTGTCTTTATATTTTAAACTTTCATCCCATATGTACAATTCTTCTCAAAACCAAGTTTGGATCAAATCAATGTTTAAGATTTTATGGAATAGTTAACTTACCCACTCATCCTTACCAATTTCTCAAAACTATAACATATAACTTGAATTTCAAATCCATGGTCAACACTGGCTTAAGCTTGATACCTACATTCTTGAACTTATGGAGTTCTTTAGTAATTAGGTGAAGCTTGATTTGAGAATTATCTAAAAGGACTTATTTAAAATCAAGAAACAAAGCAAGAAAAAACATATATATATATATATATATATATATATATATATATATATATATATATGTATGTATGTATGTATGTATGTATGTATGTATGTATGTATGTATGTATGTATTAATTATTTACAAACAAGGAATATGAAGGAAAAAATGACAAGAGATAAAGAATAGGAAAGAAACTAAACTATTCCCTACACTAACACCATAGATTAATTACCTCCAGGATCAAATAGAAAGTTATTTATCCTACCATATAATATTGAGGCATGATTATTTCCACTCAACATCCCCTTATTTTGGATAGGGGAATTTGCATGCTCGTGTCTTCGATGTGATGCATCTTGGTTTCCCATTTATATTCTCTAGTACATAAGTTATAGATATGGGTTTAAAACCTAATCTTCTTCCTCCTAGATTCTTCTACTTTACAGCAAGAGTGATAGTTTTTCTTCATCCATAGAAAAATAGTGGCTTATATTATCTTCACTCAATAATGGTAGCTAAAATCATATCCTTAGACTGATGTCTTCATTAGGTTCTCTCTAAGGTAGAAATGGACTACCAATATTTGTACAAAAATATTCCAAGTCATCCAAAAAGTCTTTTTCATCTTTATCAATTAAATGGCATTCATCTAAAATCTCATCATTAAAAACATGTGGGTCACATACTCCTAACCTTTTGATGAAGTCATATGACAAGTCCTGATATGTTTCACCTACTTCATGTTCATCCTTAGTGAAGAAAGGCTACTCTTCTACCCAATTGAGTTCTAGATCATCTAGTTTTGGGATTTATAGGACGTCATTGAATTCTTAAGATACCCCAATTTATTTCAAGGAATTTTTGTGTAATTACTACCCATGGTCATCTTCTTCAGGAGTATCTTTTGTTTTAGTAATTTCTTTATATGGATTGTCCTCATAGCTATCTTCTAAAGAGAAGTCAGCTTGTATCTAATCTTGTTCATGGGGATGCTCATATTGAAGAATTGTTCCTTATTTTATAGAATTTTTAGGCTAATTTTCCTCTTTAAATAAAAAATCAAAAGCCTCTATCATGAAACCTTGAGATATATTTATAAATCTAAATATCCCTACAATATTGTCTTGGTTAGGCACAATTTCAATTTTATCCCTTTCGCCTTGAGATGCTTCAAAAATAGTGAAATTATCAACCAAATTTATATCAAAGAAACCAATTTTCATGTTTTTAAATGATTTATTATTGTTGTTATCACGAAATTTATTTAGAGGCCTATCAAACTTTTGAAAAGCATAGTTTCTGTTAGAGCCCTCCCCTATATTTCCTACTTATTTTTACAACTGAAGAAAGTTAGTGATCAATTTATTTGAATTTTTTGATGTCTCAAGCTCATGAAATAGAGAATTACTATTGGTTATGATCATTAGAGTTCCATGATTTTTTAGATAAAGCCTAATAATAGTGTTATTTAGGAACCCTAGGTTTTGGATAGGATATGGATGACTCGATAGTAATTGGTTCTAAACTAGAGGTTAGTTCAAAGTAGGTATATTTTGATTGTCATTCGAGATGGAATATGGCATTTGACCTTGGGGTTGCATCTGGTCATTGATGATCACAACTTTAACATAAGCCAATGTTAATGTATTAATGATATTTGTAGATCTTTTCAAGAATGCATAGTTCATGAGGTCTAAGGCATCCCTATAAATATCTAAATCTAAAGCCACATTAGTTTCATATGGGAAAATGGTCTTGATAAACACCTTTTGAAACCTAACATTAAAATCTTTTATGGTCTCATTGACATCCCTCTTAACTACAATGAACTGTTGGTAAAGGATGTATGGACTAATAACTTTTCCAAATTCATCAATGAAAATATTATTAAAGTATTTCCAACTAGTAATTTAATCCTCAGGTAGGTTGAGAAACCAATCATATGCAACATCTCTAAAAGTGAATGCGAACTATCTACATGTTACATCTTCATGAACTACATTTAACAATCTCAAATTAACCTTGAATGATTTAATATATTATTTAGTAGTGACAACATTATTAGGATTGAAATAAGCCAAATAACTTTTAGTATTTCAATGAAGATCATGTACTATACCTAGCACATTTATTAAGGAATGACCTAGCCAAACCATACATTGAATACATGAGCATATTGACTTGGTGAAGTTGGTTGAGACCTTACAAGTTTATGCTCATCTTGATTTCACTTTTGGAAATTCCTACTTGTGACCTATAAATTGTTTAAAATATGATGCATCAAATGAATCTTTATAGAGTATAATGATTAAATTTGCCTGTTAAGCCAATTTCTCAAAAATACATGTAAAACATGACGATATTCAACTAAATAAGCTCAAAGTTATATCTAGTATAAAGAACGAGAGGGATGTTTACACTTTTAAGATTGAATACACTCAAATTTTCAAATAACTAATCAATATTTATACAAAACTACTATTACTAACCTCAAACATGGGGAATACATAAAGTAAGAACTACCTTTGAATGAGTATCCATGGATCTTCAAAGAATATCAATCTTTGACCAAAAGAAACCCAAATATTGGTCTAGAACCATAAATATTGATGATCTTTACACAAATATACTAAACAAAACACAAATATGCAAAGAATACACTAATCTTTGATCAGAACACACTAAAATTAGCAAAGATTCTACAAATTCACAAAGATATAACTAAATGATCTCCTTCTAGCACCAATAAAGCTCCACTTGTTTATGCCTAAATGTGTATCATAGGTACCCAAAGTATTTAATAAACACTTCTCATTTTAGAATTCCTATTAACTCAACACATGAGATGTAGGTTATGATACTATTGTTATGTTTGATGGAACAAAGGTAGAATAATTGACTATTTCACAATATTTATAATACTTGGTGGTTGGGAGCTACCATGGCCAAATAGAAAATCTATTGAAGATATGAATTATCTATGCTAAAAATAGTGAGTTATGATTAAAAAAAACTAAGTTAAGAACTAAAATAAGATGGATATTTACAATGAGAACTAAACTAGAGTGGATTGGTTAAAAAAAGAGCAAAAGGAATGGTAGGGTAAAAAGATATGTTGTTGATATTCATTCCAAATATCATGACAAAGTAAAAATATCATCTAGGCATGCACCTAACCAATATATAACATGAAGTAGAATAAGCTCAAATCCTATTACACATCAGGCAAGCTTCTAAGGAAGGTGAAAATAATGCAAATAAGAACCAGATTCAATTTAAAGATTTACCCTATAGGCAAACAACATTAGCCCAAATGTAAGAAGACTAAGAAAATGAAATGAAATTAAGGACTTTTAGTCAAATTAGCATTGGCACAAGTTAAAAAAATTGTAATTAAAGTTGCACATCAATAATTCATGAGAACCATTCAAGTTTGGAAGTCAAAACAAACAAGTGAGAGAGAAGCCATGATAACAAACACATAGACAAATACTAGACAAACTTTGTAGAATTACTTTCTTGTATTATTTGCTCTAAGTTTAAAAAATGATTTATCTCTAAGAACACCCCCCCCACCTCCCCCCCCCCCCCCCCCCCCACCCCAACCTCTTTTTACAATTGACAATGATCCTTTTATAATATGCAAGGAATCATGTAAGTTAGTCTAAACCAATTAGAAAAGTATAGGTGTAGGGACAAATATCCTTACCATGAATGTTATATAAATACACTACACTTTCCCAATTGATTGATATACAGGTATTGTGTTTTAAAAATATCACATGCCTTTACAAACATAATATCCCACTTTCAAAATGGACATTGTCTAGCTATAGGAAGAATATTCATAAATATTTTAACCTTTGGGACCCATGTAGTGCTACAAGATCTTCATGGTTCTTTGATGTTATTGGCCTAGAGTAATCTGCTTCTCTAATTTTGAGATAAAAATAGAATTCCAAACTCCCATAAGAAACATTCCTGCAAGCTATCATGGTGTACAAGACTATTTACTGGTGGACCTTGGATCAAATTATCATTAGATAGATAATAATTTAGGCTCTCCTTTGCATTACCAGGTTCATAAGGTCTCCAATTTCACACATTCCACTCACATGGATTTGATATGGCATCTCCATGGCATCCTTATGGAATCCTACTCATCCCTACACAAAATATGACCATTACCTTTGAAAAATAGCTTCGATCTCACATCATCTGATCCATTTGAATGAATCAATGTGGTCTATAGATCTTTAGATAATTTGGATCCAAGTAACTATATTAAAATTAACTTTTGTATGCCTATCATTTGGCATACATGTGAACATCTTTGATGGGTATGTGACTATCAATTTTAAGCACATTCCTAAGACTATTTACTATCTTAAATTTGACATCCACACAACTATCATTTGAAGTCCACATGAATTTATTTGATTGGCACATGACCATCAATTTTAAGCATATCTCTAAGAATATTTTCTATCTTAAATTTGACATCTGTATGACCATCCTTTAACATCTATGTGAACATATTTTATGGGCACATGACCATTAATTTTAAGTACATCTTTGGGACTATTTACGAGGCCTACCACTTATCATTTCTAGATTTTTTCTTATTCCTATGTGTGCCACTTGGAAATATCACATTTGCTTGAGCTTTGTTGAAAGTCTACACTCATCTTACACCATTTGATCAGTTCTATTTAGGTAAATATGCATCATTGATCTTACAAAAATGTTAATTATTTAAGTCAAGTTTAAAGAACATATAAAACTTAATATAAAGTTTTCATACTATGGTTTTATTTTGTGTTAAAAATATGACTTAAGACCTTAGGCTAAGAATATTCATGATAAAATTTGAGCATAATAAAAGGGACCTCATGAAATAAAGGAGACACAACATAGAGTTTTTAGATTTAAGTTTAAAAACATATTAAAATGACCATGGCACCAAAGAGTCCTATAAAATCAATGTCTCAAGCAAATTATCTTGGATAAATTTTTTCGGGATATTTTACATTTTTACTTGACTCTGTTTTAAGGTATTTAGGTTTTTTGCATGGGGAATTTTTTTAAAACTTTTTGTCTAGGGAAATTGTTTTGAAAATTGTTTTGAAAACCAATTTTTGTCAAGCAAAATGTCTGAAGCAATTATTTCATGGGGTTTATTTCATCGAGTAAAATTCCAAAGAAAAAAATTCAGAGGAATTAGTTGGGGTAAAAATGGGGCTCAAAGTGTCATTTAAAAGAATTCAAATGGTATTATTTTGGGGAAATTATCCCAAATAAAACGTTTGAAACATTTCCCCTGAAGACCAAATTTTTTCAGATAAAATGTCTAAAAGGCAATTTTTTATGGAACAAAGTTCCAAAGGACAATTTCCAAAGTTTCAACATATAATATCAGTGGGTAAAGGGTCATTTCATAAAATACAAGTAAATTTCATATGGAAAATGTCCTTGACAAAACTTCTAAAGGGTAAGTGCTTTTTGTCCTCTATTTCAAGAAAATTACATTAACAAGATTGTTGTGAGGAATTATTAAAGGGCTTTTGCATTGGACTAAATGTCTATTGACCAAAGTCCAAAGGGTAATTTTATAAAATCCAAAGGATATGTTCAAAATATTGAATGGTACTTTTAGAAAAACTTGAAGTGTATGTCTAAAAGATAAAGTGCCTCTTAACAAAAAACTTGAAGGGTACTTTCAAAAATCAAAGGGCACTTTCAAAATTTCTGAAGGGCATTTTCAAAAAGCAAAAGGGTAATCTTGAAGGGAAAATTTGTTGTGGGGAAAATACTATGGAAAGATAAGTCTAAAAAATAAATTATGAAAATATAAGTCCCAGAAAATAAATGCCAAAAACATAAGTCCCAAAAGTTAGAAACATCACAAAAGGACCTCATGAATAACAAAGACATCATAAAGTCTTAGCCTTAGTTTTTTTATAATATTAATAAATATGATAAAAATTAGGGTAAGTATTTAGGCTAATCCTCATAACAAAGGGATCATGAGAATACTCAAACCAAGCTTGGATAAAAGGGAACATAGGGATCAAGGGACATAAAAGAGACCAAGCATAGGATTTTTTTTAGCCTAAAGTTTGGTTGTGTTGAAAAACATGACCAAGCCTTAGGTTAAAAAATAACCTAAGTTCATTGTATTATTAATGTGTTCCCAAATGAAATTTAAATTAAAAAATCCCACCAAACTTATATTTGAATTATAAGGTCTAGGTAAAACATAAGGCTAGGGTTTCAATAATTCAAATATGAAGTTAATTAATTAATTATAGACCAAGGCTAGTAAAATATCAAATTAAAATTAAATTATAAAACCATAAGAATGTTCATTTAAAAATGGGTTTCATTAAACCTACAACCTAAAACACAAATATATAATGTTAGCACTTATAGACAACGCAAACTAGAATTATGCACAAATATGCAAACCAAGTTAAGGTGCGGATGATATTCAGATAAAAATAGCATGAAAACATGTTAATGACACTATGATCAAGTGAATTTTGTATTTTAAGGCTAAAATTTGCACAATTTGACATAAGGATCCTTATTTTTTAGGAATATAGTCCATTTTTAGGACTCAGATGGTTTTCTTTCCCTTGAGGGTTTCCCACATATATGATGTACTTTATGCTTCATTCTCTTGTTTATGCATTGGTTGATCTATATGTTTAAATGAATGATTCATAAATAATAAGTGGAATTGAATGTATGTTTTGAAGGTGCTGATTCACCCCTAACCTCTCATTAGTTATGCTTCCAACAATATTGTGAGATTGATGTGAATAGATGAGTTTGTTGAGCTTTATCTTATCTATTGATTGATGTTAAGATTGATATCAAGGTTCAGGTCAACATGAAGTTGATAGTGTTATCATTGAAGGTTCTAATGAATGTATGATGAAAAAGTAAGCCTATAAGAGTGTTGTTAATAGTAAGGTTAGTTTATAATAGAAAGGTTAGTTGGTAGTGAGTTGTGTCAAGAAGATTCAAAGATTATTACTATATGAGAGAAGTGATATGAGTGTGTTATGAGTGTTGTTATGTAAGCTTGAGTGATATTATTGAGGTCAAGATATTTGAGTATAGTCAAGGTGTCATGTCAATCCTAATCTAGACCTTGTGGGAAGGTATATGTAGGTAGCATGGTGAAGTGAGTGAGATCAAGCAAGTGATAGGTTTTTTGGCATTGTATGGGCTTGTGAGTTAGGTGTAAAATCCTTCATAAGTGTTTTAAGGTGAGTCTTTGAGGGTAAGGCATTTTGTCTTGGTCTATACTTAGACTCTACCTAGCATAATGAGGTATCATGATTTATTGTCAATGCATGTGAAGGATATATGTTAGTGTTTAAGCATGAGTGAGGTTTTATGGCATGAGAGTGAGATGTTGAGCATTATAGTGAGGTGTTAAAATCATGTAAGCTTATGCTGTAGAGAGAGAGAGAGAGAGAGAGAGAGAGAGAGAGAGAGAGAGAGAGAGAGAGAGAGAGAGAGAGAGAGAGAGAGAGAGAGAGAGAGAGAATGCAATCTAATGGGGTATCAGTATTAGTTTCAAAGGAAATTATCAGTAGGTGATAATTGAAATAGTTTATTCAAGTTATTTTAGGTATGTGCATGAATTTTGGGGTTCTTGTTTGAAGGACAAGGCATGGAAAGTTATTTAGAGGTCTCTCGAGTGATCAAAATAAAGGGTTATCAACCCAAAAATGATTTTATTATGATCATTAACTCATAAAAATTTGAATGGGAACCTAATAAGTTAATGTTATGTGGGGAAGTGTGTTAGACAAAAATTATATATATTAGTTTTTGTATCGAGGTGCTATGCTTTATGAATGTTTGTTAAGAGTGGAAATAGGTTTAAACCATCTTGGAACCCTAATAATGACCTGATGTTAAAGATATTGATTTAAAGTGACCAAAATAGATTGGTGTTGTCAATTAAGATATTTTATCTTGTAGTATAATATAAAAAGTACCTCCAAGTGGTATTGGTGATAGAGAGGAGAGAGAAAATGTTGAGTTATAAGCTTATTTCTAAAGAAGATAGTGTAGAAGTTGAAAGTTACTTTAGACATAGTAATAAAATGGATGGAAGAAGAAGGTAGATACTCATGTTTAAATTATATTAAGGTTTATTTATAGGTTATATTACTTAATTTATATAATTTGGTGATCTAAGTAAGCCAGTCACGAAAAGGCCTAATGGTGTAAATGGTGTAAAACCCATGCAGTGTGAGAAGTTAGTTTTTAGTGTGTTTTCAATGTTAAAAGTGCATAAAGATGTTGATTTGGAATATTATCTCCTATTAATTCTTGGTATATATATTTTAAGATAGGGTAAGTGGTGAAACTGATGAAGCCTGAATGACTTATCTGATTCGATGAGGTATGTGCATAGTGAGGTCAATAAAATAGTCTATAAGACCAATAGTTTCCACTATACCATATGATGTTTATATTTGAATATGGTATGGAGATATAATATTATAATTTTAATGAATTTTTATTATTTTAAATTCCATATATAGATGTTAGAAGGTCAATGTTTCATGTATATGTTTTTGACTGTTTTAGCAATTTTGAGTGAATAAGTTACAATGATGAGTTTGAGGTTATATGCCATGAGTTGAAGTGTCTAATGTATATGGTGATATTTTCTAGTTCATGTTGTTTTTGTATAAGTGATTTATTGTCATGTTTATGTGGATAAATGATGTTTTTTCTCTAGTTGTTCAAGACAGTCTTTTCTTTATGTTCAAAGGCCTAATGTGAATAGTGCTAATGGGGTGTTTCAAGTGGTGGTTGGACCTAAAAGGTGTCATGGTGATCAGATGATGTTATAATTATTATTTTATTATTATATGATATGTTATTACTGTATGTGGAGTTTGAAAGTGTTCCAAGGAAGGCAAAGTGTAACATGTGTCTAAAGAAGGCCTATTAGGTCTCCATAAGGCCTAAAGGAGGATAAGGCCTAATAAAGGTGTGGCCAAATAATTTATGTGATTTATTATTGTTGATAAAGTGTGTTAAGATATATTTAACTCAAAATCTATGTGGTTAAGTGAATGTGGCTGATGAAGAGGTGTGTGTTCATAAGTTGTATATATAAATAAGGCATAGTAGGCATATTTGAGTTAGTTAGAGGAGTGAATGAGAGAGAAGATAATTAAATGGAATGAGGTCTTATAGACCATAAAAATAATGTATAGGTATTATCATGAATATATAACAAGAGGTTTGGGTATGAAGATCAAGGTCATATGGCCTAATGAGTCTTGAAGAAGCCTAGTTAAATTAAGAGGCCTAGAAGGTAGTTTGAGAAGGATAAGAGTGTGAAGAGATGAAGAGGTGTTAATCATTTTTTTTTTTGAGAAATAAGGTATTATGAAGTTTATAAAATTAATTAGGTGTCTGAGTTGGTACTGTGTCATGTAAGGGTTGGTGCCTCCTTTAAAGTGGGTTCTTATTAAAGCCTAGTCAATTAGGTTCTTGGCTAGTTGGGGTTGGTGTTCTATGTGGAGTTGGTGTTTAAATAAATTTGGTTTTTATATTATAGGACTATATTCCATTTTCATATATTAGTGGGTTTTTATTCCTCTTAAGGGTTTCTCACATATGTGATGTGTTCTTGTGTTTGATGCTTATGTGTATAGTTGCTTATGCTTGTTTGATCTATATGTTTATTTGAACAACTCATGAATTTTAAGTAGAATTGAATGAATTTTTTCAAGACTAATTCACCCCTCCTCGTATTTCTTATGCTTCTAAAAATTGGTATCTATAGTCATATAAAATGTCCAAATTGGTAGTTTGAGTGCGGCTTGTAAGACCCCATCCTTAGGTCCTTTTTACATGCTCTTGCAACCCTTATAGACACCTTTTTTATTATTACTAGTAATAAATAAACTTTTTAACCTTTATTCCACCTTATCTAGATAGTATTCCCTATGCCAATTTTTTTCCCTCAGGTCTTGAGCATGTAAGAAAGGAATGCCCCATTTGGACTATAGCACCGGGCACCAAAGTGTCCCATTTTTAGTGCTCTTATCCTTTTGCACTTTGATCCCCAATAATGATTTTCATCTAGTCCTTATCCTTAATTAGGTTATCTTAGCATGAATACATCTGACCCATGACCATTTTTTCCCTATAAAATCCCACTCAAAGTTCATTTACAAGGGAAGTAAATAGAACTTGAAAAGCAAGCAAGAATATAAACAAAACACTAAGGAAAACTTCCATATTCTTTCCACACAGTCACCCAACACAACTACAAACATACTCAAATCCTCATACTAGTCCCTAGCCACCTCAAACACTATCAATTTGGCATTTTAATTTACATCACACTATTGTACAAAGCACATTAGGTGGGAGAACTACATATGGCTTGATCCCTCTTTAGAGTGTTGGTATAAAGGTAGTGTGCCCATACAAGGGGTGTGGATTGCAAGTTAAGTACATATTACACACTAACCCCCCTCTTTCTCAAGTGACTCAAATATCATTTTATTGAGCATGATGGAAGATTAGGTTTTGAATACAAAATCACCTCTATATCTAGTTTTATTGATAACTAGTACTCAATTTTTCATAGGTAGGCTCACATAGGCACACCACAAATACCCAAAAAGTATTAGTTATGTATGATTAGTGTGGATAATAGTGGTATGAATGAACAAAAGTGTCATCCACTAAAGTGTCCACTTTTTGGTGTTCTTGTCCTTTCACCAAATAAAATATAGATTTAGGTTTATGATACCTTTCTAGTCTTGCACAACCATTTTTAGCCTCTATATCAGTCGTCTCTATCTATTTCTAGCTAAGTTATATTTCTTCCTATTTATTACTATTTTTAGAAAGGTGAAAAGATAAAAAAATTTCACAAATTAAGACTATTATTATTGATATATTTTGTACTAATATATTAATCCAAACCCTTAACTAAAATATAAATAAAACTCCATTATTCCCAAACAAGTAAATCATTTGGTGAACCTGACTTACTTTATTTGTGCATAAAAAACCTTAAAAACCCTAGGAAATTTTTTTGTCTAATTTTAGCATTATTTTTGAATTTTTTTCCCTGCATATATAAATCAAAAATTCAAATTTAATTTTTAAAATTCACCATATTAATTATAAAAATCATTTTCTTTCAAAACCCTAGTTAAATATACTAGGTTCCTTTGCTTCTTGAGGTATCACCTTACATGTTAGTGAGCTTTGTATCCTTTTTATGCATATTTTAGTTTTCTATTTTTAGGACTTTACAATTTCTATATTTAGTAATTTCCTTCCATTGAATTTTTATTATTACAACTTTAAAAAAAAATTCAATCCACTTTTGCTTTATTTTTCTACTTTAAAAATGACCCAATATACTAGCTTTGATGAAACTGATGAGAGGGAACTTGAAGACCTTTTAACTAAAAATCCTGATCTACAAGATGATATACTCAAAATATTATAAGAAGAATAACAAAAATCAAATAATTTTCAATCCTCTCAAACTACTGAACAACCGATTGCTAATGACACTATGGGGGAAACTATGTCTCAATAACACCCTATAGTAATACAACCTTCATATGTGGCACCACTAGTTACAACTAATATATATTTAGATCCTAATGTGGTTTCCCTTAAGTAAGAGATCAAATCTCTTCAATCCAAGGTGCTACGTCTTGGGCAAGGTTCCTCTAGACCAACACAAGATTTGGACTCTTTTATTCTAATTCATACACCATTGGCATGCAATATTGCTTCTACACCCTTGCCATTATGTTTTGTTCAACCCAAGGTCACTCTATATGATGGAAATAGTGATCTAGAGATACACTTGAGAGCTTTTCATGTATCATGCTTGGAATATGTGCCAAATTACTTATTACTAACCAAGTTTTTCCTATGAAGTTTAAAAGATTATGCTCTATAATGGTTCTATAAGCTACTAAATCAGTTGGTCAAAGCATTCAATCCTTTAGCTAACATGTTCCTAGCTCATTTTAGCATTAACATATGTGACAAGGTTTTTTATTCCCAAATTTCATAATAGAAACAAATTTCAAATGATCATCTCAAAGATTATGTTCTTAGATATAAGATTATCTTGGATAGAATGACTATCCCCATGGTTGATCAATAATTACAATATCTCTTCAAATAGAGTCTTCTAATAGCTTTTCATGAGTCAATAAAGTTCAAAAAAATTTCTTCCTTCACTATGTTATGTCATAAACTAAAGGAAAGGGAAGCCAAATTAATTTCAATGGGTAGAGCATACACATGCAAATTAGACACAAAAGACAAGAGTAATAGTAAAGTCTAATACAAAGTAAAGATTAATGATAAAAAAATTCAAAATCAAACTATAGTTAATGTAGCTTTAGATCCCCCTTAATGAGTGGTTTTATTAGTGCCTCCTTGATGAGCCTTTACCAATCTACTAGTATTTCCATCCAGAGTCTTATAGTAGCTATTGGAATGCAATATCATATCTCTCCCTCCTATTCAAGAAGTTGATACAACAAAGACTCTTTCACATGGATATGATCAAAATGCATTCTAAAATTTTCATAGGGCATGAATCCATATAATAAATAGATACATCAGTTTATGACATAAAAATATAGGACTTGATAGATGGAAACCTTATTGATATTGGCACTCTAGTTAATCCTCTTTAGCCAAAGCAAACACAAGATAAGGCTCAAATTTTTTTATTAGATCCTTTCCCATAGCATTATAAATAGAAGATAGATGGCACATCAAGTTTTTACCATGCATATCATACACATCCTCTACTAGCTACATACTAGACACCATCAATTGAGCCACATCCATTGAGAAATATGATTGGTGTGTATAATTCTAGAGTTCCAACTAGACCTCTGATCTCCTTTTTAGAGTAGGAGATAGGTGAGGATGATTCAGATTACTATGCACTCTTTATCAAAGCCTACATTGATCACACCCCATTCATTATGTTCTGATAGATAATTGATCTAGTATGAACATGTGCACTATGACATTGCTTCAACATTTGGGATGTTTATATTAGGATATCACCCTAATGGACATGGTTATCAATGGATTTATTGGACATATATAGAGTTCATTAGGTGAGATTGTATTTCCTCTATAGGTTAGTTTGACACATGTGGCCACACTATTTACTATTATTCCTAGTGTAGGAGTCTTTGACATGTTACTTAGTCAACCATAGATCTGAAAAAATCATGTAGTACCTTTTATAGCTCATAGATGCATGAAATACATTCATGCTAATAAGGTTGTTATAGTTAGTGTTTTTGTATGAGTTACCACTCCCCAATTTAGAGCCATCTCATACTCTACAGTCACTAGTTTCAGCATCTCCACTAGTTAAAGTTATTATATTTAAAATTTAGACATAACTAAGGCCTCCCTCACTAACACAAAGATTTCATACACTTCCATGGAGGTCTCTCTTAGAGCAACCACTACATCAATGATAGTTTCAGGACTCTAGACAATTTCTAACTACAATATTAACACCTAGAGTAGTATCATTGAGGTATCATGCCTCTACACATAGAGCACATTTTCAAAGATCTTATTATACTACTAGATGGTTAATTAAGAGCCCCATAGTTTCATCAACTTCTTAGAGTTCTAGGGGGAGCCCATAGTTGGTTTCCACTATAAATATTTTAGAGCACATACAACATACACAACTTTAAAATTTATAGTCTCATCCCTTCCATCATGTTTCATGATCACAAATGATCCCTCTCCTTAATATAGGACACCATGATAGGGAGTCTCTTATGAGACTCATCGGTTAGTATCATTTCTTCTTAGTCTTTATTGTACATAGTTTCTTTATACTTGCTTGTACATAATTTTTCAACTTAATTATACATAGTTTTTTCTTGATTTCTTGTACATAATTTCTCAACTTAATTGTACATAGTGTCATTTTACTTACTTGTACATATCTTATTTTAAAATACCAAAAATAACATAATATTTCAAAATACTAAAAAGAATATATCATGTCAAAATATAAAAACATTGAAATAACTCAAAACACTAAAAACTTTCCAACTATATGCATTATCCATGCTTTACATTTTTATTACCATGATAGACTTAAATTTTAATATTCTATGATATTTTTTGTTGATTTATCTACATTACCATGCTTTAATTGAACTTCTTTGAGTGTGTGTAGACATACCCAAATCCTTGATTGCTTCACTCTACCTATTTAGGGGACATCCTACTTCAACATTTGAGAGATACATTGATATATCTACCCACTAGGGGTATATTCTACATGACTACACCATCTAGGTTATGTCACTCCTAAACTAAACACTCTAGTTATCATGTTGATGTATATTACTTACTAGCTTACATAGATTATTCTATCGATACTCACTAGTATATAACACTCGTGTATTTCTTAGCATCTACCTAGTATTTTACTACATATTTTGCATACTTTTACTTATTGATTTGATTAGTTAGATGTGATAGTATTTTAAGAATTTACATACATTCCCTTATTTATTTAAGTAGTTATATGTGATTGCATTTATTAGTTCCTATTTTTTTGACTTATGTGTGTCTTAGGATATTTTCCAATGTCGTTTACTTTTGATCTTATATGTGCTTATGGCCCTCACTCCAATCTTGCTTGCTTGTAATTGTATATGTATATGGGAATTTGAACATTCATTTTATGCTTTATTTTCCTAGTTTGAGTGACATGTGCCCATGCCCCTTATTTTCTTGGCCCCTTGGCCTCTTTTGTATGCTTCTTATTTCTTGCCTTGTGTGCTTGTTTGCTTGTTTGCTTCTCAATTGTTTGCAATGCCATGATCCACATTATGCATTATCTTTCCTTCTTGGATGCCATGATGGACATCATTATCCATTAATCCTTGATAACTAACCATATTTCTAGTTTTAGTTTAGTACACTGCACATGTTATTACATTATTACATCTATCTAGGCATACCCCTATTGATCTAACAATCTCCAATATAAACTATGCTATTTATTGAGAAATATTTTGGATTATCATTTATAACACACTTTTAGGGCCCTTTCTTCTGAGGTTAGTCATTTTAAGGTCTTTATGCCTATCCTTAAAAGAGGGGGAAATAAATAGGGGTTTTGTCATAGAGATCAAAGCCATATACTAGTAAAAAATCAGTTTTTAGAACACTCAAAACAACAATCAAAATTCAAAAACATAAAATAGACCAAAAAAATAGTGATGAACATAGAACAATCATTAGAAATAATAAAGGACAAGAGTGTCATATTTGGACTACAATTCTAGATAGAAAAGTGTCCACTTTTTGGCACTCTTATCCAAACAACCAAAAACCCAATATTTTTGAAAATAGACAAAAAGGTAAGGTCAACTATATTTTTGTCATATATAGTTCAATTGAGATTAGTTAGTTTTAGTAAAGTTTTTCTTAGATTATCTAAATATAGGGGACATCATGCATGACATGATGGCTCTCACTTCCAGTTTTAGATTGGGTAGTTGGTAGAACTTATAGATCAAAATCCATGTTATAGAACACCAATGATTAGGGGTAATGTGTATGGCACAATTGCCTTATTTTATTTCTAGTTCATTTTATTATCCAAGTATTCTCATAAATTGCATGCCTTATTCCATCTATAGATGGTTTTCATCATTTAAGAGTAGCTTTCATATATTCTTAGTTCTTAATTTCATAGTGGCTTTTATACAAGCCTAATCTCCACCTTTTAGAGTGGCCAAGATTGGCCTAGTTCTTAGTACACATTAAACTATCCATGCCACATTATCAAATTATAGATAATTCATGGGTTTTATGAGCCATCTCTTATGACACATATTCATATTTGTATCAGTTCATAGTTCACACTTAATGGGTAATGATGGAGCCAAAGGACTAGTTAGCCTTTATATTCTTATGCCACCTGATCAAAAGGATTGGACATATAGTCTAAACATCGATTAACACATGCATGATCATATAGCTTCATTTAGAATAGGATGATGGAGCCAAATGCTAGCCTTTGCATTCTTGAGCCATCTTTGGGGAATTGAGCACTCAACTCCATTCATGATATTACTCTTGGTACAACACATACACAACATCATTTAGCATCACTCAACATCACTCGGCATCATTCAACATCATAATAGCTTTTGTATTGGTTCACATTCCTAGTGAGGTGTATTCATTCCTTTCTCTTCCTCTCTCATTTACCTAGACTTTGTACATTCCTATTTTAGACTTAGCATGTCTAGTAAAAACTAATTTATTCCTTGTTTTCTCTTACATATTTATGCTTCACTATGTTGTCTCTATGCACACTCAACATCACACATCTTTATGGGATTCACCCTTGTAGGTAAGTTTAGGTACACTTTCTATTTTTCCTTTATCCTATTATTTTTCTTTACTGCATCACTAGGATAAAGGTGAGAAAATATAGTCATATAAAACGTAAAAGTTGGTAGATTGAGTTTGGATTATGAGACCCCATATTTAGGTCCTTCTTTCATGCTTTAGTGACCCTTCTAGACACCTTTTTTATCATTACCAATCATCCAAAACCTTTTGAACCCTAATTCCACCTTAGCTAGATAGTATCCCCTATGCCAATCATGTTCCACTAGATCCCAAGCCTATAGGATAGGAGCACCCCATTTAGACTTAGTGTTAGACACCAAAATGTCCTATTTTTGGCACTCCTATCCTTTTCTACTTTGAGTCCTAATGGTCATTTTCATCCATTCCTTATCCTTAACTAGGTCGTCTTAGTGTGAATGCATCTAACCCATGACCAATTGTTCCCTATAAAATCCTACTCAAAGTTCATTTACAAGGGAGGTGACCAAAACTTACAAATCAAATAAGAATAAAAATAAATCACTAAGGAAAACTTCCCTATTATTTGCATATAGTCACCCAACATAACTAAAAACATACTAAAATCCTCATACCAATCCCTAACCACCTCAAACACTATTAAATTGGCATTTGCATCTACATAATACTATTACAAAAAGCACATTAGGTGGGATAACTACATATGGCTTGATCCCTCTTTAGAGTATTGGTATGTAGGCAACATGCCCACACAAGGGGTGTGGATTGCATGTTTAGTACATCTTACACACTAAATCTAACCCTCCTTATTTCTTAAGTGACTCAAATATCATTTTATCAAACATGATGGAGGATTAGGGTTTGAAGACAAAATCAACTCTACAATGAGTTCCATTGACAACCAACATTTGATTTTTCATAAGTATGCTCACACAAGCATAATGCAACTACCCAAAAAGTTTTAGTTCTTTGTGATTAGTTTGGATAATAGTGAAAAGAATAGATAATAACATCAGACACCAAAGTATCCACTTTTTGGTGCTCTTATCCTTTCACTAAACAAAATTTAAATTCAAGTTTACGACACCTTCCTAGTCTTGCATAGCCATTTTTAGCCTCTATATTATCCATCTCAGTCTATTTCCAGCTAAGTTATATTTCTTCCTATTTATTAATATTTTAGAAAGATGAAAAAGATAAATAATTTGCATAGATAATGACTATAATTGTTGTTAGATTTTGTGCTGATTTATTAATCTAGACCCTTAACTAAAATAGGAATAAAACTTCATTATTTCCAAACAAGTTAAATTGGTATTAGAGCATGGTCCTTTGAATTAGCCCTAATAGTCTAAAGGATATCTTAGAAGTGCAAGCATGGATCATTATGTTGATAGTGTTTATCATGATAGAAATGAAAATCAATTCATTTCACAAGATAGGTATGTAAGAGAGATGCTGAAGAAGTTTGAAGGCAAGAAAAAGTCATTTGAGGTAAGAAATAATTATTTTTCTAATGATAATGATGAATGTGTTGATCAATTTGGAAATGGAGTTCTATTTTTCACTAAATAAGTAGGTTTATCTAAGGAAAAACACATGTATAATGAAGAAGTCTACTATGACAATGAAAAAGTAGAAGCTGAACTAGATATTGAAGTTGAGCTCATAAGTGCCCTAGATGATTTGAAGCATCAAAAGAAGAGAAAGCATGAGTTGAGATCTATGGTCAAGGGTATTAAAGAATATATATGTAACTTGTAGAGTGACTAGGTTAAATAATCCAAAATGGATGAGAAGATCAAGTATCTCAAGAATTAGCTAGAAGGTGTCAATATAAATTTTAGATCAAAATAAGTTGAGTATGATTAGTTGAAGATAGAGATAGATTCTTTGAAGTTTGAGCATGATAATTTTATAGACAAGATGAGAAAGATTGATAAAGAGCATGATAATCTAGAATAATTTAATATCATCAACATGAAGAGACCACTTAAGTAGCCCAGTGTAATGAGGTGTTACAATTATTTAAATGGTTATTGTTTTGCTTGTCATATATTTGGTCATAAAGTAAGTGATTATAGAATGGTCTCAAGGGATGATTTGTCATGGTACCATGGGAGAATGAGTGATCAGTCCAGAGGTAATAATAGTAATGCTATTTGCTATAGTTTTCATAATGTGGGACACATTGTAATATTTTGTCCTAATAGAGTTATAATTCCTTCAAGACATAACAAGGTATATGGAGCTCCTAGAGTGCATGAGAAGGTCAAAAATTTGTATGGAAACCAAATATAGTCAAGGTGAGTCATGATAAGTCTATTAGTTAAAATGGACTATTTGATAAGGTAGATCAAGGATTAGATGCGAAGGAATGTCAATAACATGTGTTGTCTACATATATTGACAAGGTAGTCAAAGAGAAGAAAAATGATAAGGTGGATGGGTTAAATGCTTCAATCAAACCTAAGTAGATTATAAAGAGGGTATATCAGTCTCATGATTTCAATATGGCTAAGAAGAATGGATTAGATATCTAGGAATCTCCTAATTCATGGTGTTTTAGTACCTTATGAAAAAGGGGTGACTCCATTAATCTTCATGGAGACACTAATTTATTTGTAGAAGCATAAAGTTGTAGTCATAGAAGGATTCATCTTGAGAGGATTCCAAGTTGTATGTATTTCAAGGTATAAGTTATATTGTATGTATATGACAAAGTGAAAGTTATTTTGGTTAGTATGAGCATTGCTTCTAAAAATCAGTTTATGAGGACCCATGTTATGAAATGTAAAAGTATGTGCATGATTCATTTTAAATTTTTTTAATTTAGTAGGTATAATGGTAAGATATCTAAGGTTGACATCAAGATTATTAGGTCAAAAGTAGTCAATTGGTCTATGAGAGGTAAGCAAGTATCTATTTGTGATTCTATCAGTTGATAGATAAACTTAATTTTTGTTAAGATTTGGTTTGGTATGAATAATATTGGAGGAAGATGAGGATTTTATAATATTCCTAATGACTCATGTGGTGAGATCCATCTATGAAGATAAACGGGGAGTCCTTAATTCTTTAGTTGATGTCAAGAATATGGTGGCCTGATATGTGATAAAAGGTTTGAGTCATATTAGTCATGTTAAGGACAAGATGAGTGGTCTTGTTATTTAAGTCCATTTGAAGGAGGTATGCATGGTGTATGTACCTAAATTCACTCACTTCATTATTTTCAATAATTTTCCTATTGATCAACACTAATTATACTAATCTCATTTATTCTAATTCATCTCATTTTAATATCCTCCTTTATCTCACTAAAATATCACCCCTCCTAATCATTTATCTAACATCCCCCTTCATTATTTTTTATCTACTAACCTTATTCTATCCATTATTTTATTAATCGATCATAAATCCCCATTATTCCATCCTAATCTTATTTATCTATTATTTAGGAATTTTAAATTACCATGACCCCAACTAACCATCTACTAGCTTACTCCTAGGCTATCCTACACCCCTAGTCCCTAATCATCTACCTAATCCCTATCTAACCTCCCTCTAATCATCATTAGTCCCTAATAAGTTTTCTAAACTCCTCTAAATCTAGAACCTTATGTAAACTTCCCTCTCTTCTCTACAAGCTCCTAATCTAGAGGCTTCTAAGGAATTTTAAATTCCTTAAATAATCCCCATCCATTGGATTTACTCATCCAACTTCAAATATAAAATCTTGATCTTACCTCCATAATTTATAAATCCAACCTTCCTCCTCCATTAAAGCAATATAATGAGCTCATAACATCTTCATGCTAAAAGCAGTCTCCAAGCTTCATAAAAAATCCATGTCAAAATAATTTATCATTATCATAACCAATCCATGATAGTCCATGAATCAAACATTCATCATCAAAAATAATTTAATCATGCCATCACTATGTTAAATCTGAGTCTAATCCAAAATCACAATCCCAGTTGAACATCCTATAAGGAGGTTAGATGAAACAAGTAATTTGGTAAGTGTTATATCATTTTGATTTATTTCTAGAATACTTCATAATAGGTAGTTTAAGTTTTGGGTTGAATTAGTTTGTTTTATTCATATAAAGCTCAAAATCCTACTACATTTTGGTGACCACGGTGGGACTTCTACTCCCAAATTAATTCATTTTGATTTTTAGTTGTGTTTTTGTTAACCTGTAGGGTTAATTGGATAAAGAAAATCTTGGAATTTTGAAAATCTTGCATGTATAGGCTAGAGTCACAACATTACATTGGTAATTGCAACATTGTCCTATGTAATAGTGATATTACCCCCATAAGTCACAATTTAACTTTGACTACTAGATTTAACCACTAATTATCTATCTTAACCATGTAATTTTTTAGCCCTTTGATAATAACATAACTCACGATTAATGACTTTGTGAAGCTAGTCATGATTTTTCTAACCTAAGTTGTGATTTTGATAGGTGTTAATATTTTGTCCCTAGTAGGTTTGTACCTTTTGATAAAAATATGACTCTACAAGTCACAACTTTATACTACAAAAAGTAATTTTCTCATCAATAATTATGATATTTTAAGTTTCAGAGGCAAGCATAAAGTCCCCTACTTAATCTATTGATATGCATCTTATTTGACCTCTTGTGCCATCATATTTATACATTCATATCTATTTTCTATATTTTTAACCCTTTTTGTGCAAGAAATAAGATTAAAATGGGTTCAAGGACAAATTTATCAAGGAAAACCTAAATCATAATATCATGAATTATCCATTCATGATATCACCCTAGTATTCATAGTATTGAGCTTGTGAATCATAGTATTGCAGTCTTCTATAAAACTATAAATGGTTTACCTCTATTTGCTAATCTGTAAATTCCATTCTAAAATTCTAAGATTTTTTAGGTGATTTTTTCATCATATATTCTTCCATCTAATATTTTATGGGTTTTCATTTAAAATGCATACTTATCAAACTAACCCAATTTTTAGGTCTTCTTATCTTTGGGTGGTTTCTGTGTGATCTTTTTGTAGAATTTTTAATGGGAAAGGAGACCAAGGTAGGAAGATATAGTTGAAAACATAGGAAAACTTATGGCCATAACAATATCCATACCTATCTAGGTTCCTTACACAAACCACCTTGTACATGCTACCATCTTGTGCATACCTATCTTGTCTATTCTTACCTCATCATACTCTTGTGTATATCATCATTACATCATCTTTTACATCCTTTTCATCATCTATTTCTATATATTATCTTCATCTTATCATATCCCATATATTGTATTCATCCCATCATAGGATATCATACATATTCATCATATCCACTCATCATTAACTGCATCCCCATCATCATCCTTACCTCATCATAATTTTGTATACACTATCTTGTATCCCCTTTCATCTTGAAAATCATTATCATCATCTTGGTCATTATCCCATCTCATCCCACATCTTATCTTCACCCTAGAGTAGTCATCCCCCATCACTCACATCTCCTCATCATTATCCCATAATCATCCTATATATCCTTATCCCATCATAAATTTTTACATACCATTTTGTTTTAATCCTTACCTAGTCTAACCATATATTTTCCCATCATTGGTTATCACCCCATCACCCTCATATCTATCCATCATTCTCTTGTAAAATTGTGCCATAATCCTTATATTATCTCTTGTATATCCTTGTCTCAAAATATATCTCCCATTATCACCTTGCCTTCATCACATCCTAATATGGATATTTCCACCCATCCTTAGTCATACCCTTATTATTGACATACCCCAATTACATCGTACATCCTTAACTAATTCCACATCATCAACTAATTGCCTTCACATAGTCACCTGATACCTTCCTATTCCAACCATATCCACCTATCATTTATCATGACCCTCCATCGTATGAATTGTATTATATATACTTATCTTACTCCCTTGTATATATCTTGATCTCTTTTGTACATCCTACTCGTCACATCTTATCCTAGTCCCATTCATCATTAGTCCCCCAACCTATATTATTTACATCTTTTCTCATAATCCACAACATATTATAAATCTAATCTATCCTTTATAATTTGTCTTGTCATCCTTATTATCCTATCATCCTAGTCCACCATCATTTATCATTTATTTAGATATCATACCTAGTCAATATCTTGTTATCATCTTATCACTTTGTCAGTATCAATCTAAGCAAACCCATCACACATCATCATTCATATCTAATAATCTTTCCTTATTCATAACTAGAATCCATCATATTATCTTCTTTCTACATTTAATTTATGTCCCCATCAAATCTTTTTGCTAGCTTAATAGCTAAACATTGTTGATAAGTCATTAGCACCTATTGAACTATCCATCTAAACTTTGACCCTCATCTTATATCATTTAAATCACATACTCATCAGAACCTATCATAATATTTTAGTCCTTCAACCTAATTTTCTCAAGAAATCACCCCTAATTCATAATGTTTCCTTGTATCATCCACCTGTCCCCATGGATTTGGACCTAGTTTGAGTAGACTAATATATCTTGGCCAAAAATGATGATGTTATTTTTCATGCTCTAGATATGGGTGATCACCTTTTATCTAACCTTTATTCCATTCACCTCAAACCAACATCCCACATCCTACCTCAACCACAACCACTTATCCCATCAAAATCCATCCTAGAATTCCTTGATGCAGCCACCCTAATTAATTAATACATCACATAGAATAAAGACAAATTATTCTTATGGATATGGAATATGGGTACATACTTCCCCAATAATTTTGATCCCAAAAGCCTCAATCCATATCACAAATAATATTATTATCAACCCTCATCCCTATCCTACTTCATTCCACCATCCTCTATTCCTTGTCGTAGCCATGACCTTTTAGATTCACAAATTTCCCCATTTTATAAATATCTTGATGAAAACCCACAAGTAGTTTTCTTATGAATCCTTGAGATGGGTGTCCAAATTTATGAATACCTTGACCCCATTAAATTCACCTTACCCTTCATCCCAACCCATCCATCCACTAGTTATAGCCCATCATCTACGCCTTCCTTTAGTAGTAAAGGGAATTCAATCTTGGCCACCAGTCCATCCACCCAATCACATCAAAAACCATCTAATCACAAGTCTAATAATTCTACTTACAAATCACAAAGTGAAGTGGATCCTTAGACTCCCCAACCTATGTCATTGGAATCCCTCTTTAACCAACTTTTTGCTGCTAACATGATGGTCTATCCACCCATAGGACATCATGATCACACCAAGCCTAAGCCATCTTGGTATAAATCAAACCGATATTATTTACATAATCAACCTTTGGGGCATTCCATTAAATGATGTTGACCTTTCTAAGATTATGTCTAAGACCTCATCAATCATTGGAACATAGTAGTTGAGGTGGAATCAAATGATTTTATCTCCTTGGGTGAACAAGAAGAGGAATGTCAAGATACCATTATCTATCATGATCACGCCCTTACCCTTCCAATCTAAGGTCAAGGCACTTTTTCCCTCTTACATGATCCCCCCATCAAACCCAAATCCGTTTCCCATATGATTTTCCCTCTTTTATCAACCCATCATTCATCTATCATCTCCCTTTCACCCATCATATCAAATACCCCATGTTGAGAGGACAGTCATGATAATCATTCCCCTAATAGTATAATAGCATTCTGCATAACAAATTTAACATCAATGTCACTATCAAGATCATGTCCAACACAAGCATCCACATCTAATTCTTCATCAGAATCATCATCCCTTATCAATATTACAACAAATTATGATAATTATTAATCTTTTGAAGATCCCAATTAGAATTATGAAGTCATAAGTAAATTATTGAATGCTTTATCTATTGAAATTTTTAGAGTGGATCTGATCCTATTTTGGATATGTGTCTTAATCCTCCTTTTGATATTCTTGAGGACACTTTCTATGATGTTGAGGCTAGGGATCCTAGTGACTTTATGAGTACTATGCTACCTATTATACCCTTACTCCCTCACACAACATTCATCATCCACCCCACCACTGTAACCCTTATGTCAATCTCTATAAGGGGACTACACAAGAACACACATAATTGGATTCTCCTCTGCATTCCATATCACATGCCACAAATACAATCATCATCCAAAAATAATGAGTCATGATCAAATCATCTTTGATACTAGTAGTCCAAATCAAGCAAAATAAAAACATTAGCCTAATCAAAAAGTGTCTTCCCCTAGTGAAGCCCAAAATCTAACACTAGGGGCATATCAAAATCAAAATAATCCTATATCAAATCAAAAATCAATCTCCTTTGCTGAAGCCCAAAATCAGGCACCTAGGGATAATCAAAGTCAAAACCACTTATAAATTCAAAATAAAGACAAAAATAATAATCATACAACCAATCATCTTCTCAATGCTTGGGCTAAAGAATTAACAAATCAAAATGTCTTAGATCTTGTAGTCTCATGACACCAATCTAAATAATCCCCTCCATCATATCCAATGGCATATGTGACTATCTAACCCCTTCTCCATTCCTCATCTCATCATATCAATCATCTTGAACATGTTCTTCATTCACATCCTATATCACATCATCACATTCATGGTATACCCCCTCTCACATCCCTGGGTAGTATTGTTACTTGTAGGGGTTACAAATACCCTTGGTTAAAATGTTAGGATGACATTAAATCAATAGTCAATAAAGGCCACCAAGAAATAATCCTAGTATCACACATATTTTGAATAGGTGTTGGAAAAATAATCCATCAAATGTCCACACCTTACATCTTTCTCTCATCTAATAAATCAATATTCCATCAATAAGTCAAAAAAAAAATTCATCCAAGGTGAAAACCAATCTTTTGGTGCCTTGGGCAACTACCATGATGAAAACCAATCTCCAACATCATGGTAAAAAAATATGTTGTCTACATTATCTCTCTATACTTGGGGAAAAAATTCATCCATCCCTTGTTAATCCATTCATACTTGTCTCATCCCTCATCAAATTTATCTATATAACCCATCCACATCATCTGTATCCATGCCATTGCTTCTTATCCCATAGTCCATTATTCCTACCCATCATATTACAATCATATCACATTCCTTCCCATCTTGGCCTTCATAAGGAATGGAAGGTGCCTCAAGATGTCTTCTCACATCATCTTAGCATATCCTCGAATGAATACTTGGGCAACTCAACATTTGGTTCCTTCATGATGTGGTCATTAAGAACCCTTAGTCCATTCTTCCTTAGTCTTTATCCCCTTTTCCAAATCCCCCTCATCCTTTTTTGATCCCATCCATCATCCCATACATCATCATACTAATTTCTATGCTTTGTATTCCATTTGCTAGCAACCCTAGTTGTATAGTGTATATACATATCTCAAAAAGTACTAAAAATGGAAATATTTCAAAAAATCATAAAAATAATAAAACTTTAAAAATCCAAAAATGGTCCATGATGTCTTGTCTTATTCCTAATACCATAGTCATATCCATCTCCATCTATCTGTTATTTCCCATATTTGGATAGAACATCTAGTCCTAACACCACATTAGGGTGGTCACCCATATCTCCATCTATTTATATCCTTGGCCTAAGTATTATTTGCACACATCACCTTATCAAAGAATTTAATTTGGCACCCATCACTTTTTATCAGTTGCCTTTTCATATCTAGCACCCATAAATTCATCTATTTGCTAGTATGAAAGGTAATTAATCCCATCAACTTATTTATCATTTCCTCTTCATACCTATAACCCATCTAATCACTCCTTACTAGTATGAAAGGTATGTGATCCCATCATCTCCTAGTCTCCTTGCTACATTGGAATATTACAGGGCCTTGTCTATTGGTAATCCTTTCTCATCACCTTCATAAGTCCCCTTCCTTAGCCACTTCTTAATTTAATTTCAACACCAAATCAGTATTCAAAGACCTTATCCTATCATCCATCCTTATATGAATAAGTAGGGGCAACACATCATTTTAAACTTAATCATTGTCATTAGTCTATCCAAAATCCAAGTCTATCCTTAGTCCACAATCACATCATGATCATCCTAATCACTCATCCCATAATTAGACAAGACATTATAACATTACATGCAGATACTTGTGTGTGTTGATTTAATATTGTTTGACTTATTTGTATGTATTTTATCATGTGTGTGTGTGTGTGTACATATATATATATATATATGTACACACACACACACATGATAAAATACATACAAATAAGTCAAACAATATATATATATATATATATATATATATATATATATATATATATTTGTATCATGTATTTTTTCCTATTGGGAAATGAATGAGGATGCTATGAGGACACCAAAAATACCCTCAAGGATGCAGAGTTCACTACTTACCCATGCACTTTGGAAAAACATTCTCTTGGTCATGTTTATATTATGGGACATATTGATAAGTTCCATATTTAATTGATTACTTATAATATGATGAGCCTTATGACATTTTGATGGTTTTATTTTCTACACCCTCCCTCATCATTTATCTAATCATCTAATCATCCTTATTCCCATCAATAATTTAGTCCTCTTGACTCATCCAACTAACATCCCATATTTTATCCTTATCATCTTTATGTTATCATCTGAATCATATCCTTAAATCACTAACATGTCTAATCATCCTCATCATCATCACTTTCTAATCACTAATCATTATCATCATCATCATATCCTAGTCAAAACTACATCAGCTTGAGGTCTTTTCATACAATGTAGGCATCACTTAGCCACTTTTTAGTGCCCAAGGATAGCTCAACCACTACATATATCATTCATCCTTATCCCCTAGTCTTTTTGTCACTCTATCATACCATTTATTCTTTCTTATCCTCTTCATCATTTTTATAAATCTTAGTTTTGAGATACATCCATAATCAGTTTTATCCAATTAGTCTTATCTTGGATTACAATTCTCCCTTGCATGCATCCTTACTTTAGATTCTCTAAATATTATGGCCTTTTAATCCTATGATCATAATGTTACAGTTGATTCCCCCTTGAGATGTGTCAACAACCATGACACCCATCATATCTATTCTCTGAGCATGTCTCTTTGTTAGGGGCATTATCAATTTGTAGCTCATTACTCAAGTTGAATTCACCTTCCTCATCTTCTATCTCACATGTATCATCCCAACCCATTATCTATCCATTTCATCCCACCCATCACTTCTAATTTCAAGTGTGAATCCAAATCATTCTTTCCTACATATCCCCTTGAGGGGCATCATATCCCCTGACATCATAACTATCAACATTTATCCACTAAATATCATCTACTACCATTCATCCATGATATAGTTTTTATTTTAAAGACAATTACTCCTTCCACTTCATCCACTTGTAATTCCCTTTTAAAGAGAGGAAAAATGTATGCACCTAAATTAACTTGCTTCATTATCATCGATAATATTCCTAATGATCAACACTAATTCCACCATCCCATTTATTCTAATTAATCCTATCTTAATATCCTCCTTTATCTCACTAATATAACACCCTTATTAATAATTTATCTAGAATTTCCATTCATTATTATTCATATACTAACATTATTCTATCCCATTCCTTCAATAATCCATCCAAAATACTCATTATCCCATCTAATCCTATTTGTCTATTATTTAAGAATTTTAAATTCCCATGACCCTAACTAACCACCTACTAGCCTACTCCTAGGCTGTGCTACACACCTAATCCATAGTAACCTACATAATCCTCATATAACCTCCCTCTAATCACCATTAGTCCCTAAGAATGTTTCTAGACTCATATAAATATAGAACCTTCTATAAACTTCCCTATCCTCTCTAGAAGACTCCTAATCTAAAGGCTTCCAAGGAATTTTAAATTCCTTGGATAATCCCCATCCATTGGATTTCCTCATCAAAATTCAAATATAAACCCTTGATATTCCCTCCATAATCTATATAACCAAACTCCATCCTCGATTGGATAAATCTAAGAAGCTCATAACATCTTCATGCAAAAATCCATCTCCAAGATTCATAACAAATCCATGTAAAAATAATATATCATTCTCATAACCAATCCATGCTAGTCCATAAATCAAGCATTCATCATAAAAAATACTTAAATAAGGACATCACTATGTCAAATCTAAGTCTAATATGCAATCAAAAACCCATTTGAACATCCTGGAAGGAGGTTAGATGAAACAAAGAATTTGGTAAGTGTTATATCATTTTGATTTGTTTCTAGAATCCTTTATAATAGGTAGTTTGAGTTTTGGGTTGAACTATTTTGGTTAATCTATATATATATATATGTGAAAATACTAATACACATATAGTAAGGGGATCATGTTCCTATAATTCTTCATATTTTACATGTTGAGATTTTATTGAAAGAAGGTGTGATTCTAGATGTTGCAGGTGTGATCATGTTTATTTGAGAAAAGAACTAGTTATGAGAGAATGAATACCAAAGGTTGATGTATCTTTTTGAGAGAATGGTTTGTTTATGAGAGTGGTTTTCATGTAGTGTCTATGAGGAGAATAATTATCTCATGGGGAGATTTATATCTCTATGCTATGAAGTGTCAAGATAATGAGGTAGAATTCATAAGAAGCATGGTTTCTTGAGGTCCAAGGATTAGATGGTAGTATGTGGAAGACACTTTGTCATTATGTTAGAGGGGGAGAAAGAATTTAATGGGAGAGATGAGAATGATCAAGTTGTAGTATGTTTTCCATCAATGACAAAGGGGGGGTTTATTGAGAAGTGTTGTCATTGATGTCTTTGGTGTCAAAGTTGATGTCATTTATGTTAAGGTACATCTAGTGAAGATACATGGTGAGTGGTATTTGAGGTATGATCTTGTGAGCTTGAAGTGATAAGGTGAGTTTTTTGAGATTTGTCTTTTCTATTGGTTTATGTCAAGGTTGATATCAAGGTTCAGGTCAACATGAAGTTTTTAGTGTTGTCATTGAAGGTTCCTATGAAGGTATGATGACAAGTAGGTATGCAAGAGTGTTATTGAGAGAAAGGTTATTTGGAAGTGTTAAGGTCAATTGGAATTGAGTTATGTCAAGAATCTTGGAATAATTTTGATGTATGAGAGTAGTGATATGTGTGTTTTATGATAGTTCTTATGTAAACTTGAGTGATATTATTTAGGTCAATATGTTTAAGCATAGTCAAGGTGTCTTGTGAAGCCTAGTCTAGACCTTATGATAAGGTATGTATAGGTATCATGGTGAAATGAGTGATATTAGGAAAGTGAGAATTTATTTCGAATTATATTGTGTTTTGAGTTAGGTTTAGAATCCTTCATAAGTGTTGTAAGGTGGGTCTTTGAAGGTATGGAATTCTATCTTGGTCTATACTTAGACCCTATCTAGTGTAATGAGGTATCTTGATCTATTTTAAAGGAATGTGAAGGATGTATTGTAGTGTTTAATCATGATATAGGGTTTATGTAATGATATTGATATGTTGACAATGATAGTGAGGTGTTAAGAGCATGGAAAGAGGCATGAAGGATAGTTCAAGGCTTAGTAAGGTATGAAGACTAAAGTGTAGACAGAGAATGAAACCTAATGGGGTATCAACATAAATTTACAAGGTAATTATGATTAGGTTATAATTCAAAAAAATTATTTAATTTTGTTAGGAATTGTAATGAAGTTTGAGGTTGTATTTTGAAGGACAAGGCATGATTTTTTTTTGGAGGTTTCTCAAGTGTTTAGAATGAAGGGTTCTCAACCTTAAAAATATTTTCTTGTGATAATTATCTCATAAAACCTTTTCATGGGAACCTAAGAAGTTAATGGTATATGGGGAATTTTCTTAGATCAAAATTATAGGTATTATTTTTTGGATTGAGGGGTTGTGCTTTATGAATGTTTGTTAAGATTAGAAACATGTTTAAACCCTCTTAGAACCCTAATAAGGACTTGATGTTGAAGATGTTTATAAAAATTACATAGAATGTATTTTTATTCTTAAGTAAGATATTATATATTGTATTGGAATATCCTAGGTACCTCTAGGTGGTATTGGTTAGAGAGAGGAGAGAGAAAATGTTGAGTTATAAACTTGTTTCTCAAGAAGTTATTGTAGAAGTCAAAAGTTACATTAGACATAGTAAGAAAATGGATGGAGGAAGAAGGTAGAGAATAATTTTTAATTTCCATGAATTTTCCTTGATGTTTTATAGTCCTTAATTTATATAATTTGGTGATCCAAGTAGGCCAATTGCTAACAAGCCTAATTGTATAAACAGTGCAAAACCTAAGCAATGTGAGATGTTGGTTTTTAGTGTGTTTATAGGGCAGAATGATGGATAAAAGTGCATGATTTTTTTTTTGAATTTAATTTAATATTAATTACTGGTATATAAATTTTAATATAGTTTAAGTGGTGAAAATTATGAATTTAAAATGGCTTGTCTATAGTAATAAGGTCTGTGTGTAGTGAGGTCAACAAATAGGTCTATAACACTAATAGTTTCCACTAGACCATATTATGTTTATATTTTAATATGGTAAATATATGTTATAGGATAATTTTAATTCATTTTAATTCTTTTAAAGTTTCTATATATGTGTTATAAGTTCAATATTTGATCACTATGTTTCTAATAGTCTTGGTATTTCTGAATGAGCAAGTTGTAGTGATAATTTTAAGGATCTATGCCCTAAGTTGAAGTTTATAATGTATATGGTGATATTTTTTAATTCATTTAGGTTATTTATAATTTATTTATTATCATGTTTATGTGTCTAAATGTTTTTTATCTTTAGTTTTTTGAGATAGACTTTTCTATGTGTTCAAAGGCCTAATGTGAACACTGTTAACAAAGTGTTTCAAGTCATGGTTAGACCTAAAAAGTGTAATTTTTCTTGTATTATATTTGATAAGGAATATTTTATTTTTATATGATATTTTCCTAATGTATGTGTACTTTGGAAGAGTTCCAAGGAAGGCAAAGTGTAATGTGTGTCTAAAGAAGGCTTATCAGGTCTCCATAAGGCCTTAAGGAGGACAAGGCCTAATTAAGGTGTGTAAAACTGATTTGTATGATTTATTTCAGTTTATAATGTGTGTAAATATATATTTAATTCCCAAGATAAGTGGTTAAGTGACTATGTCCAACCAATACATGTGTGTTCATAAGTTGTGTATATAAACAAGGCATATTGGGCTTTTTGAGTTAGATAGAGGTTTGGTTAGAGGAGTGAATGAGATAAAATAACCTTAGGTGGAATGAGGTATTATAAACCATCATAACAGAGTATATTTACTATCATGAATATCTAATAGGAGGTTTGATTATGAATATCAAGGTCATATGACCGAACCAATCTTAAAGAGACCTAGTTGAGTGAAGAGGCCTAAAAGGTAGTTTGAGAGGGATAAGAGTGTGAAGATATAAAGAGTTGGTAATCATATATTGTGTGAGAAACAATATTTTCTTAATGTGATCAAATAAATTAGGTGGTTGATTTGGTACTGAGTCATCTAAGGGGTTGGTGCCTCCTTGAAAGTGGGTGCTTGGCTAATTGGGGTTAGTGCTTCACTAAATTTGGTTTTGTATTATAGGACTATAGTCCATTTTTATAGAAAAATGGGTTTTATTACCCTTGAGGTGTTTCCACATATGTGATGTGTTCTTATGTTTCATGCTTATGTGGATAGTTGTTATGCTTGCTAGATCTATATGTTTGTTTGAATGGATCATGAATGTTAAGTGGAATTGAATGAATGTTTTGAACACTTATTCACCCCCTCTTATTCATTATTCTTCAAAAATTACATTTTCACAAGGATTATTTTTCTCATAATTTTACTTACAATGGTCATGGGAGAGTTGAACAACCTACCATCATGCCCAACATAGGTAAACTTCAACCACTTCCATCATGATGTTTAGATAAGGGTCAAACAACCTTTCTCCATGCCCAACATAGGAGGGATTTGTTACATTACCATATTAAATATGATTATTGAATACCACCATCACTTTGTGTCACAACATCATCTATTAACATGCATATAAGAACTTCATCAAAATAATTGGGAATAACTTATCCATTTCCCATAATTTTCTTAAATATTAGTACTAGTAATTTATTATAACATGATTTACCCATGAAAATATCATAATAACACTTCAATTATAGATCGTAATAAATTTAAAATTCCTTTAAAAAAAACATTTCTAATTTAGAGATGAGATTAGTCCAATTTTAGACCCATTCAAGGCTATATTGGCAAACTATATTTTACTGATTGCCTTGTATGCTAGCTAAATTATAATTGATTTCTAAAGAGGTAACTCATTTTTCAAAGTACATATGTCTAAATAAATTGAGACCCATAATTGATCTATTATATGCATGATAATTAAATAACTCCTTGCATATACAACTAGTTGAGCAAAGAGGCCTAAAAGGTAGTTTGAGAGGGTTAAGAGTGTGAAGATCTAAAGAGGTGATCATCATCTATTGTGTGAGAAACAATATGTTGTTAAGGTGATCAAATAAATTATGTGGTTGATTTGGTACTGAGTCATCTATGGGGTTGGTGTCTCCTTGAAAGTGGGTGCTTTTTAGAACCTAGTCAAGTGGGTGTTTGGCTAGTTGGGGTTGGTGCTTCACTAAATTTGGTTTTGTCTTATAGGACTATAGTTTATTTTTATATATCAATGGGTTTTATTACCCTTGAGGTTTTTTAACATATGTGATTTGTTATTATGTTTCATGATTATGTGGATAGTTGCTTATGCTTGCTATATCAATATGTTTGTTTGAATGGAACATGAATGTTAAGTGGAATTGAATGAATGTTTTGAACACTACTTCACCCCCCCATCCCCTCTTATTAATTATGCTTCAAACATTACATTTTCAAAAGGATTATTTTTCACATAATTTTACTTATAATGGTCATGGGGGATTTGAACAATCTACCATCATACCCAACATAGGAAAACTTCAACCACTTCCATCATGATGTCTAGATAAGGGTCAAACAACCTTTCTCCATGCCCAACATAGGAGGGATTTATTACATTACAATATTAAAGATGCTACTTGAAGACCACCATCGCTTAGTGTCATAACATCATACATTAACATGCATATAAGAACTTCATGAAAATAATGGGGAACAACTTATCCATTTCCCATAATTTTCTTAAAATACTATTACTATCACTTTAGTATAACATGATTTCCCCATGGAAATATCAAAATAACACTTCAATTCTAGATCATAATCAATTTGAAACTCCTTTAAAAAAAACATATCTAGTTTATAGATGAGATTGGTCCAATTTTAGACCCATTCAAGGCTATATTGCCAAACTATACTTTACTGATTATCTTGTATGCTAGCTGAATTACAATTAATTTCTAAAAGAGATAATTCATTTTTCAAAGTACATATGTCTCAATCCATTGAGACCCATAGATTATATATTATATATATTAGAGTTAAATAAGTCCTTGCATATACAACTTCTTATTAGATAAGGATGGTGGTTGCTAATCATAACAAAACTATCCTTCTAAAATAGGCATCAATCCTTGGTTATAATTTTATGAGTTCACATGGAATTATTAGAAACATTCAAGGCATTGCTAAGCTACCATAACTAGTTCCATCAGTGAAAAAAATTGAACAAATATGTAATATTCAATTAACATACATATAAGACCTAGAAATGTAAATAATGGGCAAAGCCATAAATCAATATTGATACAATGATTTAGGTGGGAAAACCTTGAAAGGTAAAAAACCCACAATACTTGATATTTTTATAATTGAGAAACATAGAACCCCAATACAATTCTTCTCTTCTCACTTCTCCTCTACATCAAAATTTCTTCATAGAACCTTTGTAAAAAATTTCCACATGCAAATATTAATGCTTTCAAAATTCATCAAAGTTCATTCAAATAAATAACCAATATGGGTAAACCCTATTTTATAGTGAAATTTTAAGGGAGGTGACTATTGTGAATAAAAAGTCCAACCATCCTAAAAAGACATTTAATAAACCATCGGTAATTTATTAACTAAATATAATATTTTTATTTATTTACATGAGGTTTCCACCTCATGTTAATAAATAATTTATTATTATTATTTAATAAGTTACTAATATAAGCTAAGGGTTAAATAATCACCACTTAGACAATAAATTCTCTAACACTCCCCCTTAATGGTAAGTTCGGATGAAAACCATAGTCACCATACATAAATTATACTATATACAAAATTTTAAGGATTTAAAAGCCTTCATAATACCAAACATAGATTTTTGAAACAAAAAAGAATTATAATCTATAAAATACTTGAAATTAAGTTTAGGATAATATGATCATGAGACTACATCTCATAGTTTATCATGAATAATCAACTAAGCATATTTAGAGACTTTTATAACATAAGGACTTCCATTACAAAGCATGGTTTTAATGTATTTAAGTAAAAAATTAAAACTTCCACATGAATTTTACTTAAGTTAAATAACATGCACATAAATTTTATAATGATTTACAATTGATAAAAATTCTAGAAAAAAATAAGGAACACATGGCCATTAGAAAGTGGCATTATCATGCACACTCCCCCTCAATGACAACTCTGAGAGGTCAAACATTGAACAAAAATAACAAAAATTGGTAGTACCAAGTGGTTTTATGAAGATATCCACCACTCATTCATCCATAGGATAGAACTATAGATTTGTATCACCATTGATAACTTTTTCTTAGATTAAATGCACATGAAATTCATTATGTTTAGTTCTTTGGTGTTACACTAGATTTTTTTCTTGAGATATATAAATTTGGTTATCACAATGAAGTATGGTACTATAATTTGGTTGCCACATAAATATTTTAACAAATTTCATAGCACTTCTATACTCAATTTCTGTAGAAGAGAGAGAGAGAGAGACAATAGGTTACTTCTTATTACTCCAAGTGATAGCACCTCCATCAAATGTAAACACATACCTATAAGTAGATTTGTGATCTAAAGTATCACTATCATGGTCAGCATCACAATAATTATATAAATTAAAATTATTAATAAATGAATAAAATAAACCATATTTTATAGTTCCTTTGATATAATGAAGAATACATTTAGCTAATTTCTAATTATCCAAATAAGGATCCTACATAAATGTATAAGCAATACTAACAACATATGAAATATTTGGCCTTGTAATGGTTAGATAAATCAAACTTACAATAATATTTTTATACAAAAAAAAGTTATCTTTTTCATATATGAGTTTAGGATCAAGTTTAACACTAACTTCAATAGGAGAAGTGGTAGATTTATAATAAAGCGTGTTAAACTTAACAAGAAGATTATGAGCATACTGAGATTGTGATATAATAATTAAATTTTTATCCTAAAATATATACATTCATAAAAAATGATGTAGAATTCCTAATTCAATCATTTCAAACATTTGATTTAGTTTATCCTTATATTTATGAATTAAAGTAGTTAGATTGCCAGTAATCAACATATAATACAATTAGAATCAAATGACCATTTTCAACTTTAACAAAGAGATAATTAAGTGAAGAATATTTAGAAAAGACTAATTATTTGAAAAAAGAAGTAATTTTAGAATACCAAGCTTAAGGAGCTTGTTTTAAACCATATAAAGATTTTTTAAACTTGTATTTATAATATTCTTTATTAGGATCAGTGAAACCTTTAGGTTGAGTCATATATATTTCTTATTTTAAATCACCATTTATAAATGCATTCTTGGCATCTATTTGGTGGATAAAAAAATTATTTTGAGTTTTAAGAGCAATAATAAATCTAACAATACTCATTTTCGCTATAAGAGCAAAGGTTTAAACATAGTTAATTATAGGTTTCTAAGTAAACCCACAAGCAACTAATATAACTTTAAGCTTGTAAATTTTACCAATTGAGTTATATCTGATCTTATAAAGCCACCTAAAACTAACAATATGCATTTTAGGTAGAGGAGGGATAAGATCCCAAGTCTAAGTTTTAATTAAAGTATTATATTCAGCTTGTATAACAACATTCCATGTATCATCTTGAGTGGCTTCCTCAAATGATTGAGGTTCACATTAATACATAGTCTTTAAAGTATGATAAGAATGTTGATTTCTAGTTAATTTATTAAAGTTATAAACATTAGAATATTGAATTAGGGATTCTACCCATTTAGGTATTTTAGATTGAACATGAAAGTTAGGGGGTTCCTTAGACTCTAAGTTATCCATAACTAGATCAACTTCCTCAAGGGAATCTATTTTATCATAAGGAAAAACATGAGAGTTAGGTTCATCAATAGAAGAACACTGAGGATGATCCATAGAAGGATCAAAAAAATATTTTTCAAGAATAAGAACATTCTTATTCTCAAAAATATAACATTTAGAGGGATCATACACTCTTAAACCTTTTGTCTTACCTCCATAGTCTACAAAAATGCAAGAGTAGGAAGTGGGGTTGAGCTTCTTCCCCTTAACTTTAGGGACAAAGAAAGAAGTAGGAATGGCAAAATTCCAAAGATGAGCTACACTAGGTTTATTTTTAGTCTAAATTTCTAAAGTGGTATAAAGATATAAGGCTTTGGTAGGGACTCTATTCAGAATATGAAAAATAGTGTTCATAGCTTCATCCCATAAGAACTTAGAAATATTTGTAGATTACAACATTTTTCTAGCCATTTCTATGATGGTGTAGTTTTTTATTTCAACAATACCATTTTTATAAGGGGAATATGGAGTTGTTAATTCCATTTGAATATTGTAACTAATGCAAAAAGAATAAAACTTTTAATAATATATTTACCACGATTATCAATTTTTAATCTCTTAATTAAAAAATTGGTGCATTTTCAACATAATCTTTAAATTCTTTAAACTTAGAAAAAACATTAGATTTATTTTTAATGAAATAAGACTAGATCAATCTAGTTTAATAATCAATAAAAGTAATAGTATACAAAGAACCATTAAGAGATATAACTTCAATAGGTACTACAACATCACTATGAATCAATTCTAAAATATGTGAGGCTACAACATCACTATGAATCAATTCTAAAAGATGTGAGGTATTTGCATCATGACTCTTGTGAAAGAGGTTAGTATGTTTCTTATCATATAAGTATCCCTCACAAGTTTCATGATGAGAAGGGATAAAAGGAAGTTCAAAAACAAGATTATTTATAGACATATCATGTAAAATTTTAAAATTGACATGTCCTAATATTTAATTCCATAATTGAGATTAATTATTATTATGCAATTAAAGTAAACATGCAAAATAAGGAGAAACGATATATAAACCATTCTTTTGAATACCTATAATAATCAAAGAAATAGATTGATTTCTAATGGACCAACTATATTTAAGTAATGTTACAATGAAATAATCATTTTTAAGTTGAGAACAAGATACCAATTTTTTTTTGAGCTTAGTTATATAGAAAACATCATTAATAATAACATTTGAAATTTTACTTTTCCATGTTTAGTTGTTTCTAAAAAACATTATATCCTATGTAAATTATTTCAGATATATCTATATAATCACATAAAATATTAGATAAATATGTCATATGGTGTGATGCACCACTATCTAAAATCTATTCATTTTCATTTGAAGCCATAAACTAACATATAAAGCACTAAAATTTGAATCCTAATTTTTATTCTAATAAAGGTTTTTATTAGATTTATTCCCTTTGATATTTTTTGAAGTTATCAATTCAAGGATTAATTTAATGATATTTGAAAGGTGAGTGACTTCATGCATGGACTCAAGGATTTCCCAAGCATCGCTAGGAGACTCTTGATTACCAATATGGAAAAGGAATTCATCCTTAAAACTTCATAAGATAATGGACATAGATTCATGTGTGTGTTTTTTTTTTTTTTTTTTTGAAATGCATTAGTAAGCTTAGGGGTTATGTTTCATATATAAGGGGCTTATTGTGTCTTGATGACAATATTCCATAATTTACAAGCCATAAATTTATCTTTAACATTAATTTTCCATATATTATAGTTATTTTCATTAATTATTTGAGATTTATCTAAGGAAAAATGAGGTGAAGCCATGTATTCCCTTTAAACAAGACATCAAACCAATGCTTAAAAATAAACTATTTAAATAAAATTTTGAACTATTTTCAAAATAAAGTGAATTGCACATGCATCTATACTTAATTACATAATTTGGATGCCAAAATCTACAAAAAAATTGAATTAAAGTTGCACTAATATAGGTGTCAAAAGAGTCACACTCAAAATGACCACTTAAACACTACTATTTAAAAAGATGTTAAAAAAAACATAATAAACTTCAAAATAAAAAATGGACCACTCTAATGCATCCAAAATGTGCCAAAACCTAAAGATTGATTGGTCACATGGCTATGCTTACCTAAATTTAGGTTTGATAAAAAACTGAAGCAAAGTTGATATGTTAAAAATGATTTTTGAAAGCATGAGACTTAACACACACACCAAATCAAATTAAAGTGAAATGAAATGAAATTCAAAAAAAAAAAGGTGAGATTTTAACTCAAGACCTTCCCTTCACAAGTTATAAGTAAAATATACTTTTACCAACCCTTCTATAATTTTTTTTTAACGGTTTACATACATGAATGCATAATTAAATGTTTTTAATTTGAAAATTAACTAAAAATTATATGATAAATTAATATGTATGGCATGTTATTTCATAGAGTGAATTGATTAACTTGATTATTCACTCTAGGATTAAAACTTGGTCATATAAAGGTGGGCTCAGATTTTTGCTTATGTGGAAAATAATAAATTATTAATTAAAGTATTTTAAAAATACTTTTTATCAAACTATATAAAAATTTTACTTACCTATAACATGCATGTGGTTGATAATGACACTCATGAAGAATTTCATTAGCTCATATCTCCTTCCAAAAGTGTCAATTTGTCTTGAAATTTTGCCAAGCCTCTTAATTTTGCCAAATATAGCTGAAGAAACCTTAAAAATCTCATAGTTGGCTTAAAATTTTCTTGTAAAACTTTTTTTGGTTATACATGGTGCCCATGGGAGATTAAAAAATTTAAAAGTGGAGATCTAAAGCTCCCCAGGTCTTGAGATTTTTTCTAGCTATTAAATTTTTCTAGAAGTTTCATGCCAAGAATCAACAATTCTATTTTTTCCAAGTTATACACCAGTGCTAAGGTGGAGGGAAAATTAAAAATTGTTTAAAAAATCCTTAGGTGATCTCAAATATATGAATAGGCTTGCCAATCATTCAAACCCCCTCAAGATTTGATTCCATGAAAGAAATTAAACAAATATGTAATATTTAATTAACACATATAGAAGATATAAAAGTGTAAATAATGAGCAAAACCACATATCAATGTTGACTAGGTGGGAAAACCTTAAAAGAATCCACAATATTTCATATTCATATAATTGAGAAACATAGAACCCAAATACAATCCTTCTCTTCATATTTCTCCTCAAAAATAACATTTCTTCATAGATCTTTTATAAATATTTTCCACACACAAATATTATTGTTTTCATAATTCACTGAATTTCATTTGGATAAATAACCAATAGGGGTAAACCCTATTTTATAGTGGAATTTGAAGGGAGGTGACTATTATGAATAATAGGTCCAACCATCCCAGAAAGATATTTAATAAACCATTATTAATTTATTAACTAAATATAATATTGTTATTTATTTACATGAGGTTTCACCTCATGTTAATAAATAATATATTCTTACTATTTAATAAATTACTAATAAAAGATAAGGGTTAATTAATAACCAGTTAGACATTAAATTCTCTAACAATCAAAAGTCAAAGGATATTCTAAATAAGAAGAGCAAGTATAAATGTCTCCCATCAAACTAATTCTATTGTAGAAGAATAAAAACATGGGATTATCTCCCTTTTTCATATACCATGACATTCATAAATATTTTAAGAAACCTATTACCATGCTATTTCATTACATATGTTCCCAAAAGTTTAGGTCATCAGTCAAGAGATTAATATGCCAATCTATATGTATGAGGTTCTTTGGATATACATCTATTATCCAAGATATCCTATGCAAATAAATATGTAGGAGGCTCTCAGGACATCAGTCCACTAGTCCATATAATTATGTGTAGATTAATATATATGTGACCCAAAGGACATCAGTCCATTAAATAAAGATCAATGTGTAAATCAATATGTATGTGTTACTTAGGACATCAATCCTCAAGCTAATATAGTCTATATGTAGATGAACCTAGGTATGTCAAATAATAAATAATAAGAGATAATTGATAAATATATGGCCCTAAGCATGTAAAAGCACAAAGAGTAAGAGATAGTCAATGTGTAGATGGCCTTCAGCCATGTCAAAGTATAGAGATCAATAAATATTGAATGTGTAGATGACCGTTAGGCATGTCAAAGCATAGAGAGTAAGAAATAATTGATGGGCAAATAGACCTCAATCATGTCAAAGCATAGAGATTAATAAATAGTCGATGAAGAAAAAAACCTTAGGCATGTCAAAGAATAGAGAGTAATAAATAACTGATGTTTATATGGCCCTTAATACATCTATTCAATAGCCATTTAAATGCATAGAGTGAGAGAGATACCTCAGTTCTCTTGAGACACCTCAGTGTCTAAGACCACCATGTCTAGTGGGTGAGGAGGGATGGGATCTTGGACCTATGTGACAAGTCCCCACCATGACCCACTTAACTATAATTTTAAAGATAGTTATTATCCCATATACATACTTGAAGTGATAATTATACACATATTAACATATAAAAGCAACATAAACAATCATCACAATCACTTGAAGAAACATCAGATGATCATGTAAGTGAAAAATCAATAAAATGAGACTAAGTATTCTCAGTAATAAAATCAAATTAAAATTAAAATTCATCAACAAATTCCATGAAAAACCTATAGCTCAAAAAATTTGAATTAAATAAGAAAATAATGATGGTTTCTAAGCAAGTTAAATAAGAGCTCAAACAACTTAAAATAAGTTGGGTAAGCATATTTATTAAAAAGAAAATCATAATACGATCTCTATATGACTCTTTGATCCACTTAGGGGGAGAATTAATAAAGTGAGAAGGTGTTGGTGATCAAATATTTATCTAAATAATCAAACTACATCACCAACATAGTGTATATGTTTCACCATCCATTACTAACAAAATTTTCATATGGATCCAATTACCCCTTTATAATGCTAAATTCATTATTGTTGAATTAGGAATAATAACATGTAGGAAGGAACAACACCATTTCCACTACATAAAATGATACTATCAATTTAAGTAATAACATGTAGGAGAGTGTTATACCACTACCACTAAATAAAATTATACAATTGAGTAGCTAGTACCCTATGTCTCTTTAGAGGACATACTTAAAGTTTGTCTATATTCACCAGCTACCAAAGTATGATTTGGAATTAAAATCAGGCCTTACCTTATTGAACATGAGAATTTAGATATAATACCACCTATAATTAGGTCTCACTTGTATGTGTATATATAATATTCATGGCAATAGATGTAAAAATAATATTTCAAGAGAAGGGCACTTCCATGATCACCACCTTCTAATTTCTACTAACACACAATGCTATATAATTACCTAAGGTAGTTAGTAGCTTAAGCTATCAATTCTACAAGTTCTCATCATGAGAGAATTTATAAATACCAATGTAATCATTCCATTTTACTACCACATAGCTTCACAGTAATCCAACATGATTATCAGTGCTTCTAAGCATTTATTCAACCAATCAATATTATTATAAGTGATAATTTATCTATTGATTGATTTACCATCATAATATAAATAATGTGAAAGGTTACCTTATTACATTTTATGTGCTTCAAATATAGGAAGATACCCTTGTAAATATTTTTAACATACACCCATAAACAACATCATAGGTCAGGCTATGCTCATTTATTCACCACAAGGTAATTAAAAATGTAAATCTATTCAGATATAACATGTTATTTTCATGAAAGATTAATTATGTGGAGATATACCTGCTCCAGTTAGTTTCACATATATTCATATTATTTCACTAGAAAGATGCAATATTACCACTCAATAGGTTATCATAAAGCAATATTATGTTTATACATGGAGTAATCCATAACCTTAATACTAGAGTTTTACTGCATCCTAGTTCATCGAATGGTCCTAATTCTCTAAACAATAGGAGACACTTTCTATAACATACCCACAATTAAGCATATGTAATTAATGTATCTAGGGAATTCATAATTTCAAATGAGATGTCATAAAATTATTTTCATAATGATAAGTTTAATTAATGAAATCTAAGCATTAGTTCAATCATTATAGTGAACACCACTTAAAGTATCAATCCATCATTAATATAATAGTAGTATAGAGAAGTGTAATTATTTAGGCTAAACTCCATAATAGATAAATAACATGTGCATTCTCATATATATATTTATCCATTCACACACACATATACTAATATATACCACCATGTGATTTAATCTGAGAGTGTATACCATTCATTTAATCATAAAAACATATCATAATCATTTTATGATTTGTTAGAATAAAATAATCTAAATAAGTGTTATATGAATTATCACAAAATTTGGTCTTTACTACCAGTCCATATCATGAATATAGTATTCCTTGATCAAGTTCTTTTAGGATAGTTTCATGCATAATGATCAATATCTCCATATCTAAAACATACACCTTGAGAAGACCAATTTTTCAATCATTCCTTTAAGGCCTTCCCTAATCTTGTATTTAGAACTTTCATAGATCGAGTTCATATCTGAGTACATTGCCTCTTATGATACTACTGAAGGAAAATATTAATCCTTTCTTGATGATGATATGATGAATATTTCCCAACCTACCTATGTCCTTACTAAGGTGAAGAGGCTCATTTTTTTAACATAGAAACTTGAGTCAACCTTTCCTTTAACATAGTCATCACACTCTACACGTTCTCAAGTATTCAAGTATGGATTTCCACTAGTTGTATAATTCTCAGATATTGGTGACACCTAGATATAGTTTTTTCCATTCCTTTAATTTATGGCATCTTATCTAACCATTTCAAGTTAAAAAAGGTCAATAAGTAACATGCATCACATTTAATTATACAAATCAAGATTAACCAGATTTAGAAAGCCAATGAACTTATATAGAACATCCGTAGAGATCCTAAAGTTTAACCTAGGTTTTGATACCAAAATGTCATGCCCTTTTCCCCCAAAATATAAGAACAACATGCCATATAAACAAATAAAAAACTAATGCACATGGATATATACCAAAATCTAAACCAATCACAATAGGAATCTGGCATTGTAAAAAGGTTCATACAAGTATAATCCACTAATTTAAAAGTCCATAGTATTAGATAATTTAGCCCAACACTCAAAATCCTTTCATAGATCATGCCAAATGATAATGTCATAAATGACATTGAGACCACTATCAAATTTGACCTCAACAACTACTAATGCAATTGGGATTCATATTGTTACTTTTAATAATTCCTTAGCCACACTAGCTTCCATTTGGTATCCTAGGGCCACTCTTACCACTTGTCAATTCCTAGGTGACATTATAAAAGCACCACATGTTGATAATTATATACTCACTTTCCTACCACTCTATAAGGCTAACATGACTTCCTTAGGGCCATGTGGTCACATCTCACTCACCTAATTGACAATAGGGTTTTTTCTCTATATGGATAAATTTAGGATAATGAGTCACTCAAATTATGCCATGTGGTAGTATCCCTCTTTCTCACTTGCTCAAAGCCTTTTCAATCTACATGTACATATCTAGGATAGTAGGTCAATGAGAGGATGCCATATGGCAACATCTAATGAGCCAAATTTCTTGAAATATTTCTCATTATAAAATCCTCCTCAAGATCATGGGTCACCAAGATGATGGTATGTGGAAACATCTTATTATCTTGCTAACTCAAAGGCATTATTCCCAATAAGGTTTCCCAAATGATCATGGGTTGTTAAGATGATGCCATATGGTAACATCCCATTATCTTGATATCCTGATACAAATCATTCAATAGACCAAACTAACATCATTCTTGGGTTAGTGGGAGGATGACATGTGGATTTCTTTGAAATTCTTAATAAAGTCATAAAATTGACTAAGGTAAAAATTCCACCATAAGGCCCTCTAAGAGGTGTCAACTTAAAAGTCCAAGTAGAAAAATTAATCTACAAGGTAAATTTGACTAAGGCAAAAGTTGCAACCAAAAAGGTATTGATGAATGGATGAGGCATAATTTTATTTAAATAAAATAGAGTATGGCTCAAGGAAAATGCAAAGCCATAATAAATCAACCAAGAAATTCAAATAAGGCAGGAAATGAAGGAAATTACATTATATGTTTAAGGTGAAGTGAACTAAATAAAGCAAGGAAACATGCATCTATTAAAGGGATACCACCATTTATGCATTTGAATTTAAACTTAACTTCCCTAGAAGTTATTTCCTATGATAAAGGAGTTTGTATCCACATGATTGATAATATTGACACTAAACCAATATTCTCATTGGTTTATTAAACCTTGTTAGACATCTCAACCTAGCCAAACACTACTAAAATAACTTCTCAAAATGTGAATCGACTAGTATTATACTTTAAAAATTATATTTCAAGGATTAATGAAAGGAACTATTCATCTCATTATAGGTAAGGAACCTAAACCAAAGTTTTTCATAATATGAAGAAACATAGAATAGATTCTAGGTCTCCACAACCTTCTTCTTTCATTTATTATCTACAAGGGTGACCTTTGTCAAACATAAAGGTTTCATGCGTTGTCATAATTATTATAGAAAATCTAAGCTTTATCAATTATTATTTTATAAGGATATGGTCTTGTTATAGGGAAGTCTTACTGCATATGGCTTACTTAACTTAAAAAATCAAAGGAACTCTTCCACAAGATAACTTCTTAAACCAGAACAATATCAAAATTAATTTTAATTCACCAAGATAAATTGTTATCTTCAATGAAAACCAACACAACTTAATTTTTTAAGTTTATTACACACATGGGTAGACTTAGTTCCCAAATATATACATCCATAATATAGGGAAATGATTCCCTTTTTCTATCTATAAAAAGGCTAATTATAACCAAGGTTAACCCAAGTAGGGCATAATTATCATTTTATTTAAAGATCCATATAGGCCTTCCTATTAGTCCTCATTTTGTAGATTCCTTATAGGAAGATCCATGGTTAAAATCCATTGAGGTTCCTCTTAACATGTTTCAAAAATTATTTAAGATTTTATATTTCTTAAATTATTCCTTATAAAAGGTTACCCAAGTAGATCTGGACTAGGTAAGCATAGTCCATATTATGAATGGGTTGACCTAAAAAAATTCATAAAATCCACACATTTCATATCTTAGTCTTCTTAAGAATTGGTAGCCTAAAACACATACCTTCATATAATATATATATATATATATATATATATATATATATATATATATATATATAGTTCATTTGAAGTAATATCATTATAAGCTACTCAAGAATAAATGAACTAGAATTAATCAAATATTTAACATAATATCTATATATTTTTAATAAGTCCCTTAATTTTGCCACTCTCAAGCATGAATATACAGCATTCAAAAGGATTCCATTTAACATAATGAATCTATCATAAGGGGATCCAGATTCATATAAAAATAATAAGATTATTTAGTATCTCTCTATAGTAATAACTAGAACACTCAACTGATAAAATTCATAATAATGGCTAATTACTCATCCCATAATCAATTATTAACATATAAATACAATAGATTTAGCCGAGAACAAATAATCCTAGAATTAAACCTAGTTATAGAAAGTAATAACAAAAGAATAATCAATAGCTAAAGACACCTCCTTTTTTTAAGTTCAACATAAACTAGTAGAAGATGGGCTCATCTTTGAACCTTTTTCCATCATCAAGAAACTACTATAGGCCCTTGAGTAAGACTTCCAACTTTAGGCATGTTCACATCATGGTACAAAAAAATAAAGAAAACCAATAATCAATGTCTTAGGGTCAATGAGATAACTGATCACAAGCATATTTAAGTCAAGAGGTTTCCAAACTCAAATATATTTTTAGAAATAATAAATCGTAAAAGATACATAAGGATCCCAATGATAGAGCTCAGCAGGAATACAACTACTAAGATATATTCTATAAGTAGTCATGAGAGGACTTAGGAAACCTACGATCATGTCTAACATGAGATACCTGAGCCTACTTCCATCATGATGTGACCTTTCAAGGCATCATTTGTATTACATGATGAAACCATAATATTTGGGGAAGCATAATACAACATTTAGAATTGTCATAGAGGATTATCTCAACTTCAAACTCCCATACTAGGAGTAAAACACTATGGGGTGACCCAATCAAAACCATAATAAAATAATATAAGAGAATAAGTAATAAAAGCAACCTTACTACTTTAAAATACAACAAATCTATAAATAATCACACAAAATTCATTTATCTAAGTAACAAGATACTCAAGTCAATAGGATACCTACCTACTAATCTAGGCCTTTCCATGGATTTTTTCTAAAGGTTTCAACCAGCTAAGTTTCTCCCTCTCTAGGATATTTACTTATTTCCCTCCTCTTAATACTTTGTTCCCAATTTTGTCTGATATGCTAAAAGTCCCCAACCCTTTTTTAGAGATCCACCCTCCTTAAATAAGTTTTCTCTCCTGCTTACAACCTGATTAGAACATGACATATGTCTATTGTTTCCTTAGTTTAACCAACCACTTATACTAGGCAACCCATGCCTTGATAATGGGTGATATTTTATTAGTTCTTAATGGCACATGACATCTCACATAAAGTCCTATTGTTGATTCTAAGATCAACCCAATAATTCCCATTGGTTAAAAATTGTGTCCAATTAATGGATAGGCCGAAAAACTACCACTAGATAATGTACATGTTGGTCTAATTCATATCATACATTAAATATGGTAAGCACAAAGGTGGTTAGACCACCCTAACAAATATTACAACCACTATGAAATTACAATACTAAATAAAGGGTCAAATGGCATACAAGGTGTTGAATTAGGATCAAGCAAGGTTTAAGACAATATTTGAGTCAAAGATAGGATCACACATGATGTAAAAATGCTTGACATAGACCTTTTTCATTTATTGGAAATGATTTGTGATTGTACACTTATTTCACCCATGAAATATGATATCTTAATAGCCAAAAATTGAAATTATGGCATGCTAGATCATTTACTTAAATCAATGTAATTAGCTTACCAATCTATTTACAAAGTCATTAAGTTATATTATTATAACACCTAATTCATATGTAATTTCAATTGCATCCAAAGGTAATAATTTAATCATTTCTAAGCCAACATTTATCATGTGAATAATCCTTGTACCTTCATAGTCAACACTACCAAGTGAGTATAACCATTATTCTAGCATAGTCACATTATTTTGTCATGAGTGTCCTTAAATGTGAAGTTGAGATAAGTGTTAATATCATAATAGAGATATAAAATATAGATAAGGAAGAAGATAACCTACTATAAGTATGATTAGTTAATGAAAACATTAGATAATAAGTACAATTAGAGATAGAATATGTAGAAAAATAGATTGAAAGTGATTCAACCATCCAATCCCAAACTACAAGAGATCCTAAGAGGAAATGAACCCTTTGGACTAGTATCCATCCCCCATTATACTTCATAATAGATGATATGTCTATATTTTAGATAAAGAGATATTTATTGGTGAAGTAGTAAATATATACCAATGTCATAAGGAAGAGACTAAGAAAAGAAGGGATTTTTTAAGTAATCAAGTGGAAGTATTAGGAAGAATAAATTCCCAAACATAGTTAAAAAGAGATAAAGGTATAACAATTTTTTTAAGTAATAGAGAGATAAGTAATAATAGAATGTAATTATTACTATAAGAGCAAGTAGATGGGAAAATTAGGCAAACAATGATAACAATCCTAGCATCCATATTCCTAACCACCATAAAAACACTTATATGAAACATAATAGGATGAATTTTCCACTATTTTGAAAAGACACAAAAGATGCAAATGAACATTTATTTATATTGGAATCATACTAGAGGAGCCGTAACATTAATAATGAAAGAATAATGTTATTCAATTTTGGTCGAACACTAAGAGATGATGAAATGAAATGGTATATGAATACATAATCTAGACATGGAAATACATGGAATGACATCTAAAAATAATTTAAAGGTTATTTTCACTACCCAGACATATCGATGAAAAACATTAACAAGTTGAGAGAACTAATCCAAAAGGATAAATAAATAATGAAGGATTATGATCTATTATTTAAATCCATTATGCATAAGTTAAGGGAACCACTAAATGGAAAAAATAATATAATGCATCATATCTATATTAATCTCATTTATTATAGACAATATGTATGGGAAGATATTCAACACATTTTTATAAATATTATAAATGGTGTTAAGGTTCAAAGCACAATCCTAAAGAATAGATACACATACCTCATTAAAAGATAATGTTGAAATATTATAGTTGGAGTTAGAAAAATTAAGACTAAAATAGCATATATAGATGAAGGTGGATGATTATGTGGTACTTCACAATAAAAAAACACCACCATGATAAATAATTTGTTGTGCTTATTTTTTTGTCAAAGGGAATTCTAGGATAGAATTCCCCCATAGTGACATAGAAAAAAGAGCATTGGTGATAAGATCAATGCAAACACCAATAGGGATGACTCCACCAATGTAAAAATCCATATACATTGAAAGGATTTACTATGGAATATATAGAGTGTATGATCAACATCCATAACACTTATCCTCTATGATGGAATTGATACCCCCTAAAAATAAAATAATGAACTACACTAACTATGGGTCATTCAATCACTTTATTCATAACTACTCTTATATAGATACACTTTTAGATATCTAGGACACCATCCAAAGAAGAGTGAAAACAAAACATTTAATTAATTTCCAAAAAATAATGCTAATATACCACACCCTAGTCAACAATATCAAGCACCTATAGCAATTCAAAATACCCAACCCTAGTACTATAATAATATTTAAAGAGGGTATATAGGAGGTAGATAGGGTGGTTATAAAGGAGGGTATCACCAAAGGAGAAATTACCAAGATGAAAGATAATAAAATTATAATTATAAATAGGGGTATAATCAAGATAAACCCCACCAATGTGTTAAAAAGGTTTGAAGGTGGGGTATATTACTAGAAATTGTAATGGAAAACCAAAAATGGGGTGTGGATTCTACCTTAAAAAAGGCACACATGATTCATTTTCATGTCCAAATATAACATAATTATACAAAAATAGTGGAAAAAAAGAATAATTGGCATGATCTCCCCCATGAAAAGGTTTAAAAATCTTAGGAAAATGGTAAAAACCCAAGATATGAAAGGGAGATGTAGTTAATTTCACTACAAAAAGGAAGAAGCTAAAAACTAGAGGAAGAGGGAAGTTAATCTTAAAGGATCACAATATAATAAAAAATTATAAAATGTTAAGAAATAATTAGAGAACAAAAAGATAGGTCACATAAAAATTCTCTCCATATCATGAACAATGATCCACAACTGCAAGTTACATTAACCACCAAAAGCTGGAAGAAGACAAGAAAAGGTAAAGAAGTAGCCATTACTCTAATACATAATCAAACAAGATGTAGAAGTTGAGAAACTTGATATCTATTAACATGATCACATTTTAAATAAAATAAGTAAACAAATAATAAAATAGAAGAAAAGGATTGATTTAAATTGACATATTTTTATGAATATGAGATCGAGGACCTTAAAATATTAATGATAAAAATAAAGAAACAATACCTAATAACTAAGCTCACTCAATTCTATAAATATTGGAACAAACAAGAGATACAACATCGAGTACATAAATTAGGATAAAATAAAAATAAAATACAAAGAATATATTTAGAACAAAACATAAATTGAAGAAAACTACTTTTTTTTATTAAATGTCAAGATAAGTGGTCAAGAAATAAATAAAACACTCTTAAACATTGGTGAAAATACCAATGTGTTACTATAAAGCACATGGGAGCTACTGCAAAAAATCATAGTTACATACAACAACATATGATATTACCATGGTTGATGGTACTGTGCACTCACTGATTGGCACTTTATAGAATGTTGAAGTTGATTTTATGGGGATAACGAAGAAGGTAGATTTTGGGGTAATTGATATGTATGATACCGGTTATCCAACATTGATAAATCTTGAATGGTTTTTAGATTGTAATGGATCCTTATATTTTGAATAAGATGGAAACATATTTTAAATAAAAGTATTATTAATTTTTTTTATATAAGTAAGAATGGTAGTGACATGGTTAGAATAACTATGGCTAGAAGATGAAGATAGATAAATTTGATGACCTTTTTGGTGTGTATACTTTTAAATAAATTACAAAAATAGAAGATGGTATGGAACATAATGATGAAGGGGAACTCATTTTAGAAGAATATTAAAGAAAAACACCTTGAGGGGATGAAATTTAGGCCTTCATATGTTTTGAGCTAGAAACCATAGTGTGGAAGGTAATTTACATAATAAAAACACCATATAAAGGGAAAATCACCACTGTAATAGAAAATATAATACTGTAGATAGAAAGAAGTCACTACATATAAATAAATTTACATAATAAACAACCTAGGTTTTTTAGAATTGGGCTAGTCAATGACTTTATAATAGATGGTGAGAGTATTTACGTAAGAGGAAAGAATAATGAAATCAAATGATGATACACTCACTATTAACACAACAAGATGGTTTTACACCAATAGATAAACCATCCATACTTGGAAAATTTTATGCATTTTACTTAGAAAAAGGTTTGTAAAATCAAAAAGCTAATTTCTAGAGATAAGAAGTTATGTAGGAAAAACCAATCCAAAGATACATATCAATATGTGAAAAATCATGGATGGAAAGTGGGGAAACTAAAAAATGCCTATGGGTAGAATTATTTTTTTAGACATTAGATGCTATCCAAAACACATGGTACCTACATAAAGAGATGTGAAAGGGAACTAACACATGGGTAAACATAAATATGTATTTATATATAACTTTAAATTTATGAGACTTGGATGCTAGAGTCTACCAAGCATTTTGGAAAATAAAAACATTTTTATTTATGGAAGACTTCAATGTAAAACAACAATTTTGAAAAATAAATTTAGAAGAAATAAAATTGGGTCATATGGAGGATGAGGAAGAAAATCTATAAAACATCAAAATAGAAATTAAGTAAGGAGAAAGATAATTGCTTGATAGTATAAAAGATAAATCATAGTACGTATAACAACCTCTTTAAATTAGAGAATACAATATCACCACAAGAAGTAAATCCAAAAATTCAAAAAGTAGGTGACTATTGGGTAGAAAAAGAGGTGGAAAATATACTATATTTATTAAGGGAATTTGAGGATTTATTCTAAAGAACATTCACTAAGTTTAAAGTAATTAAGGAATATGTGGGTGATATGAAGATCTAGTAGAAACAAGATATTAAATCATTATGGAAAATACCATACAAAATAAATCCTTAAATTAAAGTAAAAGTCAAGGTTGAATTGAATAAAATGTTAAATGGTGGAATTATAACTCATGTGAATTATGCTAAATGGATAAGCCCCATAGTGATTCTAAATAATAAAATTAGATAAATATGCATTTGCATTGATTATAAAGAATTAAACAAGGCATTTCTACATGACTCCATCCTAACACCATTAAACAAAGAGATATTAGAGATTTTTATAGGTAGATAAATCTATTCATTCACTAATGAGTTTTCAAGTTATGATCAGGTAAATATAGCAATAGAGGATAGACCAAAAAATACATTTGTGGCATAATGGGAATCCTTTATATATAGTGATTCCCTCTGGATTAAATCATGTCCTAGTTGTGTTCAACCAAATAATGGTGAATGCATTTATATATTTCATACATGAGTTTTTGGAAGTATATTTGGATGATTGGACAATATATGGGTTAATCAAAGACAATGTTGAGGTTGTGTGGATGATGTTTTGAAGATGTAAAAAAAATTAAAGATTTTTCTAAATATTAATAAATTTATTTTTGATGGATAGTTTGGTACTTTACTAGGACACATAATATGTGAAGAAGGATTAAAGATAAATCCCCTTAAAACTACCATAATCATAAATATCCCACCACCCAAGACACAAAAGTAAGTTAGAACTATCTTAGGATATATTGGATATCACCACATGTTCATAATAAATTATGCATATGTACCCATAGAGGAATTATAGAAGAAGTGACATAACTAACCATTAGACTAGTCAAGATAATGTTAGGATTCATTTGATACACTAAAGAATAAGATCTTGGATGCCCCAATTCTATTATTTTGATATTTTATAATCCCATTCCATTTACAAGTTGATGCTTCTAAGATTATAATAGTAGCAGTGCTAGCACAACCCCATAGAAATATAGACCATCTAACTCCATTTTCTATAAAAAAGGAAAGAGTAGAAACAAATTAGTCAACTATAAAAAGGGAGGCACTTTTTATGGTTTATACAATGTATAAAGTTAGGCATTAATTATTGGAAACCCCATTTATACTCTTCAGGGGTCATGAGACACTTAAGTATCTAATAAAAATACACATAATACAAGGAAGGATTTGACATTGGCTTATGTCATTCCAATAATTTACTTTCAAATTTATGATGAAACCTGGGAAAACAAATAACAAACTTAGCTACATATCAATAATAATGCTAGGGGAAGATATGGGACTAATTAAGTATGATTTTCTTAGAGCTCACCTCTTCCGTGTGAAAGCATTTGCCAAATATATGGAGGGTATTACATAATTTTTATCCATTGGAGAGTTTTTAGAAGAGAAAAATACTTCACATAATAAAAAGGAAGGGATGAGGTATTATGGAGAGTGGCCCTATCACATAAGCATCATACTAATTGAAGGGAAACCTGTGATGGAGTTATAGAAGGGCATAACTATAAGGAAGCCATAGGGAAAATTTGTTACTAGTAGTGTTGTGATGGCTATCAATTTTTAAGGACACAAATTAGTGAAAAATTAATTGTGACATATGCCAAAGGGTGGGAAAATAAAATGCATGAGATGAGATGCCTCCCCATATAGTTTTGGCACTAGCTCCATTTGATAGATGGGTAATTAAATTTATAAGCCCCATCAAACCTATGGAAATTAATAGTAATTCTAGGTTCATTATTACTAGTACAAAGTACTTAATAATATCGATGGAAGTTGTTTGAATAAAATATTATACTGTAAATACTACATAAATTTTTGTATGATAATGTAATTAAAATGTTTGGATGCCCATTAATCATAAAAAGTGATCAATTTAAGCATTTCATCAACCAAATAATTTAAAATTTAATTAAACACTTCCTGATCCAACATCATAGAAGTACTCCCTACCATCCTCAAGCAAATGGCATTGTTGTGACATTCAATAAGGTATTAGAAAAGGTATTAACAAAAATATGCAATATGGAGATTAGAGATTGGGATACCAAGATAATAATAGTATTGTGGACTTACCACACTACTTATAAGTGATTCATAAAGTATTGTCCTTTCTAATTAGTATATGGATTAGAAGCAATAATGCCAATTGAGTATATATTACCAAATCTGAGACTTGTGGTAACATTTAGAATGAATGAAAAATATTATATTCAGTAAAGATGAATATAATTAGAAAAATTATATTAGAAGAAATTATTAGTAGTTTATAACCAAACACAATAGAAAAATGCAAAAAAGCATGGCATGATAGACATATAAAAGTGAAATAATTTTAGATTGGGGACAAGTTGTTGCTAAATGGTAGCAAGTATAACAATATGAGCAAGCTCTAAATAAGATGACTTAGATCCCATATAATGGAAAACATTTTAGACTTAGGATTAATCAATCTAAGAAAATTAGTAGGTAAATTAAAATAAGGATTTATACACTAGCAATTATAATAGAGGGGGGGGAGGGGTAAAAATAATGATGAGAGAACTAATGAGTTGACACTATACTTATAGCTAGGTGAAGTGGGTATAAGGCACTAAGGTTCCCTATACCATAATCATTTATTTTTGGTTGTAGATTATGTCACCTCCCCATTAGGTTGGCATTTTATTCCTAGATGGAAAAGTTGAATAAGGTGATTGAGGTATCACCAAAATATCTATGTCATTATCTAGTTCTTTGATGCTGCCAAAATGGCCTAGCTAGATAAATAAGTAGAATAGGGAGTATAACATAATTGATACTAAAAAATAAAAGCATGAAAAAATAAGAGAAAAACACAGTTATAGTCCAAAATAAATATAGAACAAATATAAGGGAAATAGAAAGCTATAGGTCATATGCATAAATAAACTATAAATGTGTGGTAAGAAATAACATATGGAAATAATTACATGGTTTAAAATATTCATATAATAAAGAACTATATAATAAATAAATACATAGTGGTACGAGAGTGATATTTTATAAGAAAATCAAATTATAATTATTTTTGTAGACACAAAATGTGGACATAATGGAATAACATATTTATAAAATAAATGTATCTATAGTGGTAAATGGAAATTAAAAAAATACAAAACTATAGTAGAAAATAAAAAATAACAATAAGATATGACATTTTACAAGTGAAATAATTAGTTTTTTTCCTACATATACATAAATTGGAACAAAGGGGAAGGTGTATGCAATGGGAAATGCAACATATCTATAAATCAATCCTAGCTCAGAGAAGATAAATCCTGTTTATACTTTTGATTGGGGATACATTTAGATAATTTGGGTCATGACCAATATGGATCCATTAAATGTAATCGATGGACATCTTAATGACAATAAAATTACTAGGGAGGGTTCCAAAGCCTCTAGTTAAGTAAAACTATGAAATAACCCTAACTAGGTCCTATGTTTTTATATTCACTAAACTAATAACAAGTAAAGTAAAATTCTAATCTAGTGCTCACCAAAGCTTGTATAAAAAAGTGGGCGTTAGTAAATATAAAATTAAATATGCATAATAGAATCTTAAATAATATATGTATAAGTAAAATCCTAATACATGAAGAGAGAAATATATTCAAAATCCATTACTTATGTTACTTCTATCTACTAAAGAGAGGAGCAAATTTAGAGATACTTATCTTGATGATGAACCCATCAAGATTCAATCTCTCCCTTGGGTAAACATTATTCGTAAGAGGTTATTGTGGTTTGTAAGGATCACTAAGAAAGACCAAAGTATCCAAGACTTCTCCACAAGATAAGATTCTTCTCTAAGTAGAAAACCTAAGCTAAGACTCCTTAAGTATAATGGCAGAAGAGTAGATTGTAAAGAAGCACAAATGAATAATTAACTCTTTTTGTCTCTCTAAGAATGGAAAAATGAATGTTTTTATATAGGTAGATCTAAAAAACCCTTAAAAAATTTTAGGTATGCAAGGTCAACTCAGGTGACCTAGTATTTTAATTGATAAAAACAAACTAGGTCATGGACTAGGTTAGTAAGGGATCAACCTAGACCCTAATAAGTTTTGTCAATAAGAATACAAGGTCAATGTGGTTGACTATGTAATGTAAAATATCAAAAAGGTGTTTTAGGCTAGCAAAGGGCTAATGAAGGTGGAAAATTAATAGAGGAGGGTGAAAAAGAGGAGGAAAAGCTTAAGGGAATTATTTTAGGATCTGGTTAGATTAATAAAAAGTGGTAATAAGGGATAATAATCCTACAAAGCACCAATGGTCTGCCCACCCATTTCCTAGTACACCCCTTAGGGCATGCCCTTAGAGAGATTGAGACTCGATGGGTTCTTGTAAGATATAAATAATCAAAAATTGATAAAGTGTGAAACTATTATGTGTATACATATGCCCCCACTCTAATCTCATCATGTGTCATATAGGTGAAACAAGGGATGGTGCTTCAAGAAAGAACATACCAACACATAACGTTGAGGCTAAAAAATTCCAGTATTTTAATGCATAAAGTAACTAAAAATAAATGATTCAAAATGAAATAAATGAAAAAATAAATGTAATACATACCTTGACATACCTTATTATTGGATAGTTTTCTTCTGTGTTTGTAGTTTTGATCATGGAGGGTATAGAGACTACTTTCAACAAACCTAGGGATACAAAACTAAAGAGAAGAAATAAATAAACATAGAAAATCCAAGACAACTAGTGCTATGTATATGTGATGTACTTACAAATTTAGCAAGTTGGGTTGACAAGTGTTATGCTATACCAAATTACCAAGCTAAACTTTAAAGTAAATTGGGTAATCACAAATCCAAGGCTACTAAAGACCAAAAAATTCAAACAAGTAAACCTTAAGTAAGAAAATCAAACTCATCAATTCAAAATAAGGATACATGTCGAAAATGGATGGTAATAATACACTAATGTAAAAGCAATAAAAATACTTAAATAAAGATGGTCAAGCAAAAAAAATGGTAAAATAATAATGATGAGTGAGTAATAAAAAGCCTTACCCAATCATCAATGGAATAAGATGCATAAAAAGGGGATACAACATTGATGAGTGAGAAGTAAAAATCCAACCTCACTCATCAATGGAAAAAGTACATGAATGTAGAAATAGACTCAACTGTCTACAAAAAGGGTAGTAAAACAATGACAAATGGTAAAATAAATCAAGGCATATCTAGAGATGTAGATCCATGGTATAAAGAAAGTAATCTATAGTTTCTCAAGCATTTTTACTCTAAAGATAAATAAAAATAGAAACAAAGTAATTCTAGCATGTTTTTAAGATGTGAAGAAAAGATAATATATAAGAAGGGAAATCATATTTATAATCACATGGTACCTATCAAGGGTCAAAATGAAATGGGTGGAGGGGACAATGAAGGAAAAATTAAGGTAGAGGAAATATTTATAAATATCAAGACACTCAAATTAGGTTTATAAAAAAAAGGAGGACTTTTGACTTTAAGGAATCTAAAGAACTTATCCTAGCACACAAGTCTTAGGCCAATAAATGTATTATGTAGATCATCTCATGAAGACTATATGGATGAAAAGTAAAATGGATCCACCTTCCCACAAAGTGTTCCCCATTTAATAGGACCTCTTATAGATCCATTGGTCTAATGTAAAGATTGGGTACTTTCATGAAAAATTAAGTAGTACCATAAAGTTTTTTGAATTCTCTTATTCCAATATATTGGCCTACCACACCCCAATGGACCTTGTCTCTATTGTGAGGCCAACTGTGGAGATTGAGCTTCAATTATAGATAGGAGATGTGGTTATAATCACATCTTTTGGTGTGATTTTGACTTTTGCATATTGTATGTTTCCTTTTATATGTCATTTCCTTTTGTTTCAAATGATTTTAATTTTAAATTTCTTGATGGTTTTTTCTATTCCTCCTCCATACAAATTCAAAAGACTGAACATGGGTGGTAAATGTGAATTTGATTTGAATACTTAGGACTTAGTTTTTAAAAGAGAAATCTTTGAGATCATGGTGTCTAAGAGTCTCTTAAATTTAGGTAAAAAGTGTTATCTTGACTTCAACCTTGTTTTATCCAATGTGGAGTGAAAGGAAAGGAAATCAAGAGGAATGAAAAATTAAATAATTTGAATTACTTCAAATCATAAAAAATGTGACAAAAGGTGAAAGAGGGATACAATGACAGTAAAGTGTGATTCCTTACCATAAGAAAGAGGGAAATTGAGGAAAACATGATAGCATAGGTTGTGAAAATTTCATCTATCAAAATAAGTAAAAGCTAAAGCTGAGAACAAAGATCCAAAACTTATAACCATTACAAAACACATTCTAGATAAAGAATGAAAAAATGATAATTTTATGAGGGAGGTCAGGTCCTATCCATGGTATTACACTACAAATCATAAAAGAGAAACCCAAGAGGGTGCGTAAAGCATGTGAAAAGTAAATGGGATAAAGATGATATTTTGTTAAGAAGGCCAGGTCTTATACATGGTTTTACATTGAAATTCACAAAATAAAAAACCTAATGGGTATAAAAAATTATTGGAAAGTGAGAAAACAAAGAGGATACAATTACATCATGAGGAAGACTAGGTCTTATGCATGGTTTTAGAATGCAACTCATGAAGAAAAATGGAAACAAAAAGGCCAATAGGAAGGACTATCATTTGTGAAAAGAGATAATTGATATAAAGGGTGAGACCAATGTAAGTATCCTATAATATATATATATATATATATATATATATATATATATATATATATATATATATATATATATATATAAAGCATGAAAAGAAAGGAAGGATTTAGGTAAAAACATTATTGAGGAATTGTGCATTTAGAAAATATGACCTTCATTGGTTTGAAGGAGATAGGTGCTTGGATGAAAAATATCTTTGACTAAATTAGGGACCCATGATTTTTGGGAATTTTTATCTTATTTATCATGAGTGTAGTCTAATTTAAGGACAAGATCACCAACATTAAATGTGTGAACTTTAACACATTTTTTATTTTGTTTGGCAATACAAGCATTATATTACCGATTATGTTGCAATGTAGAAAGATGGTGTTCATCAATGAGATTTAGAGAATGAAGTTGAGATTCAAAAATATATTCATTAGGTATGATACGATGAAAATATATATAGGAAGAGGGAATGTCAACTTCTACTGGGAAGACTGATTCAAAATCATAGACTAGATAGGATGGTGTTGCCCTAGTGGCAGTGTGTATGCTAGTATGATATACCCAAAGAGAAGGATAGAGATGAAGGTGCAAATCCATATGGGTTTCGTGAATTATATTTTAGAGGATTTTATTAAGAATTTTTTGGTGGCCTTGACTTAGAAATTACATTATGGATGATAGGATGTAGAGAATTTGTGATTAATTTTATATTTAACACATAGCTTGACATCTTTATTTTTAAAATTACCACCTTTATCTGGAATGATAGTATGAGGGACACCAAAGAAAAAAATGATTTGATTAAGGATGAATTTGGAGATGGTGATACTACTGAGATTAACAAGGGGCAAAGCTTTAACCCATTTGGTAAAATATTATATGGTTATGATTATAAAGACATGTCCATCTTGAGATTGAGGTAGTTTACCTATGAGATCTAATCCTCACCTAGAGAATGGCCTAGATGATTATACAGTTTGAAGCTCAGTTAGAGGTGAATGAATTATATCATCATGAATCTAGAAAGGAGTGCACTTTTTATCAAATTAAATGAAATCATTTTAAAGAGTGGGGCAAAAGTATCCCATACACAAGCATTTGTGGACTACTATATCATGTCTGCTACAATGGCCACCATACATTCCCCATGTGTCTATTGAAGAAGAGGAAGAACCTCATCTTTGATAACATAAAAGAGAAAGGTACCTTCAACATTGTGATAATATATCATGTTATATCAAAATACATACTTAAAAGCTTGTTTGTGAATGTGAGTCTTTTTGTGAGACTCAAGGTTTGGAGGATAAGTTTGGTGTTCTATAAATTGAATGATATATTTTTACCATGGGCTTTGTTAAATGGTGATATCCTCAATATGGTAGATAAGTGAATCTTGTAGTTAAATAGAAGATGGCTATTTTTTAATTTATATATTAAAAGTAGAATTAGTAAGAACTTGGTGTGGATGAAGAAGAGATGTTGAAGAAGCAAGAAATTCAACAATAGAGTTTTGATCTTGAGGGATAAGTTTGATGGTGAAATAAATAAAATATTTGGAAAGGGTAGTTGAAATTTGATGATAATAAATGAGATTCTCATTTTTACATTGGTAATCACCATTGAATTGGTGGTAAATGAGTTAGGAGTCACCTAAAGCATGTATATATTGGATATCTAGATCAAGGGATGATCTCATGCCTAAGATTAAAGCTTAATCCTCTACCATGTTGTTAGTGACATAAAATGTAAGGAAAAATAATAAAGGGATGATTTTTATAAGAGGGCTCATAAGGATACAACCTACTTTAGCTCCCTGAAGGCATTTAGTGCCATCAAAATAAAGTGTAAAATTATCTTCATGTAAATTGACATTAATTTCAAGAATTTATTCGATAACTATTTTTGGTTTATTAGTATTAGGGAATATAGTGGACTCATGTAGATTACTTTCTTCTAAGTCAGCAATAAAATTGAGAAAGTAATATATAAGGGATATGGATTGATTTATACCTTTAATATATATAATATTGTCATTGAGAAGACTATTTTAAAGGTTGTTGGTAGCCGGCATAGGAGCTACAACAAGTTGATCATTAATGATTTTTCCCTTGATAAATTATTTGGTGTTAATTCAGAGATCAAATTCCATGAGAAGGACAATCCACTTATCAATCCTATTTCCAAGAAGAAAACCCTTGGAAAATAAGTAACAAAAAGGATCATAATGGATGATAACATAAGTGGTTTGATAAAGCATAAATATCAAAGCTTTTCAATGGTAAAATATATGGTGAGGTAGTCACACTCAACTTTTATGTAACGTTTCTCATATTCAATGAGTCCTCAAATAATGTAGTAAATGGCATACTCCATTATAATGTCATCTTGTTAGGAAAGCATTGCCCCATCTAATGTGGAAGAGGTATATAAGATTAACGTTTGATCATTTTAAGCCAGATGAAGATTAGGTGGGTGAATAAATGATTATTTTATATGATTAAATTATTTTTAATAGGGATTCATTGATTTTAAGGAATTAACTTTGTTAATAAGATAATTGATAAAATAAATATAGTAAGCCATTTCAAGAATGAATCATCTAATTTCCCTCAATTTATTGAGGTAATTATGAATGTCCAAGATGGAACGAGTGATGGGCATGATGATGATAGCATTAATCTTTGTAGGGTCAACATCAATGGCATGGAGATAAACTAATAATCTTAACAATTTTCTAGATGTGATGCTGAAGACACATTTGTAAGAATTTAGTTTAACTTTATATTTAATAAGGTGGTTGAAGATAATGACTAGATCAAAGAGATTAGACTAGTGACATTTAGATTTATCAATGAGGTCATCCACATAAGTTTTAACAATTTTGTGAATGAGATCACAAAAGATGTGAGTCATTACCCTTGGATAGGTAGCTCCAACATTTTTGAGACCAAAGGGAATTTTTAAATAAAAATAGGTTTCCTGTTTTATGGTGAAAGTTATTTTATATTGGTCTTTGGTGGAAATGTGAATTTGGTTATAACCCAATAAACCATCCATAAGAGACAACACTTCATAACTAGCTATGGAATTGACAATGGCATTTATTCAAGGTACGGGAAAATTATCATTGGGACAAGTAATATTAAGATTAAAAAAATTGATGCAAATGTGAATGACCATGGTGACCTTTTTAAAAATAAGGAATATGTTATAAACACATTTAGAGTACTCCATTGGTTTGATAAACTTATCATCAATAACCTTAATGATGGCATAAGGTGGAAAATTTAGGTGTAATTTTTTTTACTTTTGACGTATAGGTTTGGCATCAATATAAGTAATAATATTGTGAACCATAATTCTAAGGTTAATACTAGGCATGCCCTCATAGCACTAGGAAAAAATCTTGCAATATTTATTGAAAAACAAGATAAATTTATCATGTTTAATAGCTGTGAGTTTATGAGAAACTATATTTGGTCAATGGCATGGTGGAGTACCATATTCAAATCGAGTAGTTTCTTCAATAAGTATAGCATTTTCATCTTAGAAATGATATGGTACATTAGGTAAAGAGGTAATTTTATTTGATTTAGGGTAAATTCTAGCAATGATGTTGTTGAAACAAGGGGTTTTATTTTTGAAATTCCCAAGTTTGTGATTTTATCAAGGAAGTTAAGGTTCTCAGGCATGAAGTAATACAAAAATGGATTCACTTCTAGGTAGAGTGGGAAGAGAACCATAAAACTCAACATATACTTTGAGATCTAGAATTTGATTACCATGGCAATCATATTTAGAATGTATCTGATGTACATCTTTGGCCTTGGCATTTAATGTAATCTCAGGAGTAGGTGGAGTAGGTTGATCAGATGAGATTAATGTGTTATTAATTTCATTAATGAGGGAAAGAAGTGGATGCCATGATGGGATCTATAGGAAGTAAAGAAGATGCAACAATTTATATAGGTTTGGAAGATAGGATTTGTTATACCACTCGAGGTGTATCAAGAAGTGGGGAATTAACATGAGGTATGTGACCTTCAAGAGATAATTCAAAATCCATAGAAATGGTGTGAAAAGCATGGTTGAAAGCATGTATTTAAGCTAGAGTTTTTTATAATGTTAAACATCCAAGTCTTCTGATTGATCTTTGGCCATGATTTATTTATCATCATAGGTTATAGAAATGGTATATACTTGAGATTCAAGAGGATTTTTAGAACGTGAAATTTTTAGGTCACTAAATTTGTGTGGAGACATAATTAAAGGATCTTGGGAAAAAAATTCCACTCTATAGTCATTACATATGAAGGCATATTTTGGGTAAGAAACATCATGAGCATTGCATGGAGGGGGAAAACCAATGATCTCATCAAAGAGAGTAATGATGTGATCTTGAGGTAATAAAGGAGGAAGCCACTCTAAGATGTAAGTAGATATCTTAGTAGTGTTGTAAGTATGTTATAATTCATTATGTTCATCATCAATTGAATCAATAAGAGTAACATGTAAGTCTAGATTGATGTTGACGAATTTAGGTAAGGGAACATTATTGATTGTTGGAATGGTAGGAATGCAATATTGAGATTTAGGGTTCAGAAGTTGAACACTCTAAGGGTTGAGATGAGCCTCATGTTTATAACATTTGACTTTATGTAGGAACTTGATGCATTAGCTATTAGAATAGGGTGGATACCACATTTTATAAGTCTGAGGTCAACCTACGGGTATGTTATAAGATAAAGGAAAATCAAGGACCATAAGTTTCATTTGAATGGTCCTAGGGCCAATTTTTAGGGGAGTACAAATAATTTTGAGTGGATTTTGATTAGTTTTATCAAATTCATAGTAGGTTAGGTGGGTTTGTTTGAGATGATCCTTTTTATAGCTAAGTTTTTGGATGTGCCAAAAAGATGTCACATTAATATTGCACCCTTCATCAACTAAAACCTTACAAATAAGGGTAGTGTTAATTGTTATTTTAATGAATAGTGGTGGATCATCAATGTGGAAGAGTATTTTGTCATTAATCATGTATTCTTCATGAAATTAAATGGAAGGCTTGGAAGAAGGACAAATGATTTAATGATATGCATGTTGGTAGGTTGAGGATCAAGATAGAGTAGTTCTTCTTTTATAGAAGATGGATCTTCAATTTATTTTAATTTTTGTATGAGAAAATTGTGATTATAATGGGAGGTATGAACTAACTCCATAATGGGAATATTAAAAGGCATTGAGTTAAGTTATTCAAGAATGTTTGAATGGGATTTAGAAGAAGAACCAATGCAAGGTTTATAAAGTAAGGTATATTTTTAAGGAATAAAATTTGTTGGGGGTTTTTAAGAAGGAGGTGGTTCCTCATGAGATTTAAAAGATAAATTAGTGGTTGAATTATCTTTGATAAGTGGTTCTTCAAAATATGGTTTCTTAGGTTTTGTGATAGGATATTTGTGAGCTAGTTATGATGATAGTTGACCTCAGTTGTGTTAACATATTGAGAATTATTGTAATATTGGTCATAGTCAGCATCAACAACACAAACCTCCTCGGTATTTTATTTATTAGTAGATGTGGGAAAATATTTTTGGTTATTAGAATAAAAATATTATAGATCTTATCATTTTTGAGAAGTGGTGTTGTATTCTTAATAATGGAGTTGGATTGTGGCTTTGTGATTAAAGGAATAACCAAGTATATAGGAAATAAAAAATTTAGTAAGCCCTCTAAAAGTTTCATGACAATGACCAATGTTAGTGTGGAACCAAAAAAAATTATTAGGTTCATACCCTTTAGGATGATTATTAGGATAATTAAATGGTTTAGAGGGTGTTAATAATTATTTCATTTGTTGAATAGTTAATGATATGTGATAATATGGGGGGTTGTCTAGTTTAGAAACTCTTGGTTTGGTTTGAGGAGTATTACCAATGATGGAATTGGTAGATTTTTTAAAATATACCTTAAGGAATTTGGTATTAGGTTCAAATTTTTTCATGAGGAAGTCTTGACATTTGGCTTAGTTAATAGCTTTGATAAGTGTTTGAAGGGAAAAATTTTAAACCTTATATTGAAGCGAAGGAGTTGAGTAAGTGATAAATATTTTTAATAAATTATAATAAATCATGTTATTCTTGAATTTATTGGTTATATATTTCCATCATTTAATAAAATCATGAGTTTATTCTATGGGAAATTGCTTAGCATTGATGAAATAGCTAAGGTAGTTTTTAGGAAGGTCATTATGTTGAAACTCTTTAACTATAAGATTGAATAAATCCTCAAGTTTCCAAATGAAATGTTGGGGACGTTGGTTGCACCATTTTAATACATCACCAATGAAGCTCTTAACTATAAGTTTAGTTGTGGCTAAACTATTAGTTTGGATCCACTCTTTATAGAGATTGTCAAATGCCTTAAGAAAGGATGCAGGGTCTTTAGTCCGACCATACTTGATAGTTGGAGAGATATTAACAATATCAATATAAATTATGAAAGGATATAAATGCTCATTTTTGATGTTTTAAATCATGTTTTTATTCATGGTAGGTTAAGGAATAACATTTTTTGAGTCATCTCTAAGAGGTAAGGGAATAAAATTTGTACTAACTTGAGGATTTATGACTAGAGGTTGATTATCCATATTGACCAAATGATGTTGTAATTTCATCATTATATAGGTGTTATAAGTTTTCAATATGTTCATTTTTTATATGACTTATGAAAGAATTTGAGTCATATCAATTGGTGGGTTGGTTTTTTTAGGAGGACTCCCTGAGTTGGTATTAATGGGAGGGTGATTAGAAGGTGGATTACCAATTGGATTGTTTGATACACTTGTGTCAATTACTCCCACACTATTTTAAAAATATTTAAGATGAGAATTGTATTTATAGGTATGTAAAGGATTAGATCCACCTAATTCATGTTGAGGTATGATTTGAACCATGTTACAATCCATAGATGAAGGAGGGGAATAAGGACTCCAAGAGTGAGGGTTATCTTGGGAGCTAAAGAAAGGGAGAAAGTAATACCTCATATAGTTTATAAATGGATTTAAGTTGTTTAATAAGATTATAATATGGTATTTCATGATGTGAATATAATTTTAAGAAAGAAGAGATAAATTAGAGACAAAGAACTAATTTAGCTTGATAGATAAGGAAGGGCAATAATAAGATATAAGGTTGATTAAGTCAACTATGTACTACTAAAAAAGGGGATGAGAAGAGTATAAATCTGACTAATTTGACTATGTACTACTAGATAAAAGGTAAAAGAGATGGATAAGAGGCAAATAAGGGTAAAAATTTGTACATATCAACTCTATATTTCAGATAGGGTATGAAATTGAGATGAAAAGGATATAGGGTCATCCAGGTTGACTTGATAATTTAATTGAGGAGGTAGATAAGGGTACATGGTTGTACAAGTTGATTTTTTACTACAAATAGGGAGATAAATTAGGTAGAAGGGGATAAACAATCATATAGGTCAACTGTGTACTACTAATAGGGAGAAACATAGTCTATAGGAGACTATACTAACTAGAATGATAGTGTGATAAAATAGGGAAAATTTTACAATATAAATGAAGCAATACATGGAATAAAATACACAAAAATTGGATTAATTTGAGTGATCCAATTGGGGCACACAACATTAAATTTTTCACCAATGCAAAAAAAATTAGTAAAACACACAATGATCAAAGAGCAATAAATCATCTAAAAGTAAACTTATAAGTGTTCATATTGAGTGTTATTAGATTATTATCAAGTGTTATTTTAAGTGTTTGGGGAATTATATTTAAATAGGGAACTAGAAATAAATCTATGGATGGTTTTGTGATATTTAGGTTAAAAGAGATCTATGCTAGCAATAGTACTAGCTTGGTATTAATGCATATCCCCTCACTTCATATTCTACCAATGACAAGGGTGTTGGTGCTTTACCAATATATACAATTAACCACATATTTATACTTGGCTAAAAAACCAAGTTAACTTTCCCCTTGGTGATGAAATCTAAGTAGGTAGGCCTTGGGAAGATAAATATTAAATTTGTTTTGAATATTGTGTGATTTGGTAGTGTGTGCATAAATATCAAAATAGTGTAACTCAATGGTAAGTGAAAACCCACCTAGTTATACTATGTGATCTACTCTAAGAATACAAATAGCTAAAAATAAAAGTGTGAATTAATTACTAGTAAAAAGTTGTTAATTCCCAAGTTTAAAATGTTACAAAATTGATTCAAATGACACTATACACAAATAATATACAATAGAGTCAACTAGTTTACCAATTTTCTATAGAAGTAAGATTATTTAAGAATAGAGTCAAAAAGCTCAACTTATTATTTTAGATAGAAGATAGGCTATAAAACTAGGTTGACCAGGTAACTTAATTTACTGTATGGTTGAAGTTTATAAGACTGCTAACTTGCATAAAATAGAACTAAAATGAAGTAATGAAATGATTAAGAGAGAAAGAGAGGAACCTTGGTGGGTTTTAAGATTATTAATATTTCAAATTTTATGATAGAGTGCCTTGAATGCCGATTTCAAATTTTGAAGACTAAGTCAATAGGTTTGACCTAGTTCTATAAAACTGTATGTGTTGAAGAGGGATAAGATGACTAGGTCAACCTATTCAACCTAGTATTTTGATATGGATGTTGATGAAGATACTATGTCAACCCTTTTGACCTTTTTTTTTGATTTGGATCCTAACTAAAAGACTAAGTCATCCTCTTAAACCTAGTTTGTTGATCTAGATACTAGCATAATGAATAAGATGATAGATTTGACCTATTCAATCTTATATTATTATCTAGGACTAAATAAGAGCACTATGTTGACATATTTTATCTAGTAACCTATATCTAATGAATACTTACATAGAAAGAACAAAGTCATTTTGATGCGACTATGTTTTAAACCTACACATAACAAGTTAGAACTATACCAACTGGTTTGATATAGTATTGTAAATATATACAAATAATAAGATGATAGTAATGACAGTAAGAAAGAAAACCTAAAAGTTTTATATTTATTTTGGGTTCACTAAAATGTATGCAATGGTAAATGTAAAAAATCTATAAATCAATCCTATCTTGAAGAAGATAAATACTACTTACACTTTGGATTGGGGATACATTAGATAATCATGGTCATAACCAATATTGATCCATTAAAACTAATCAAGGTATCTCTTACCACAATAAAATCACTTAGGAGGTTTCCAAATCCTTCAGTCAAGAAAAACTAAGTAATAACCCTAACTAGGTCCTATGTTTTCTTATTCACTAAACTAATAACAACTATAGTAAAAGTCTAATGTAGTGCTCACCAAATCCTATGGTATAAATTAAAGGTTAGTAAACATAAAATTAGACATGCATAGTAGAATCCTAATTAATATATGTATAGGTAAAACCCTAATGCATGGAGAGGGCAATGTATTTAAAAGCCATTACTTATGCTACACTTATCTACTAAAGAGAGGATAAAAGTTAGAGATACTTCCCCAAAAGATAAAACCATCAAAACTCAATCTCTCCCTTGGACAAATATGCTTCAAAATAAGTTTTTATGGGTTTTAAAGATCACTAAGAAATTCCAAATCATCTAAGACTTTTCCATAAGATGATATTCTTCTCCAAGTAGAAACCCTAATCTAAGACTCCTCAAGTAGAATGGTAGAAGAGAAAATTGTAAATAAGTGTAAATGAATAATTAACTCTTATTGTCTCTCTAATAATGGTAAAATTAATGTGTTTATATAGGTGGATTTAACCCTAAACACTTCCTAAAATTTTAGGTTGAAAAGGTCAACTCGATCGACCTACTATTGTAATTAACAAAAATAAACTAGGTCATAGACTAGGTCAACCAAGAGAGAACATAGACCCTAATAAGTTTTATCAATAATAATAAAAGGTCAATGTGGTTGACTATGTAATTTAAACTATCAAAGGCAGGTTTTAGGCAAGGGAAGGGATTATGAAGGTGGTAAATGACTAGAGGAGGGTGAAAAAGAGGAAGAAAAGCTTAGGGGGAATATTTTTAAGAGTTATTTGGATTGATATCAATTTAGAATAAGGGACAACAATCTTATGAAGCAATAATGGTCTACCCACCCCTTTCCTAGTGGATCCCTTAGGTCATGCACTCATTGAGATTGAGACTCGATAGGTTCTTATAGGATAGGAAGCATCAAGAATTGATAAAGTGTGAAAATATTATGTGTATATAGAAGGCACATATATAGAAGGAATGTATAGATTATAGTGATAGATAAGGATGATTAAAACATAATCATAGTTGAGTTTTTTCTATGAAGAATGAAAAATAAAGTGGATTAGTTCAATATAAACTAAAACATGAAAACAAGTGGATGATAGGAATTATAAAGTGGGAAACAACTATCAAGCTAAGAACATCATGGAAGATAAGAATGAAATAAATGATTCATATTACATATTATGATTCTTCAATGTAAGTGAGATTGAGGAATAAATTTTGTTATTAAATAGATTTAAATGTATTAAGATGACTTGATGTGATTAACAAATAGGTCAAGCAAGCTATAAATCAAGGGTTTTGCTAATAATTTTTTTATTGATTAATTATTAATACTCTATGAATATTTTTTGTGAAATATTCATACCCTATTGAAATAAAATTTTATAGCTACTTTGGTAAATTAAATATGTAGATTCCTCATTTTGTCATAGACAAACATATTAGGAAACCCAAATACCAAAAGCATTCCATCAATTTAGAAACTCCAAATCATGCAGGATATTTTTCAAAAGTTCATTCACTAGTTACACACTCAAAGAATACCTTTATACATCAAAACATACTTGGCATAAATCAATCATAAGGGTTTTGGGGTAGAAAGAAGTGTAATGATGTAGTTAAATCCACAAACATAACAATTAGAATATAAGATGTAATACACAATGATACAAAAACTCAACCTTTATGCATGGAGTTAATTTCCCTATTTTGGAATGATGGAAACCATAACAAAGGTGGTACTAATCTGAGCCCATGAAGATATATTATACCTAGAATAAGCTTACTACATCACCTATATTTTATCCATAGGGTCAAAATACTTATACATGAGGGGTATAATACACACAAATATGATACAAGAAAGATTGTGAGTATAATATCATTAGATATGATCATTAAAACAAAATTTAACAAATGTGTCCTATCCATTTAGAACATCAAGGACCTTAGGGTTAGGTTTTTCACAAATTTCATTGCATGTAATGTCTATTACATAAATAGAGTAGACTAAAAATTGAACAAAAGTATGTAGATAAATTATTACATGATCTCCACTAGCACGTAATATGATCTAGTTGTCATATTCTTCAAATAATAATTCAAGAACCAAAACAAAATTAAAAAGATCAAAATGTTCATGACTTCTGATATGGTACAATTTTACTAATACTTATTGCATATTTTACACATACCATTCTTCATCATGAGGGGGAAATATTATTGATTTCAGAGTTACCAATAATATCACAGATAGTGCATGCAATAGAATGCATCCCTAAAGGTAATGAAACGAGATTTTTTTTACCATGGGAAAATGATTAGGAGTTTGGTAGATGGGAGATTCCACATTTGAAAATAAATTATGTAGAAATATTATATGAAAGTGTATTTTAGAGTAGATATATATAGTATCTACATTGACCCTTTTCAAAAAAAAATGTACCTCTCCTTCCTATACACTATGAGTTTAGTGATGAACAAGTTGAAGAAGTTATTATGGATCTCACATCTTTCCACTAGATCCTAGATATGAAAACATTATGTGAATAGTATAAAGGGGTGCCCAATGCTTGGAGAAGGAAGAGGAAACCCAATAAAATGAGGATCCACTACCTCAAGCAGAAACATGGGTGTCCCACCTTCAAATTGGCACCCAAAAATTCTCAGGATAAAGAAAATAATTCATAGCTTTGGAAGATTTGAATGAGGAAGAGTAAGAGGAAGAGAAAGTAACTACATTTTTAGTCAAGGATTTTACCATTGGGGAGGAGTTGGGAGAAAAATATTTGGTGGAACAAATAACTTCCCCTACACTTAGAAAGATAAAAGTATCACATGGATAAAAATTATCCTAAAAATCAAAACAACAAATCTAGACATCAGAGGACCTTGAGGCATCCCCCAAAACATATTTAATAGCTATGTAAACACTACTATAAATTAGTGGAGGGAAAAGAGGAGGAAGCCACTCATAATAGGTAGATCACAAGGTAGAGAAAAAATATATAGTACTAAAAACCTAACAGTCTAGCCCACACCTTAGTGACATATTTAGAATTTGAGTTTTCAAAGAAAGGGGATGGAGAAGGAATGGAAACAAACATAGAGAAAAGGAATACCACAAATTTACATGATATAAATAGTTTGTTAGGCATGTTAAAAAATAATGGTGGGATACATAAGGTGGAAAACATAAATAAAATTTAGATACTGTATGGAAAAATAAGGTGATTTGAGTGTTCTTAGACTATAGTGAAATTACTCCCTATGAGCTAGATGATGCCATAGGAAACCTTATAGATTATATAAAATATATTCCAAGACATAGGAAGAAAAAAACAAATAGTCCATGATTACTATGATAAATATAAATAAGATGCCCTAACAAAAAGTATAGTGGAATCACATGTCTCCTATTGACTAGGAAAGACTATGACAACTTCAAAAAATGGAGTTAAGATAAAATTATAGACATATTTAGTTTTTGAGGCCCTATATAAGATAAAATAATTATAAAAGGTCAAATAACTATAACAATAAATTATCCAACAACATAAGCAACTAGAACAAGAGTTTGAAGAAGAAACCAAGAAGATCTAGGAAATTGTAGAGTCAGCCACTCAAAAGGCTAGATAACTATTGGAGAAATAAAAAGTGGAGAATGAAGAGGTAGAGAAGAAAAGCATATATGAAAAAAAAGATAATTATAAAAATAAAACATTAAAATAAATAAAAAAGAGTAGGAAAAAATAAAGAACATAAGGAGAAGAGGGAAAAAGAGAAAAGATATAAGAAACTTATAGACAAGAGGATAATAAAAGAATTAATAGAGGGAAGAAAAGTGTGACCTTGAAGATCACTCCTAGGAATATATGAGGAAATTAAGAGAATTTGAATAAAAAATATAAGAAATAGGATGGTCCATGGCTGAAGTAATGGAGGAATGGAATACTATGAAAGATGAGAGTGACAAGGTTAGGATGGAATTAGATTATCTTAGAGTAGCTAAATTGGGAAATTTGGTTGAAGAAGTAGAGGTTAAGGCCCCTTTGAAAGAGAAATATATGAGTTACATTTCCTCCCAATCCCCATCTAAGATTAACGCCATTTTAAAAAAGACTAGCGCTATATAAAAATCCATAAAGACAAGAAGAAAGTCACAACATAAAAGAAGAAAGGTCTAAGAGAATTGGATGAAGGCCCAACTAGGAATAAAAGGGGAAGGATTATGAAGGAAAATTTGAATCACAACATAGGCAAGATGGATCATGCTATACCTGAGCAACCTATTAACTCTGAGGAGACATCTGACTAACCTCTTACTACTCTTCATTACTTCATAGTTTTGTACTATTTTTGTATTTTGCTTTTTTGGAATGTTAGTGGTTGTTTATTTATTATCCCTCTTTAAAGGTGAGCCTAATGGGTTGTTTGTTTCATGAGTTGTTTTGATTCTTTTGTTATATTTTTTGGTTGTAGGATCCCTATAAAACCTTCTTTTTTTACCAAATTAAAAAAAAAGAATAGAATAAAAAAATAGAATAAGAGCATAAAAATAAAATAGAGGAAAAAAGAAAAATATAGTGAGATATTATAAGGAAATTGGAGGAGGATGACAATAAAAAATTGGTAGAGATAAAATAGAAAGAGGACAAATATAAACAATAACTAGAAAATAAAAATTAAACAATAGAGAAAGTGGCTCCATAAGAATAAAAAAAGAATAAATAAGGTAGTTCAAGTACCAATGATACTACCCATATTTATGAACTAAATAATCTAAGTACAATGGGGGTAAGATAGAGCATCATAAAAAAACCCATAAATACATAAACACATATCAAGGCAAAACTAGTGAGTCAAAAACAAAAGACTTCCACCATCCTAAATCCATCAACTTTCCTTCATCTTGCTAATGGAGGGTGAATTATAGTGATTTTACATAATCTAACCCCTAAAAAAACATATATGGTGCGATATTATCTTATATAAAGTTACACAATTGATTGGATAGTAAGGTTTGTCAATTTGGGTGAGAGAATTAATAAAAGTTTGTCTACCCCGACCATCTACAGTCATAAAATGTGAAAATTAGTAACTTGAGCATGGAGAATGACATGCAACCTTTAGGTCCCTCTTTATTTCTCTCATGACAATCATAAGAATCATTTTCAATAATTCCTAGTTATCCACAACCTTTTAGACTTGATCACAGCTAATCTAGACTCCTATTTCCATGATAGATCCATCCCCTAGGTCTCATCTACTCAAGACAATAGCACCACACTAGGACTATAGAGCTGATGTCACTCCTATCCACTTTTAGTGATGTTTTCTAAGTCAAATTTTGGCCCTAATAGTGAATTTATTTTGGTTTTCCATCCTTCTCCATGTTGGTCTAATGTGATTAAATTCAACCCATGACCAACAAATCCCCATAAAATCCCATTAAAAGATCATATGGAAAGTGTTTTCAAATATCAGTAAGCAAGCAATAGTACAAGCAAGACTACTCAAATAATCTTCCCTATTCTTTACATATAGCTAATAAATACACTTTCAAGATAATTTAAATCCTTACACCAGTCCCTAGCCAACTCAAACACATATAATTTAGTATTTTTCATATTCATACACTCAATTGCATAAATAAAATCAAGTGGGAGAACTACATATGGCTTGATCCCTCTTTAAAGTATTGATATATAGGTAGCGTACCCACATAAGGGTTGTGGATCTAATTCTAGTGAATCTTACACACATTAACCCTCCTTACTCAAAATTGGTCAAAGTATAATGGAATATAGGGTTTAAAGATAAAATATGCTCTACATGGAGATCTATAGACTTTTAGCTACCAGAACTTTGTAGACAAGGTCACATAGACTTGGTAAACAGAACCCAAAAAGATTAGATCCTTAGGATATTAGTGGAAGAGGTGGACTATAGTGTTGTAGCTACTCTTGTCCACTTCTAACACTACTATCCAATTAGAAAATGAAGTTTACATCTTAGTTTGTGACAATGTCCCAGTCTTGCACAATAAGTATCGGGCCCTGTCTTAGCCATATCAATTGGTTTCTAGCTAAGTTTGATTTTCTCCCTCTCATTACTATTTTTAGAAAAAAATTCTCGATTGAAATTAATTTAAACAAATCAATAGCTTAATTATTGTCTATTTATTTACTAGTTTTACTACTCATACCCCTTAACTAAATTAGGAATAATAAACCAATATTCCCAAAATTATTAAATCATTTAGTGAACCCGACTTACCTCATTTGCACATAAAAACCCTAGGGTAAATTTACTATTTATTTTTCCTTTTTTTTTACTTGTATAATAAAATTATAAATTATCATTAAATTTTAAAATTTTGTAGTAATTTTAAAATAAATTTCTTTCAGACCCTAGTTACCCATACTAGGTCCTAGTATTTTCCTGGTAATTTTACAATCATTTTCTAAATTTTTACTAGCATATTTAAATTATAAAATCCATTCCAATTTCAAATTTCAACAATAATTTTCAAAAACATTTATTTTTGAAAACCCTAGTGGCATTTACTAGGTCTCTTAAAATCACAAATTTTTCAATATTTTTTTGATTTTTTACTTACATATATAACTTAAAAATTCAATTTCAATTTCAAATTTTCATAAAAAATTGTTCAAATAATTATCTGTCAAACCCTAGTTGCATATACAAGTTCCTATTTTCTTTTTGAGGTATCACCTTACATGTTTATGAGTTTCGTTTCCTTTTTTGTAATTTCTAGTTAACTATTTTTAGGACTTTACATTACATATATTAAGTACTTTAATTTCTTAGAACTTTGTTAATTATAAATTATTGCAAAAAATTAAATCAAATGTCAAATTATTTTCCTACTTTAACAAAGGCCCAATATACCTATTTTTATGAAATTGATAAAAGGGAAATTCAAGAACTCGTAACTAAATACTCTGACATGAAAGATGGCATGCTTAAAATACTATAAGAAGAAAAATAAAGAGTAAAATGTGGTTAATATTTTCAAACCATAGATCAACCAATTAAAAATGACACTATGAGGGAAACTATGTCTCAACAACCCCTATAGTAGCCCAACCTCCCTCTATGCCACCATCTACAACTAGTACATTTTTGTCTCCTAATGTGGTAGCCCTTATGAAAGAAATAAAATCTCTTCAATCTAAGGTGATACATATTGATCAGGTGCCTCTAATCTTATTTAAGCTTTGGATTCTTTTTATCTATAGTATACACCATTGGCACATAACATTACTTCTACAGCCTTACCACAAGGTTCTTTTCAACCCAAGCTTACTCTGTACGATGGAAAGGGTGATATAGAAACATATTTGAGAGATTTTAATGTAACATGATTGGAAAATGTGCCAAATGAATAGATATTTCCATCGAGTGTAAAGGATTATGATTTACAATAGTTCTATAATGTATGAAATCAATTGATCAATGCATTCAATCCTTTAGCTGACATGTTCCTAGCTCATTTTAGTGTTAACATTGGTGACAGGGTTTCATATTACCAAGTTAAACAAAAGAAAAAAGTTCAAATGAGAATTTCATATATTATGTTCTCTGATATAAGACTATTATGTCTAAGATTATTACCCCCATGGTCAATCAAAAATTACAAGATCTCTTCAAACAAAGTCTTCTACTAGATTTGCATGAATAAATCATGTTCAAAAGATTCTCTTCCTTCACTGAATTGTGTCACACACTAATGGAATTAGAAGTCAAACTAACTTCAATTAGAAAACTAAGTATAAAAGTATCTCATAAATAATAAACAATAGTAACAATAAAGTCCCATACAAATTCAAGGTTGATTATAACAAGAGTTAGATCCAAACGATAGTTAATGTAGCTTCTGAGCCCCCTTAATGAGTGGTTTAATCAGCACCTCCTCAGTGAACCTTTACCAATCTACCAATTTTTTAAGGTAGAGTTTTATAACATCTATTGTAATGTAACATCATATCTCTCCCTCTTATTTGGTAATTTGACCCAATAATGCCTCTTCCACGAGGATATGATCAACATGCATTTTGCAAGTTTCATAGGGCACCAAAACATACAACAAACAAATGCATTAGTTTGAGAAACAAGATATAGTATTTGATAGATGGAAATCATATTGATCTTAGAACTTCAATTGAGCCTCCTCAATAAAATAAAACACAAGATAAATCTTTGAAAATACTCTTAGATCCCTTTCTATAGCATTCTAAACAAGAGATAGGGGATACATCAGGGGTTCACCATGCACATACACCACTAGATACATACATGACACCTTTAGTTGAGACACATCCTTTGAGAAACGTGATTAGTGTATACAATTCTAGATTTCTAGCTAGACCTTCCATCTCCTTCTTAGAGTAGGAGATAGTCAAGGATGATTTAGATTATTATGCACTCTTTATTAGAGCTTACATTCATAATCATCCTATTCATAGTGTTATCATAGACAATAGATCCAATGTGAATATGTGCATTATGACATTATTATAGAATTTAGGATATTTAGAGAAGGATATTATACCAACAAACATAATTATAAGTTGATTTAGTGGGCACTTATAGAGTTCATTGGGTGAGATTGTACTTCTTTTATAGGTTGGTCCAACACACATGGCCACACCATTCACTATAGTTCCCAATGTAGGAGTCTTTTATATGTTACTTGGTTGACCATAGATTAGAAACATTGATCATGACCTTCTACAGTTCATAGATGCATGAAATTCATTCATGCTAATCAGGTTATTATAGTTGGTAGAGTTTCATATGAGTTAACACTACCCACTTTAGAGCCATCTTCTATTATACAATCACCCATTTTAGTTTTACCACTAATTTTAGTTTTGCATACAGTTATAGTTCCTCCTCTAGTTCTAATTTAGACACAGTTGAGGCATCCATTGCTAGCATAGAGAGTTCATACACCTTAAAGGCTTTAGGATTCTATATAACTTCCATTTATAGTGTTTACACCTATGGCAGTATCATCGAGATCTCATGCATCTACTCACATAGCACATGTTTAGAGAGCTTTTCCTAATACTAGATGGGTCCTTAAGAGCCCTAAAATTTCATCCACTTTTTAGAGTTATAGGGAGACCCCACACTTAGTTTTTACTTTAGAGATTTATAGCATTTATAGCATATATGCTTCTAGATCCATAGTCTTAGAATTTCCATCATGCTTCATGATCACACAAAATTCCTCTCCTTGATATAGGACACTATGATAGGGAGTCTCCCATGAGACTCATCAATTAATATCATCCATTCATAGCTTACTTGTACATAGTCCTTTCCAATTTTTTATACATAGTCCTTTCCAATTACCTATACATAGTTTATATTTCTTGATTGTATATAATTTAAAATATCAAAAATCCAAAAATAATATAAAATTTCAAAATAAAAAAACATGCAAATAATTCAAAAATACTAAAAAGATGTTGATTGTATGCCTCATCCATAATTTACATTTCTCCTACTATGTTAGACTTACATTTATTATTCTATGATATTATTTGTCAATTTATCTACATTACCATGCTTTAATTGATCTTATTTGAGTGTATACAGTGATATATAGCTCTTTGATTACTTCACCATACCCATTGAGGGCACATCCTACTTCTACAATGAGACATACATCAATATACATACCCACTAGGGGCATCTTCTACATAACTACACCATCTAGGTTATGTCATTCCTAAACCACACACTCTAGTTATCATGTTGATGTACATTATTTACTAGCTTACATATATTAATATATCGACATCTCACTAGTATATAACACTTGTGTATTTCCTAGCATATACCTAGTCTTATACTAACATGTCTTGCATACTTTCCCTCTTGTTTTGATTAGTTAGATGTGATTGTATTTATAGTTATTACATGCTTTCCTTTCTTTATTTACATAACTAGATATGATTGAATTTCTTAGTTCTTGATTTCCTCTTGTTTGTGCCTTAGAACATTTACTAATGTCCTTTGCTTCTATGTCTTGTGTGTTTTTAGGAAATTTACCAATGTCCTTTACCTGTACTCTTGTATGTGATTGTGGCTTCCACACCAACCTTGTTTATTTAAATTATATGTGTATGAGGTATTTTAACATGTTTATATGCTTGTTTTATAGTTTAAGTGACATGTGACCATGTCCCTTATTTTCTTGGCCCCTTGGCCACCCTTATATGCTTCTTATTTATTGCCTCGTGTGCTTGTTTCTTGTTTTTTTCTCATTGTTTGCAATATCATGATCCAAATAATGTATTATATTGCTTTCTTATATTCCACGATGGACATCATGCTCCATCCCTCCAACTGAAAACTAACTAGACTTTCATTTTTAGTTCAATATATTTCATAGGTTATTACATTGTTATGTCCATCTAGGCATACCCCTATTGATCTAATTATCTCTCAAGACAAACCATGCTATATATTGAGATATCTTGTCAGTTATCATTGCTATATCATTATCTTTGCAACATAACACAAGTACAAGGCTCTTTTTTTTGAGGGTAGTCATTATAGGGTCTTCATTCATACCCTCAAAAGAGGGGGAAATAAACATGGTTTTTGTCATAGAGATCAGAGATCCTAATAGTAAAAAAATAGAATTCAAAACACCTAAAACAATAACTAGACATCAAACCGGTCAAAATAGACCAAGAAAAAAGTGAAAATATCAAGATAGTTACTAGATTTGGCCCAAGACAATAGCACCAAGATTAGACTATAACATTAGTGTTACTACTATCCATTTTTGGTGCTCCTATCTAAATAATAGAAAAACTAGACTTCTTAGAAGTAAGTAGAAGAGTAGGTTTAACTATAATTTTGCATAATTAGACCAATTTATAGTCAGTAGTTCTTAGTATAGTTTCACTCTAAGAATCTTGATATAGGGGGAATCATGTGCAACATTATAGCTCTCACTTCTAGTTCAAATATGGTAACTAATATAACTTCCAAATCAGAATCCATGTTTTAGACACTAGTGATTGGGGGCAATGTGTATAGCACATTTGTTTTCTTTTCATTCCAAGTTAAGAATTACCTAAGCATTCTCAAAAGTTACATTCCTTATTCCATATATCAATGGTTGACATCATTTTGGAGTGGCTTTAATATAATCCTAACCTTCACATTTTGGAATAGCTTTCATATAAGACTAGTGTACTAGTTTTAGAGTGGCTTTCCTACAAGCCTAATATCCATCTTTTGGAGTGGCCAAGAGTGGCCTAGTTTATATCATAAATTAGACTATCTATGCCAACATTGTTAGATTATATAACATTCATGGGCTTCAAGAGATATCTCATACAATGTGCATTTCATACTGGTATCAGTTCATAGCTTCACTTTATGAGGTAATGATGGAACCAAAGGACTAGCTAGCCTTTATATTCTTGAGCCATCTATTCAGAGGGATTGGACACATAGTCTAAACATCGATCAACACATGCATGATCACCTAGATTCACTTAGTAAGTGATGATGAAGACAAAGGGATAGCCTTTACATTCTTGATCTACTCTCAAGGAATTGAGATCTCAACTTTGTTCATGATATTACTCTTGGTACAACACACATCCAACATTACCCAACATCATAACATGTTTTTTATTGGTTCTTGTACCTAGTGAGGTTTATTCATTCCTTTCTCTTCCTCTCTCTCTCTTACCCAAATTTGTGTGTTCTTATTATAGACATAGTGTATCTAGTAAGAATTGATATACTCTTTATTTTCTCTTGTAGATTTTCACTTTATAACATTCTCTCTCTATGCACACCCAACATTGTACAACTTCAAGAGCTTCACCCTTACAAGTAAGTTTAGTTGTGCTTTCTATTTTTCCTTTATCCTAGTATTTTGATTTGATGCATCACTAAAATAAAGGGGAGGGAAATTTAGTCATATAAAATGTAAAAATTGGTAACTTGAGCATGGTAAATGATAGCTAACCCTTAGGTCCCTCTTTCTTACTCTCATGACCTTCATAGACATCATTTTCATTGATTCCCAATTATTTATAGCCTCTAGACCTGATCTCAGCTAAACTAGACTCTTCTTTCCATGATAGATCCATCCCCTCATGTCCCATCTACTTAGGACAATATCCCCACACTAGGACTATAGTGCCATTACCACTCATGTATACTTTAAACACTATTGTCCAAGTCCATTTCTAGCCCTAATGATAAATTTATTCTAGTTCCCCATCTTTCTCCTTGTTAACCAAATACAAGTACATTTAACCCATGACCAATAGATCCCTATAAAATGCCATTCAAATATAATTTATAAAGGGTTGGAAAATATCACTAAGTAAGCGAGAAAATAAGCAAGATTCCTTATTATCTACATACAAATAATCAATGCACTTACAAGCTAATTTAAATCCTTACACTAGTCTCTAGCCACATTAATCACATATAGTTTAATATTTTGCATATTCATACACTCATTTACACAAAGAAAATCAATTGGGAGAACTACATATGGCTTGATCCCTCTTTATAATACTGGTATTTAGGTAGTGTGCCCTATAAAGGGTGTGGATCCACATCCAGTGAATCTTACACACAATAACACCCCCCTCTTTATCAAAATTGGTCAAAGCATAATAGAAAATAGGGTTTTCATAGAAAATATACTCTATAGGGAGATCTATAGACTTCTTGCTATTGAAACCTTACAGACAAGGTCACATAAACTTGGTGAACAAAACCCATAAAACTTAGATCCTCAGGATAACATCAAAAGAGGTTGAATATAGTGTTAGTGACACTCTTATCCACTTCTAGTGCTCCTATCTAATAAAAAAATTAAATTTAAATCTCAATTTGTGACAATGTCCCAATCTTGTACAATGAATATCAAGCCTTGTCTTAGTTGTATCAACTGATTTTTATCTAAGTTTGATTTCTCCTTCTCATTACTATTTTAAAAAAAGTCTAAATTATAATTCATTTACACAAATTAGTATCTTAATTATTGTCTATTTATTTATTGGTTTTACTACTCAAACCCCTTAATTGAATTAGTAATAATACACTAACATTCCTAAAATTGTTAAATCACCATCACATGGCCATAATTTGATCTAGGCACAACTCTATTAATAAAACAAAAACTAGTGGAAATAGTGTATAGTTTAATCATCCATGAAAGAGATATGGTAGATAAAATATTATTAAAATTAGTGTCTATAAATGAGTATAAGGAGGAACTGTTAGGTCCATTTATAGTATAAAATTAGTCCAATAGAACATATTATAAAGTGCGAGTAGTGAAGATGAAGGAAAAACTAAAAAATGCAACCACCTAATTTATGTACTCACTCAATTAGCCTATATGAAAAGATGATAAGAAAATTGAGTTAGAAGAAATGGAAAAATAATTGAATGTAGCCTCAAATATTTCAAGACATAGCACATACCTTCTATATTAGAACAAGGGAAGATGATATCCATTCATGAGGGTGTAAGGATAAAAAAAAGAGCTAATAGACATATATAAGTAAATGGATGATTATGGTTATTACTTGATAAAATAATTGGGGAAAATGTAGGTTCAAATAAAGACACATACATATTATTTAGACTCATTAGAAAATAATTCAGTCTAGAATGACATAGTCATGACAACAACCATGCCAACAAAAGATAACATAGCCATAGAGAACATGATTGTGGAGACAAAGAAGATTATTTTGGATTGGGATATTTTTTATAAGACTATGGTGACAAATTATGAGAAACATATACCTAAAGAGGGAACATCAACTCCATAATCTCAAGTATCTTACTATAATGATCCTAAATGTTTTTGTCAAAATTAGGTGAATGAATGAATTTATGGTACATGTTAGTAAATTAGAGTTATCCTGAGGATGAGACAAAGATATAAAAATCATTCAAATGTTTTCATTATTTTCTATCAGATAAGGACCAAAATATAGGTACCACATAGTTCATTCTATTACCTCAGTAACATAACACTTCTCCAATATTGTAGAAAGAATAATTCTACCAACTCAGTGTTGCATTAAAAAAGAGGGTTTTATGGAGACAAAGGATGACCTAATTAGAGAAAGGGAATGTCTCACATAGATATGACCATTGAGTTGTGTGTATTGGCTCAATATTTATACCATAACATTATAATAGATTAGATATAACATAGAAGAGATCAAATACATAGAGTAATTATGGGAGGTTACAGAGTAGTGTAACCTATGTAATTGATTAATGTGATATAGAGTAAAAGTTATATGAATAATTGTATTTGTAGGTTATAATAAATAAATTTAAAAGAGAAGAGTTAGAGTAGGAAATACTAAATTTTGTGTACTTTATATGAACTATTGTGAATATAGGAACTACTTATTTTTAATTTGAATGTTAAGAATTACAATAAATACTAACCCTTGTGGTAAATTAATCTAACTAAAGTTAACATATTTTAGCATAAAACTATCTATAGACAACAGATTCAAATTTTATTTCAATAATTCTAATATATCAAGGCTACTTTTGGCTCCCTATTTATGATTTCCTAGTTGAGTTCCATATTAAAGATTCATGAATTTTATGATTTATTTATCATTATAAAGGAGGCCTAATGATGCATGATTATGTTTGTCCCAACAAATGGGTGTAAGGTGTTGGATGTCAATTTGGATGGTGGTGATGAAGGTGTCATTGAAAGAATTGGTGGAAACAAGATACTTGTAGAGTATATGAGGGGATCCTATTTTAATGTTCATGGATGTTTCCTTAATAATCACAAAAGTATAATTAGTATTAATTTATTTATCTAAATTAGGTTTTTAATAGATGAAATGAGATACTTTATTTACATAGACATGGAAAATCTGTAAGATTCCTTACTCATGAAGGAAAATTCATTTACCTTTATAAATCATGAATTCACATATTCTATTTGTGATGAGTTAATTATTAATTTGAAAAATGAAGTATAGGCTATCATTTTATAACAAGGAGTAGCTAAGTTATTTCTTATGTTCATATACAACAATAAAAGATTTGAAAAATGATATTGAACCAAACTGATAGGTTTTTTATTTTGCCTACATAGGTTTTAGGATAAGTCACATGAATGGTTTTTTATTTCATTGTCTAAAACTAATTAATTTACCTTGAGAATGGAAATAAGTATTTTTAGATATATGCATAGATGGTAGATGATGTGATGGGCCCAAAGGTGGAATATTGTGTTGTTTTGAAGTGAGATGATCAAAGAGTTGAAGTATGTTATGTCAGTCCAATATTTGAAGTATGTCATGCATATAAATTATGGGTGGGTCTAAGATAATTTGGTCAAATATGGTTTGACTAAATATGTGTTCATCAAATATGGGTGGATGATTTATGGGATAATCATATATGGGAAGACCAATTATGGGTTGGTAAACTATGGATTGGTTAAATATAAGATCATAAATGAGGAATTGATTGAAGAGGGATGGACCAATGACAATTCATAATTTAGATGTTGTCAAATGGATAATTATATTGTTCTAACCTTGATAATTTTTTGGAAGAGATTGATCATATTGTAGAAAGGGATCTTGACATATCCCCAATTTTTGCTTATCAAATATAGATGTACTTGATTCTTTTGTAAAATATGTTTCTTGGATTGGGAACGATATGGCATAGTTGTATAATGGTGGATCAAGGGCCATACTAGTGGGGTACTAATTTGTCAATGGTTGATCATGTAATTATTGATTGGATGGTGATTTAATGTAGGATTTATGTTTTTGGACTTATTGATTTAGTGTTTATTTCTTGTCCCATTTCTTCCAAAATTTAGAAAGGAAAAGTTTATATAGATTACGACCCAAATTAGTATGATATGGTTGATGTTTTTTTTCAATTTTTAAGTTAGTCCTATAGTTTGAGAAAATAGAGCTTTTATAGTTCAAAGGCCTTATTAGTATCAAGATTTGGATAGGATAGACTATCATCAGATTGACTAGATGATGAAGGTGTTGATGTACAAGGATGGAATTGGGATGCTATAGTCACTAAATTTTATATCTTATTTGGGATGTGATCAATTACAATATAATTTTGAATTAGGGGTTTCAATAGGTTTTGATTTACACTGAACATGGGGGATACCATGACATGGATTGTGACCAGTGGATGGGAGAATCACTTGGTCTATAAAGCTACCAATATCATCAATATCGGATGTATTTTAACTAAATATATTGTCACTATTATTTTGATATTCCATTGGATTGGGTTTTATTGTTAACTAGTTACACATAAGGGGGATGTAATTAAGACACACATGCAAGTACAACCTTGTTTATTAATTAGGATTACAACCATGTAGTGTGTAAAAGATAGTACCTTGAGAGGTATGTGGTGGGTGATATTTGGGGATGATATGTTCCATTCACCATTATTCATATATGGTATAGGCTCATAATCTAGGATAAAAAGTTTGTCTATGGGCACCATCTATATAACTTGATGTACATTAAGGCCTAAATCCATATAAAGGTATTTTCTTGGGATTGGGTTTTGGTAGATGAAACTACATCACTTAAAAATGTTAATTAAATAGGTGACCATTTATCCAATAACAATATTCTATCCTTAATTTATATCTCATAGGAACACCTACTTTATCTCCATGTTGGGTGATGAAATCCCAGTCACAAGACCCTAAAAGATCAAATAAATAGGGTATGCATTAGTTAAAATTCCTCATATATCATTCATATATCCTTATTTTGAGAGGGAAGAGAATATGGAACTATGATCTAGGTGTAAAAAAAAGACTTCGATCATTTTTTATTCCAAAGTTTGTCTTGTGATAAGAGGGAAGATCATACACAACCTTATAGTTGGCAAGGTCTGACAAACACACAACCAAATTTAAATAAAAAATATACATAAGAATATTAAGTTATTAATCCTAAAATTTTAAACATGTGTTATGTTTTTTGATTGTATTCCTTTTTCAAGTGGATCTCATAAAAAATATTATTATTATTTTTTTCCTTAGGATACTTTGATAACTGTAAAACTACAAGTTATAAAATAAACATCTAGATGTTATGATCTAGAATATAGAAACTATTTAGTAGGACAAAAATTATATGTACAACACATAAACCATGATGTTTATGTATATTACACCTAAAAATAGACATAAAAATAAAAAAAATGTAAATGTTAAACAAACACATGAAGACATCAAATAATTAAATGTAGACACTGAGATACTAAATGTAAACATCAATAATCAAACATATATTCTAGATGATTGGACACAACTATTTACAGTAACAAATACATCACAAAATCTATGTAAAACTATAAAATAAGTACATAGAAAAGAAAATAATTAGACATTGGTTGATCTTGCACATATTGTGTTCTAGAGAATAGATATGTGGCAACACATAAGGGATATGTTATGACATAGAAAACATAAATTTAAGCTAAGAATGTAAAAAATTAACCAAAATATAACCATAAGTAGAATTTAAAATATGAGAAACCATGAAAACATGCCCTAATAATCAATAAGACGTGAAATTTTTATGGGATTATGTGTCCTATTGGGCATTCCAAATATATTCATGCACAAGTGTTAGAGTAATAAATACAAGCTAAAAATAGAAACATAATGTAATACTCCTTATATAAAAAATTAAATGCACCTATGATGATAAAATGAGATAAACAGGGACATTTTCACTATTTAAATAATATTGTCCATTTGATGTATGGATTTTACTCATATTTTTTTGATTGTGGGTGCTTAATGAATCTCGTATAAAAAATATAGAATCATGTCCCATTGTCAATTATATGATCAACTTCACTGATGTTGATGATGAATTCAAAAACTATCATTTTATCTTCAAGGCTCTCTTGCTAATTTGGCATGGTCCCATTAGGCTACCATGGCTTCTTAGAAGTGAGAGTGGTGAGTGTTATTTATATATTTTGAGCAAGAGGAATGGATGATAGATCTTGATCCAAGATCAAGGAATATAATTAAGTCAAATATTTAGGGTTAGATATTAAATGGATGATGTTAGGTGGGTATTTTCATGCCATGAATGAAGAGTGGTGGTCTTACATGTTTGTCCCTTTGCCTTGAATTTTGAGAGATTTGGCAAGTGTATGAGTGATGTCATTAATTTGAGATGGAAATTTGATGTGATGATATTAGATTTATGGATTTTAGATATTATATAAATTAAATTTCCATGTATTTTATGATTATAATAAAAAAATATCTAATAAGATTATTAGATTAATTAATCTAGTTTGATTTATGGGGTATTAACAAGGTTAAAGTGCAAATAAAATTAATTGGTTTTGGGGGGTGATATGAATAATGATAGGTTATCTAGGGAATTTGATGATGGAATCAGGGTTTATTATGGATAGATTAGAGATGAAATATGGAAATTAGGGTTCAAAATGGATGTTATAACTAAGGTTTAACACAAACATAGTGATTAGGAGTGGAATGATTACTCACCTTTGGTTCAGTATGGAATGTGTTGATTAAAGGTTAGCATTAACACCAAAGTAGTATATTATAAGTCTACACTAATATTAGCTTTTGTTTGTTATATATTATTATTTTTATATGTTTTTTTGATTTATTTAAACCTCATGGTTGTTTTCTAATGAAACCCTTACATTCTTAATATTAGAGACCAATTGGTTAGTACTTAGTATCATTTTATTTACTTTGATTTATTTAATTTACACCTCTTAGTTACCAAATTTTGGTTTGGTATAGAATTTGATGATTAAAGGTTAGAGTTAAGATAGAAGTGTTATATTCAAGGAATTTTATAGTGTTGAATATTTTTTAATTCATGAATATTCCATTTTTAAAAATCAATGTATTGCAATTTGGTTCGGAATTACTTAAATTTTAGGGTATAATTTAAATTTAAGGGTTAGCTCACCTACATTTTTAAATAAATTTCCTCCTATTTATGTATGTCTCTAACACCAAGAAAGCCAAGCTAGGGGAATTCACCACTATATATAATATATAAAACTCTTTTTTAACTAATAGGTAGGATAATATAGCCAAGTGTCATAGGATAATAATTAGGTGTTAGACAACACCAAACGGGCGTTGGGTAATTATAGAAAGTAGGTGTCTAATAATAATAAATAGGTGTCAAATGAGTGAAAAATATATCATATGAGTACAAAAAATTGTCATTTTTCTATAGTTTTGATTTTATGGTTTATGTTGAGAGTATTAAAGCTTTAAATAATACCAAAACCTAAATATTACTACATATTTGGATTCTTCTAAAAAAGTTATGCAACTCAAAAAACTCATCACTATCTATGTCCACATGAAAAAGTTAATGTCTTAAAAATATGGTGATTTGGAATTGGACATACATATGGTTGACTACATAATTTATTCACACAACTTAATCATGAATTTGCATGACTATGTCATATAGTCATCCATCAACAAGTGCAATGCTGACTCCCCAACTTCTTGAGGCCATAACTTTTGTATACAGACTCAGATTGTGATGACTTATTTATTAAAATTTCATATTTTTTTAAGAGGGATCTAAATAAGAAATAGTATTTATGTTTATGGATGTTTTATTGTATAAAACCTTGATTATCCATGTTTCATCACTTGATTCATCTGCATAGTTAACCACCTAGATCCATGGATGACTAGATGATTCAATCAAGTGACTACATTATGTAGTCATGAAATTGTATTATGTAGTAACTTAACTATATGGTGGATTTATATGGCTACATGATGTAATCACCCAACTACATGGTGTAATCAAATGACTACACGGTACAATCAAATGACTGAATCATGTATTTAAGTGGGTGCATCATGTAGTCATCTAATTACATGATGTAGTTAGGTGACTACACAATGTATTTAGATGACTACTTCATGAAAAATAAAATTTATTTCATGGTGAAATTAGGTGACTACATCAGCTAGTCACCTAAATGCATCATGAAATGGCTTGATTGCATCATGTAGTGATATAAATCCACCATTTAGTTATATGATTGCATGATTTATTTGTTTGACTACATCATGGCATCATCAAACTACATCATGTCTTTGGGTGGATGTATCGAGTATTTGGGAAATTGCATTGTGTATTCAGATAACTACTTAGTGTTATTCTTTCTATATCCTAAGATGTTATTCCTGGTTAAATTGGATTCACCATGTGGTACCTCATAATTCCCCTAGACTATTATATGCCTTTCAACCTAATTTTCAACCATCTCTAAATTGATTCACCTAATTACCTCAAAGTTTCTTTTAATATGTACCATTAAAATTTTCCCTAGTTATATTATATATGTCTACACTAAGATTATCTTATGCTTGTTATCTATTATTATTTTTTTAGATTTTTTTACTTTATTTAGACCTAATGGTTATTGTCTAATGAAAACATTACAATCCTAATCTTATATACCACATGGTTAATACTTAGTATCATTTTATTTACTTTGATTTATCTCGTTTACACCTCTTAGTTACCATCTGATTGCATATTGTATCTACTTAGTGTCATGCCCATAATTAACCATGAATGAAAAAAAATATAGTTAATTTTTTAAGAATGGAAAATACAAAATTAATGTGACGTTTGATGCTCCAAGTTTCCATTAATGAGAATCATATGAAGCATTGATCATAATTACAAATTTATATGTAGTCATAATTACTTTATTTAGACCTAATGGTTATTTTATAATGAAACACTTACAATCCTAAGCTTATATACAACATGGTTACTACTTAGTATCATTTTATTTCCTTTGATTTATTTAGTTTACACATCTTAGTTACCATCTAATTGCATATTGTATCTACTTAGTGTCATGCCCATAATTTCTAATGAATAAAAAATACAAATATAGTTAATTTTTTAAGAATGTAAAATGCAAAATTAAAGTGACATTCGATGCTCCAAGTTTTCATTAATGATCATCATTTGAAATTTTAGGCATAATTATAAATTTATATGTAGTAACATGGTTATTGAAATTCCCATGTTGACCTCACCCTCTCTAACCAAATTATTATGATGTAAATGGTGTACATATAATTTATAATCCTAGTGGACCCCATGACTACCATTTCATTAGTATCAAATTCTATTTATTTTTTGAAGGTATCTTGCTTGGTCTAGGGTTAAATGACCCATTATTTCACTCAATAAGGTTAAAAAAAGACCCCAAGTGGTCACAAGAAACTATAAGTCCAAAATTCATAACTTCATGGTAGTTTTTTAAAGTTGAAACACATTTTTGAAAAGGGATTTAAAATGTCAACAAGGTCTCATATTACTAAACAAATCCTAAAATAACTTAGGATAACTCTTATTGATTCTAACATCAACCTCCAATGTTTGATTTGACCAATCCCTACTATTAGATCATGCCAACTCTCATAAGCTATAAATATCCTTAAATAATCCCATAAATCTCACTCATTTAACTAAGAATATAAAAATCTCTATCAAATAAGGATTTAAGGTTTGGGAAGGGATTAAAACTATTTGGTCCTTCTCATTCATCTCTAAGGACATTGGCTAACCACCCTTGGTAGAGTGGCATGCAAAATCATGTTTTTATAAAAATCATGGAATCATAACATGAAAGTGTAAATGAAATATTAGGTTCATTAAAATTCCATTATAACTCATCACAAGTCTCCTCAACATTCCATGAACTCATATAAATTAAAATTGTGAAGGGGGGAAAATATCCTCTATTGGCCATTAGTGGCCACCATAATATTTTCAAATTCAAAAGTCATGTTCATTAACTATTAAATAACATCAAATAATTATCTTAACTAGGAGATCCATTTCAAAAATCCCTCTAACTTCCTATCCAATTTAAACACTTTCCCTATTTATTATTTTACTCAATTAAGATGGTTAAGAGTCCCTTAGTATATTTTATTAAGATTAACTGAATAATACAAAGGGATCCAAATATCCAAAGTGACACAAAAAAACCAATATAACCAACACATTCTAGAATGAAACTAAAGGTCCAACAATTTCCATATTTTGGTCCCAATGACCTCTAATATTAATGAATACTTGAACCTATAAACTAAAAATTTAAGAACTAGTTTTATTTTTCTCTTCCTAATCCTATGTTTCTAATATTAGGATTTTTGGAAATTGTTTAAAAGGTTTTTGGCTCTTAAGAGATGAAAAATATTTTAGGTATATTCAATATCTTAATGATCAATAATGGCAATTTATTTTTTTAATAGAAAAAATGGTATTTAATTTTTAGTTTCATGTTATATATTTCTCCCTATTTTACCCTTTTTTATTAATGAATATAAAAGAGTTTAAAAATATTCATATTCATATTTTATAAGATACTTATAAATGAATTAAATATTAATTTACAATAATATGTTTAATTATACTTTTTTATTCAAAGACAATACCAAGAAGACTAGGATACTTATATTTTTACTATTTTTTGGGTCTGAGACTATGTAGGTGGTGGGAAGGAATGAAACTAGATCATGAGTCCATATGAAATGGAAATATATTAATATTATGTATCTAGATGAGTTTTAAATAATATGGATGGCTAGGAATAATTGGAGGTATCTAATTTATTCTAGAAATATACCTATGATTTGTACTAGATTTTTTTCTAAGATCACTAAATGTTATTATAAACCATCGTGGCATATAATATTGTAATATTCTTGTATGTGTAGATACATAATTATATATAATTTAATTTTAAACCCTAGCTTCAGTTTTGACAAAAGGTTTACTTTAAAAATGGAGTGGAAAAGATGAATTGAGATGACCCTAACCACCCCTTTCTAAGTGGCTTAACATTACCTATGTTTCCAATACTTTGAGTAGGGATAAAAATGGACATAATTATCCCCAGATAGGTTTGTGTGTAATAGTTCTCATTTATCATGGATTAAACCTATAACTTATATTTTTTACATTTGACAATGTGAAAACATGACCTAGCATAGGTTTTTTAAAATTGTCTAGGACCTACTCCTTTGATGGGTTTCTAATTTGGAATATTTAAGGTTATTCCCCTAATGTGCAAATGACATAATTAATTTTAGTAAGTGATAAGTATGTGATTTATAGATAAGAAATTTATTTGCCATATTGTGTATAAATAAATATAAATTTGGGTTTATTTTTACGCCAAGAAATGTGAAATGTACACATTGATCCATAAGAAACATTTGAATTTAGGAAAATTAATGTTGAAAGGTAAGTTGATATATATATCATAAGTGTATATATTTGGTCAAAAACACATATATGAGCATGAACAAATATGTACATAAATAAGTAAATAATTAACTTATGATCAAAAGATAGTCTAACAAGATAAAATTATAAGTATGCAACCCTAATTTATTACACAAAAAATTGGAAAAATTTAAACTAGGGTTTAAATCAATATTCAAAGTAAGTCAAAAGAACAAAAATGTTGAGGTTGAATTTTTTTAAAGCACTAGAAGGGCTTCCCCACTCATAGGGTAATTTTTACAACCAGACCAACTCACTCTATTATTGGAATTCCTCTCACCCTCATAGAGGCCAATGCCATTTCATTAGGCTTGGGAAAAAATGTGTGGGAGAATGATCCATGGTAGTTGAAATGGGTGACTATGGAAAGTTTGGATGCCTATAAGTTTGGAAGGAAATGGTGAATAAAGGATGTAAGAAGACCATTTAGGGCTCATGAGAATCTAAAGCTTAGGGGATGTAAACTATTTTAGATCCCTCTTGAATCTCTCTCACTATTGATGGATCATTTGAAGGAGAAAGCCCTATTGAAAAAATCCTATGGGATAAATTTACCTAATCAAACAATCATTGACTAGTGGAATAGAACTTTCAAGGATAAGGTGAGTGTGCAACCACTCCCTAACTCTTAATTTCTTGTTGAATGAATTGATAGGAACCTAAAACATGAAATTTTATATGGTAACCACATACTCTTTAGTGGATTAATCTTAGACTACTTAAATTGGATGCCAAACTTTGATTCATGGAAACATGTAATAAATAAAATGACAACATGGATCACATTAGAAGGGCTTCTAGGGGAATACTAGAGTTTATAAGCACTATTGAAAATAGGAGATGCTTTGGGATCACGTTTAGGGATAGATGAAGATGTTTTGCATGGGAAGATAGGCTTAGAACCAAATAATTTGGTAAATGTTGATACAATTGTTAAGATTTATGGGAAACTAGAGATCTTTATAGCCTTTAATAGATGGAAACAATGCATTGCAAGAGGATCAAGTAAGAAGATTTAGAAGTGTCTTTTTAGGCAAGCTATAGGGGATGGAGGTTTAGGTTAGAGTGCCATGGAAAAAAGGAAAACACATACTCCCCCTTTAGATTAGGGGTGGGTAGATAGAGTTGGTTCACAAAATATAGCTCAAGGGAATACTAGAAATAGTTTGTTAAGTTATAGCCATGAGGAATCATAGAATGGAAAATTTATCTCTAAGGTAGATGGGGGAAGTTATAGTAGCCTTAGGACAAACAATGGAGAATATTCTACTATTTTTCCTCTTGAGAAACCACCATTACCTTTTCAAACTAAAGAGGAACTAATTTAACTACTACAAGACACTGAGATGCTAAACCAAGATATCAATTAGTAGTTGGAGGGTTTGGGGTCTAAGACTAATGTAGAATCTGATAGAAATAATAGCAAGTTTGCTATGTCTAATTTAGGTGAGATGAGTGAAGAGGCTAAGACATTCAATTCAAAAGAATAATAAATCCCTAAAGGGGTCAAAGAGACCTCTAAGTTAAGCACTATCAGTGAATTCCTTAGGATTTTTGGAGAAGATAATAGGTTAGGGGTATAGGGGCCACCTTTAAATTTAGGAATGGAAATAAATAGACAATTTTGGTTATAGGAGTTTTTGGAGGAAGGGGATCTTGAGGCAAAATAAAATGAACTTATTTCAATCAACAATGTTCAAATGGATCAAACCAAGCTAGGAATTCATTGAATCACTTCAAATAAGCCCAAAACACATTTGGAGTAGTTTAAATAAAAAATAGGGAGAAGATCCTTGAGTTTACTTGGGATTTAGGATGGAAAAGTAGAGGGGCATATTAAAATAACAAATTTTATGGATTTTGGGAAGGCATCTCCCCTTCCCAAGGTGCCATGAGGATTTTCTTATGGAATGTTAGGGGCCTTAATGACCCTAACAAAAATCACTTGGTTAATCATATCATTCTCTTAAAAAAGACAAAACATCTCCTATTTCAAGAAACAAAACTTAGAATAAATGGAATTGATTCATTTTTTAATAGTCTTAGAAATTGGAAGCATGTAGTAGTCCAAGTGAAAAGGGATTATGGTGGTTTGGCCATTATTTATAATTCAACTAACTTTTGAACCTTTAGGGCCAAGGAAATATTGGTTTGGAGGTAGGATTGGATCTCTTTCTTCAAAATCCCAATTTATGCTTATTAATGTGTATGGGCCTATAACTTGAATTAGAAAGAGGGAGTTGTGGATAGATTTGGATGTCTTATTGAGATCCCACTCTATTCCTCATACAATCATCAGGGGTGACTTCAATGCCACTCTACACATTTGGGATAAGAAAGGTGGGATCTATAGACTTGGGCAATCTCGGAAGGACTTTAGTGAATGGGTGCATAGGAATAATTTGTTGGAGATCAATTCTAGGAGAGAGACTTACACTTGGAAAAATAGAAAATCTGGGCTCATCAAGACCAAAAAAAATGTGGACTAGTTCTTTTTTGGTGGGGATATTTCTTCCTTTCCTTGTATTTTAAAATAAAACATATTACCTTGTTCAAGCTCTGACCACTTCGCAATCTTGCTTAATATCATTGGTGATAATAAGCCTATAAGATCTCCATTAAAATTTAATAATATGTGGATAAAGGATGAAATTTTTTTGCCCTTGGTGCAAGGATGGTGGTTTGAAGAAGTTTTTGATGGTCCTAAATAGTTTTGTTTCTGTCAAGCCTAAAACATGTAAAGTAGATACTTTTATAGTGGAATAGACAACATTTTAAGAACATTTTTCTGTCAAAATAAAGACTTAAAGTGAATATATCCTAGCTCAATGAAGAGGTAATTAATAATGTGATGTATAAATATATTTATCTAAGGGAGAAGGATCTAATGGGGGAATATGCATATATTCTTTACAAAGAGGATTTTTTTTGGAAACAAAAGTCTAGAGAAACTAGATATAGGTAGGAGACAAGAGCAAAAAATACTTTCATAACATCACTAAGTAGCATAGGGGCGTTAATAGGATTCATATTTTGGATAGAGATGATGGTTCCCACATTGAAGACCTTTAAGAAATCAGAATTCACTGTTGGAAATATTTTCATTGATGTCAAAGGTCTAGCATTATTTGTGATAAAGGCCCCATTGCATTTAATGTTGTTTATAATAGATATATCTTGGCTAATGTGAGTTAATGTTTATTTAATATTAACGAATATATTTTTGGTTGCATATGAGACAAAAGAAGGGCCCATGGAGAAGTCAAAGAGACATGGGGTAAAGACAAATGAAGGATGGGATGCATTTTCCCATGAATAGTCATCTTGGGGAATTCCAAGAGTCACCAAGTGAAGACAAAAGAGGAGAGCAAAATTTCTCATGAAGGGACACTTTGAGGAATACAAAAAGTCACCAAGATAAGGACAAAAGAGGGAAGGACGTTTTAGCTCATGAAGGGTCACCACATGACTTTTCAAAGGCAAGGATGTGAAGGGTCATACAAGTTTGGCACCATTTCCCATGAGGATTGAAGGGTCACAAAGGGGGATGGCCAAAGGTCATTTGGAAAGCTATAAATAAAGGATTGAGAAGCCATTTGTAAGATGAGAGATAGAGGTTGATTTTATATTGTAATATCTAGCTTAGAAGAGCAATTGTGAGAGATGAATATGATTTGTATTTGTTATATCTAGCTTAAAAGAGCAAAGGTGAGAGAGAGGAAAGAGATGTTGTAATGAACTATCATTTGTTGAGATAGAAACATTGAGAGATAGTTGTGTTGTATACACAAAGGGGTTGGTGCTCCTATGGGTCAGTGCTCACAATTTTTTTTTGGGTTGGTGCTTAGCAAAGGTGTTCGTTCTCTTGTCAGTTTGTACTCATGAATTGTTGCTGGGTTCGTGCTCATCAAAGGGGTTGGTGCTCTTGTGTCTTGGTGCTCATAAATAGTTGTTGGGTTGGTGCTTAGTAAAGGGGTTGTTGCTCCTAAAATTTGGTGCTTGTAAATATTGTTTGGGTTGGTGCTCATTCATATACTTGAGATTATTCTCCATGGTTTCTCCCACATTGGGTTTCCACATTATATATGGTGTCTCTCTCTATCTTGTGTGGTGTTTATTATTTGAGTTTTATTACATATCTTGAATGTTTGATTAAGTGGAATTTGGTTAAGGGAAAGTTTTATAAGATATATGATATACTGATTCACCCCCCTTTTAGTATATCCCATGCTTAATAATTGGTATCAGAGCAGGTTTCTTTAGAAAGGGTTTAACAACTTGAAGGTAGATCAAAGGAAAGCATGATGGCTGGGTCACAAGAAGGATTTTCTACAAATAAGGCACCTTTGTTTGATGGGATCAATTATGATTTTTGGAGCATGATAATGAAGATTTATTTGATGGCCCTTGGGTTCAACATATGGCAAGCAGTGGTGGAGGAATATGAAGAGCCATAGACATCTGTAATTACTTTAGTAGAAAAGAAGGCAAGTGAATGTAATGCTAAAGATTTAAATACTATTTTATGTGATTTATGTGAATCTAAATTTGTTAAAGTTATGCAATGTAAATCTACTCATGAAACTTGGGTAAAACTTGAGAATATTTACAAAGGTGATGGAAAGGTTCAACAAGCTAAGCTTTAGACTTTTAGAAGATAGTTTGAAAGTTTGAAGATGGAAGAATAAGAAGATATAGCACATTATCTTTTGCGAGTTGATCAAATCATAAACTAGATTCAAAGTCTTGGAGAAACTTTGGATGAGTCAACAGTGGTACAAAAGGTTTTGAGATCTCTACCAATGAGATATGATGCAAAGGTTTCAGCAATTGAGGAGATGAAGAATTTATCCAGGCTAAAGATGGATGAGCTTCATGGTATTCTCATGGCATATGAGATGTGGACAGGAACAAGATAAACCCTCAAAGAGAGAAGCATCTTTCAAGACATCAAAGAAAGAGAAAACTAAGATTCAAGAATCAGGTGAGAGTTCTAGTGATGATGAAGATGACACTAGAGCACTTTTTATTTGCAAGCCAAAAAGGGGAACAGGTAAATATCAAGGAATACTACCTTTTAAATGTTTTAATTGTGGAAAAATTAGACATTTTTCAGCTAGATGCCCAAATAAGGGTAATGATTATGAAGAAGAAAAGCTACATACAAGAAAAATTGCAAAGGCAAATCTAAGAAGGGATTCGAGAAGAAAAGCCTGTATTTTAAGGATCCTAGCTCAGTCAAAGATAGTGGAGTTAGTGATTCAGAAGAAGAAGAGATTATAGTCATGGCCATACATGAAGATGGTCAGGAATAAGAAGAGGAAGAAGCTAAATTAATTGAATATGGAAGGAGAACTCATTTGCGCCCTAGAAGAGTTAAAAGTTATTGAGAAGAAGAATCAAAGATTAAAGCACCAGATCGAGAAAAATTAATAGGAGTCAAAGGAAATGATTGAAGATCTACAAGCACAATTTGAAGAAGCCAAGAAAAATGAAGAAGATCTCACAAAACAATTGGAAATAACAAGAAAAGAATGTGAAAGGTATGTTATTGAAATTGCCTCTTTAAAAGAAGATATTAAGAAAGAAGTCAATGATAAAGTAGTTAGTGACTCAAAATTTGAGGATAGCACTAACATAATGAATAAGATATTGGAAATTCAAAAATCAAATTTAGATAAGATAGGGATCAGATTTGAAAAGAAAAAGAGTTATGTTGAAGCTCTTACAAAAGAGGAAACAAAAAGGGGAGAAGTGAAGAATACAGATGACATTTCAAATAGAGAAGGCTAGAAAGAACAAAGCTACAAAAGGCAATCAAGTCAGAGATATACAGATAGGTCTTATTTTTATGGCTATTATTTTTATTGTAATGGATATGGTCACAAGAAATTAGAATGTAGAAAAAGAGCTAACAATTTTAGAAATAAGGAGAAGGAAAGTCAAGTAGAGTCAAGCAAAAGCCATAACTCTTTTGCTCCTCTATCAAGCTTTGATGAAGAGACCATAATATGATACAAGTGTAACAACTTCAAACACATAGCTCAGTATTGTCAAAGCATGTTTGAGTCAGTCAAGAAGGATCAGAGTTTCAAAGCTCCATTGATCATGAAGAAGGTTTAGACATGTTCATGGCAGAAGAAATAACCTAAATATTCTATGTTGGTGCAAACAGCTTTGCTTGTAAGAAATAAAGATCAGCCATGGCTCATTGATAGTGGATGTTCAAGGCATATGACTGGAGATAAAAGTAAGTTCATAACTCTAAAGAATACCAATGGTGATATAGTGAGATTTAGAGATAAAACCACTGCTAGGATAGCTAAAAAAGGTACTCTGAGTTTGGATTATGGTAGAACTAAGACTAATAATGTTTTATATGTAAAATGTCTTAAGCATAATCTATTGAGTGTTAGTCAAATATGTGATCAAGGATACACATTAAATATTCATAAAGAAGGTTGTGAGATTAGAATAAAATATTCAAATGAGTTGATTGCAGATGCTCAAAGGATAGGGAATAATGTGTATGTATTGTCAGATATCTTCTCAAAGGCACGATCAAAGGAGACATTCAAAGATATATGAGAGGAGTTAGGAGTAATTTATATTACTTCTTGCCATTGATGTTTAGCATCAGTTAAGGGGGAGCTAAGTGTTAGCTCTAGGTAGGCCCTTTTCCATTGATGTCAAAGGGGGAGAATAACAGGTATAGGTACAAGTGCAAAAAATAGGTACAGGGAATAGGTACATGTTGGTACAATAAGGGGGAGTTACTATATGTTTTTAGATGACAATATATGTAGGTGATAGGATGTGGTATTTTCAAGATTGAGGTTTCCATCAATGACAAAGGGGAAGATTGTTGGAAATATTGTCATTGATGTCAAAGCTCTAGCATTATTTGTGATAAAGGCCCCATTACATTTAATGTTGTTTGTAATAGATATATCTTGGATAATGTGAGTTAATATTTATTTAATATTAATGAATATATTTTTGCTTGCATATGAGACAAAAGAAGGGCCCATGGAGAAGTCAAAGAACCATAGGGTAAAGACAAAAGAAGGATGGGATGCATTTTCCCATGAAGAGTCATCTTGGGGAATTCCAAGAGTCACCAAGCGAAGACAAAAGAGGAAGGGGAGAATTTCTCATGAATGGATACTTTGAGGAATACACAAAGTCACCAAGATAAGGAAAAAAGAGGGAAGGATGTTTTTGTTCATGAAGGGTCACCACATGAATTTTCAAAGGCAAGGATATGAAGGGTCATACAAATTTGACACCATTTTCCATGAGGATTGAAGGGTCACAAAGGGGGAAGGCCAAAGGTCATTTAGAAAGATATAAATAATGGCTTGAGAATACATTTGTAAGATGAGAGATAGAGGCTGATTTGATATTGTAATATCTAGCTTAGAAGAGCAATTGTGAGAGATGAATATGATTTGTATTTGTTATATCTAGTTTAGAAGAGCATAGGTGAGAGAGAGGAAAGAGATGTTGTAATGAAATATCATTTATTGAGATAGAAACATTGAGAGATAGTTATGTGATATACACAAAGGGGTTGGTGCTCCTGTGGGTTGGTGCTCGGCAAAAGGGTTGGTGCTCACAAATTATTGCTAGATTGGTACTCAGCAAAGGGGTTGGTGCTCCTGTGGGTTGGTGCTCATGAATTGTTGCTAGGTTGGTGCTCAACAAAGGGGTTGGTGCTCCTATGGGTTGTTTCTTAGGAATAGTTCCTAGGTTGGTGCTTAGCAAAGGGGTTGGTGCTCTTATGGGTTGGTGCTCATGAATAGTTGTTGGGTTGGTTCTCAGTAAAGGGGTTGGTGCTCCTACAATTTGGTGCTTGAAAATATTGTTTGGGTTGGTGATCATTCATATACTTGAGATTATTCTCCATGGTTTTTCCCACATTGGGTTTCCACGTTATATCTGGTGTCTCTCTCTATCTTGTGTGTTTTTTATTATTTGAGTTTTTTTGCATATCTTGAATGTTTGATTAAGTGGAATTTAGTTAGGGAAAGTTTTATAAGATATATGATATACTGATTCATGCCCCCCTCTCAGTATATCCCGTGCTTAACATTCACATCCTTGATTATTATCACACTCTTTTAAATAATAGTGAAGGCTCCATTCTTACTTATCAACAAGACTTATTACAACACATTCCTAGAATAGTTAAAAAGGATAACAACAGAGTGTTAAATGGAAAATTTTACTTAGAAGAGGTGGAAGGGCCCTTAAAGAGCTTCATATAGATAAATATACAAGTCAAGATGGCTTTCCCACTAGTTTTTAAGGTTTGTTGGCATTTCTTTGGCCAAGAACTAACTGATGCTCTAAAAGAAGCTAGGAATACAAGAAATTTACTTAAATATATCAACATCACATACATTTTATTTATCCCCAAGAAATAAAAAGTGTCTAAGTTGGAAGAATTTAGACCCATTTACCTTTCCAATGTACTCTACAAGATCATGACAAAGGTCCTAGCCAACAAGCTTAAAATATTGCTTTCAAGCATCATATCAAAAGAACAAAGAGGGTTTATTCCTAATAGATCCATCTTGGATGGGGTTATTATTTCTTAGGAAGTCATTAATACTTTAAAAAATACCAGGGATTCATGGATGTTTATCAAATTATATATTAGTAAGGCTTATGATAAGGTGGACTAGAGATTTATGTGCAAGGTTATGGAGGATTTTGGATTTGATAGGTAGTGGGTTAATTGGATCTTTGAATGTATTTCAAGCCCCAAATACTCGATCATGATTAATGGTTATCTGTAAGGCTTCTTAAAATACTCCATAGGTTTGAGATAGGGGATCAAATCTCCCCATTCTTGTTCATTATAATGGTTAAAGCTCTTGGATGGGCAATTCAAAATCTTCAAAGCCTAGGATAATTAAATGGCATTATATTTGCAAGAAACATTTGAGCTACTCATTTGTAGTTCATAAATGACATAATGTTGTTTGAGGTTGCTAAGAATGTAGAGGCTTAGTCCCTTTTGAGGTTACTAACATCGTATGATAAATTATCTGGCCAAAAAGTCAACCAAACCAAGTTAGAAGTATTTTTCCTCTCAACTCCACGAAGGAAGGAAATGGAAATTCTAAACATCTTGAAATTTAAGAAGGGGTCATTGGCATGTGCTTATTTAGGTTTTCCAATAGTCAAGGTCCTTAGAAACATAAAGTTATGGGACCTCTTAAGGATAAAATGGATAAAATATTCAATTCTTAGAAAGGATAGTGGCTTTCTTAGGTGGGAAGGTTGTTTTTATTAAAAATAATCATTTCTTCCATTCCAATATATCTATTGTCCTATTTTCCACTCTTTTTGAGAGCAAATAATGAAATGATTAATATAATGGGACACATTTTATATCAAAGGATAGTGGATAAGGATAAATTCCCTCTCATTGCTTGGGGTAAGGTATGTAAACCTAAGGATAAATGAGGATTAGGTCTAAGAAAATAGTCTTACCAAAATAAGGCTTTAGGAGCTAAATTAGTATAGAAGATGTTCTAAGAACTTGATTTGAAATGGGCAAAAATATTGCAAGCAAAGTCTCTAAATAATGATGAATCCTTAGAAATAGTGAAAATTGTCCATCTACCCAGAGGCTCTAGGGTATGGAACTTGATGTTGAGCTACAAGTCAATCATTTTAGACCTTGTGACTTGGGATGATCAAGATTGATGTATGTCTTTGTTTTGGGAGGATTCTTGGGGGGGCTATCCTAGTATAGATAGTGTGATCTCAATATAGCTCATAAAGATCCATCTTAAAGGTTGGTGGGATGATAGGGTAAAGGTTTATATGATCTTCTCCTAGAATGATCCATCTATTAGATGGAAATGGATAGATTTATCTTCTCTCACCATTACTATTGGTGAAGAAAACATCTTAAAGAGGACTTTGGATCAGAAAAAAGTTTTTTTCAGGAGAGGGATTGATAAACTTATATGGGTAAGTTCTAAATATTATTCAATGCCAAGGATGGCTATAGATTAGTTGTTAGTATTATAGAGATGGAGAACACATCCCTTCCCATTTACCTCTATTGGAATAAAAGTGTGTCCCAAGAGTAGGAATTTTTTCTTAGGTATCACTTCAAAAAAGGATTTTAACAGTAGATAAGTTTAAAAGATTGGGCTATTAAGGGCCTTAATGGTGTGTCCTTTATAGGAAAGTCAAGTAGAACATTGATCATCTCTTTTTAGGATGCCCTTTCTCACAGGAGTGTTGGAGATGGCTATGTACCAAATTGGGGTGGATAACAACCTTACCTAATGATTTAACGAGCCTTTTCCATGTTTGGCCTATTATACCCTAGTTAGGTTTGTTAAAATACCTTTGGATTATTAGTCCCTCTCTTATCATATGATAAATTTGGAAAGAGTGTAATAGATGGATCTTTGAAGATAAGTATTTACCATTAGTCTCCTTAAAAAAAAGGTAGAATCAGCCATAGTGAAAGTAGTTAATTGTTGGGCCAAAAGAGGCTTGAGTATGAAAGGGAAGTTCATATAATGGGATGGGTAGATGAAGTTCAGGTGGCATAGTTTAAAGATTTCTCTTCATGTTGGTATTGGAGAAAAAGATTTAGTGGCTGAATGAAAGTATGCCAAGTGGGGTTCTCCTAAAAAGGGTTGGTACAAGCTCAATTTTTATGGAGCCTCTAGAGAAAATTTAGGTTCATGCAAATCTATATGTGTCATCAAATTATGGAATGGGAAGTTTGTAGGGAGATTAGACATGCCTCTAGAATAAGATAACAATAATATATTAGAATTTAAATCCCTCATACATCTCCTTTTTTGTAAGGATTTGGCTATGATAAATTGAAAATTAAAGGAGACTCCACTCTAGTGATCAACGTTATGAGGTGAAAATCCTTATCAAACTAGAAATTGAAATCTCTTTTAGATCAAGATTTAGATTTATTAATTCTTTTTTAAGCTTACATATTTAATCACACATATATGGAGGCTAATTATGGGGTAGATGAATTGGAAAATAGGGAAGCAAATGGAATTCAACTTTACAAGATCGACCCTCACTTAGAAATGGAGCATAATTCCTTCCATCTCCCAAGGTTGTCTTAATTTCCATGTGGAAAGTTCCTTATGAGGGTAGTGATCCCTCTTGATAGAAACTAAGGTGGAATTTTATTTCTCCCTTGTCTGTGAAGGCTATTTATCTTGGTGGCTTCTTTTCCATCCTTTCCTGGCTGGTAGAGTTAGTACTTTAGCAGATGTCTCCCATCCTCAAGGAGGAGAGTAGGATGATTCAAACCTATAAAAATAGGTGAAAATTATAAAGGATGAGACTTATAATTAGTTGATCTACTCTATGCATTTCAATCTATTTAGTGGCTAAATCTTTAATCATCTACTTAAATCCATGATACAGGCAGTTGTTTCATAAAAGCTCTTTTCAATTATTGTAGTTTTGGTGACCCCAATTAGTTTGAAGTACTCTTGTCACCAAGTATAATTCTTTGGGAGGATTATTAGCACTCATTTATAGGTCATCTACAAGATCAAAAGTAAACTTTTCATAAAGGTGGTTAAAATGCTTTGGGGGAGAAGTTTTTTGGCATCAGAGGATTGATACCAATATTTGTAAATCTATAATTGGGCATACCTCAGGTAGGGGTTTTACCCAAAATCTTAGAAGTAAAGGGTCTAGTAGAGAGGCTTCCCTTTATTCTTGACCTGGTAGGATAATGACTTCTACATCATACAATTTGGGCTATGAGAGGCTAAGATTTTATATATCATGTGATTGGGATGGTTCATGAGGAATCCTCTACATGACATTAAGTTTTCACTACTATGGTAGACACAGGGGACTTTTAAAATGAAAATTGATGGTTGTTATCATGGGTTTGTGATTGAGGAGTTTGCTAAGTTAGAAGGGGGTTAATGAGTTGATTTATTTTTGCAAAAATATTTTTTTGTTGCCTATGATTGCATTGAAAATATTGAAATTTCTTTGAGAATTATATCTCAAGTAATATGTAAATTTGACTTCTAATATTAATAAAATTGTGTGCACTCTTGTGTGGTTTACTGAGCAAAAAAAAAGATAGTCTAATAAGGACAATAAGAAGATTACATAGGCTAGGGAATTGTTGTAGGTAACTAACTATTAGAAAATCAAGAAAGTGGGGCCAATTATCCAAAATTAATATATGGTAAATAAATTCCAATATTAACATTTCCTAGTTCCTAATTCTAATTTTATGAGTGTATAAATACCCACATTTTAGTATTGACAATGATAGAGTGAAATGGTAAAGGTAATATGTACCTTAGTATGTAAACCCACTTTATCTTTGGGAAAAGGTTATGATTATTTGTCTTTCTCCATGAAAACTTTCAATGAAACATATAGAAATCAATGTCCATATGTGATATTAAATATTTAGTAAACTAAATGAATGAAACATTTAAAATTTGAAGATAAAGGAAGGAATACACCTATAATTACATGACCTGATCTACCCTTGAAAACATTGGAGACTAGGTTGATTATTATCTAAGGTGAGTTCCTCTATGTAGACCATAATTTTAGAATATAAATTCCCCAACCCTCATGAATATGGATAGTGATTAGAATTTAAGTGATGTATAACCTCAAATACACACCTTTTTAATGAATCTTGAACCTATAATAGGTTATATATGGAAAAGGTAGGTCTCCGTACTAGGTAGTATGTAAAGGATGGAACCCATTCTAGGTTTGTATGTAAAATCTGAGTACACTGAATCAACTACTACAAATGGATTTTAGATTCAAAATTATACCTTCAATGACTTAAGTTTCAACCTAAAAATATAAAAGTGCATGAATGAATAACATCCACACCCCATGATTTCATCCAATTATCTCAATATTATATAGAATGCCATAAACCTATATTCCACTCTTCCCCTAATTTGATAAATCTTATAACCTATCACACATGTACTTATAAAATATCTACATACACAATTAAAATTCCTTGACAATATATGTCAATATATATATATACATACATATATATATATATATATATATATATGTATATATATATGTGTGCATATATATGTGTGTATATATATATATATATATATATATGTATATATGTATATATATATATATGTATATTATATATATATATATATGTATGTATGTATGTGTGTGTGTGTGTGTGTATTTCTATCATAACATAATCTGAGTGGATATTTACTCTCTATTTTAAACCTTTAATCTTGTATTATGTATTAAAAAAATAAATTATGTATATACTAAAGCTTCATATCTATGAAAATCCAACTAGTATGGCCCATTTTGAGGCAAAAAATGTATCTCATGAACTAATCATATTAAAATAATTTTTTTAAATACATCATGTTATATATAAATATTTAAGCCTATAATTTTTTTACCAACATGAGGAGAATATTTCATCATATCATGATCATATCATCAAATAATAAATGAAATGTTTTTCCTAAGGCATACAAGTGACATGTCTCGATACATATAATAATTAATCACACAATAGTAGTGACTACATATATATGTATTTAATAATAAACTATAGAATATGATGCATAATAATGAGCATGTATTTTCAAAAAAAGGGAATATGCATGACATTGATCATGAAACACAATCTCAATTTAAAATTGTATATTTATCCACACCTATGCATAAAATGTTATAAAAATGACCCAAATAGTGGAAAGACACTCAAAATAATTCAATGCAATGAAAAATAAGATTCATGCATAATACAATGAAAAATAATAAATTTCATACAAGGAAAGAGCTACATATAATGATCAATGAGTTTCACTCAAGGGAAGAGTTGCATACGTGGATTGGTCTATTTCACACAAGTCAAGAGCTACATAAAATGTAATTCTAAATCAAGGATCACATCATACAAAATAAATGAATAAATAAATATTATATAATGTAATGTAATAAATAATTGTCACACATTGTAACAACAATAAGAAGCATGCCTAGAATAGGAAAAATTAGCTTACACTATCAATATTTGTGATCATGGCACATGATAAAGTATAGTATCCATATAATAGCCAAATTAGTATAGTAAATGGAAATACATGATTGAATAGTTTAAGTAGATAAATATGATCAATTAAACTATTATATAAAATTTTAACCTCAATATATGTACTAAAGAGATGTCTCTAGTGTAGGCATGGTTCCAACATAGGAAGGGTATCCCATTAGGTGTAGGAATTCCACATATCCAAATGTACATTTCATATGCAATATATATTTCATAAATATCAATAATGTATACCATGAAATACATTTTCACATGAAAAATTATATGTAACCTACCATAATATGATAAATATCATAAATGAAAAAAAAAGTATGCTAGCAATACATGTCATGTATAATTCCTATTTTTTCAAATATTTTAATTTTGTATTGTTAAATGTTTTTTTGACATTATATGATTACATGTACATATGATGAAAATACATGATGTTGACAAGTATCCTCATGGGTTCCCCTTCAACTATAACCAAACAATAAAATCAGGTACTCACATTTTCTATAACCACAAATGTTCCTAACAAATTTAGTTTGAACTTGTTTTTTATTTCATTATCTGGTAATGTATTATTTGGATTATATTTTAAAACTAAGTCATCAAATTATAATTAATGATTTTTAATCTTATTAGTGGGGTTTTGATATATTTTTATATGCTCAAGAGGATGCATGGATTGTTTTTTTTCAATATTTATATCTTATGCTACTTTTTTTTATGATATTCATTATCCATGATAATATATATAAAATAAATGTCTAAATATGGTATCTTTAGCTCTAAATGTAATACTAATTATATTACATAGACAAGAAAATATGGAATATCCTATTTGAGAGTGTAAACACTTTTGTGATAGGTATATAAATCTTAGATATTCTAGTTATGCCAATCTTCATCATGTTTCACCACTATTTTAATTTTTTTTAATTGTCTTATTTTTTTATTCCTATTGTACATTTCATTTTGAATAATATAGAGAGGAAAAAATATGGTGGATCTTGAATTTATCACAATATTTCCTTACTTTACAATCATTGAATTATGACCAATTACTATTATTCTAGTTAAAGGGAAACTAAATATCAAAATTATGTTTTTCATCAAAGAAATTGTTTGTCTTCCCCTATACTCTTATATTCATACAATTTAAACCTATTTTTAAGATGTTATATAACTATGATAATGAATTTGTGACCCTATGATTATTCTTTATTTATCTTATCAATAAATTCAAAACACCAAAGGAAAATGGACATGGTTAGAAAATATTTTGAAATTCTTGTGAAGGTGCATGATTCAAATTACTATGTCTATGAAATTATGGACAAAGTTTTACCTATTATTAACCCTCCTACTCCATCATAGGCCAATACTAGCCATGTCTCAATAATTTTAAAGAATTTTTTCCCACTAAAATTTCCCCCAAATTATCTATCATGTATCTATATCAAATTTATCTTATCTTCCTCACGATTAAGGCATAAAAGTTAATGTCCATCAAATTATCACTAATTTTTTTTTGAAATGAACATAACATAACATTTTTATTTTTGTTTCCATAGACATCTATAAATTCTAGAGAAATGAGCTAGGATAACACCCTTAAACAATAAATTTTAGATATCATTATGTTTGATATAAAATCATACTAAGGTATCAACATATATTTTTATAATTTATGGTGGTTATAAATGTTGTATGTTAAATTTATCTTGACAACCATTTATAAAAATAGGAATGAGAGAAGAAACACTAGACATAACATCCACATGCTAGTTATTTTTACATGGTAAGCTCTCAATTTTAATATCTTTAAAGTATGTCTTTAAACATTGTACAATCAATTTTTAGGTAATTAGATATTTATATATTTTTATAAACCTTTGAAACTTGATTAGATATAAATTGAGAATCCCCATATAATTGAATATATTTAATTTGTAACATGCTCACAACCATTAATTCTAGAATCAATGCCTTATATTCAACAATACTATTAGTGCGCTAGAATATGTAATGATATGCAAATATCATTAGTTCTCCACAAGGATTAATTATAAATATTCCCTCTTCAACACCTAACCTATCAAAGTAGATAGTCCAAGTATTATTATGGATATGGTTTATAGTCAAATCATCTCCAAAAACATCATTGATTAGCTCTATATAAACTATCAATGCTATGTCTAAATATTATATACTTACTTTAGAAACTAAATATTAATTATATATTACTTTATGTTGTATATTTATAAAATACCTATCATGGATTTACTCTTTAGTTGTAAGACCTTCCCACTAGCCCATGTTTACTATATTTTGTGCCTAAAATGTTTATATATTAGTCTGACCACTACTATTTTAATGACCAGGCCTTATATACTATATAAAAGGATCTAAATATGGTCATGATATTCTCTTTTAGTTTTGAACATGTACCTATTTTCTATCTTCTCAGTCACTTGTGTCCCTTTCATATGTCTACATCAATGCATGTGTCCCTTTTTAAACTAAGTTTCCAATGGATAAAATTCATCCAATCTTCAAAATAAATGTATGCTAAAGGTTTACCTAATTTATTTAATGTGAGATAATTCCAAAATGGATCTCTATATATATAACATCAACCCTCATTCATTCTTAGCCTAACAAATACTAAGAACTAAAAAAGAAACATACCAAGAACACTCAATCAAGCATTCATGTGAGAAAATTTTATGTATTCATCTATATTTCCATATCAATAATAGGAGTGGTATCCTTCATTTCTAAACTATTGAAGTTTCATTACATGAACCATATTTTCCAAGTTACAAGCTAGGTCACTTTAGATACTTACCTATCACACATTGTATCCTTATGCATGCATAAGTCAACACATAGAGGATAAATACATAAGACTACAGTCATATTAATAGTATTATATATGTATTTAATTACCATTTATAGATTCATCCTTGTGGAAAATTGATATTGTGTGCCCACTAACCCATTTTTTCCATAGTCATTCCAAGGCTGATGAAGCTAGGCTTTGATCATTTGACAATGAGTACCTATGTGCATGATATGAAGAAATGAAAAATAAATCCAATAATTATTTAGGTGGTCTCATATATATTTAATTACTATTACATACTAGATACCTACATCCAACTTAGACACTAGTGTCAACACACCAGTCTAGATATAATGCAAGAGTCTGAGGCCACATCATGCAAAATTATAGAATATGATGATTGTTATAAAATACTGATCTAATCCACTTATATTTTATTTAATGTCAAATACACATGCACATAGTAAACCAACTAAATATTATTATTTTTAATTTATTACAATATTAATCAATAGATGTACTTTCCATTTTTAACATGTCTTAATATTATAAATTTAGAATATTGTTTATCTATGTTTTCAAATTTATTGACATGATATAGATATATTTATAACCCTTTTTATTATTCATTTATATATTATTAAACTTATTTATCCTTATACAAATAAATTTAGGGTTAAACATTTGGTGAACCCAAATGTTTATCTCAAAACTCTAGCATTAACTTAAGGTTTTCTATTTGTTTACTGATGTAATTTGTTTGAAATTTTGAGTTTTGAATTTATAGTAAATGGTCACAAGAGATGAAATTAGTAAGCATGCACTGCCTCTTCTAACTTCCATGTTTGTTGTAGCTACTTAATTGTCCTATTTATTGTTTTATGCTCCTTTTCTCTTTGTGCTTATCTATGTTTAACTATTGATGTGATTTTTTTGTGTGGTCATTTATTGACCACCTTTTGGATTACTCTTGATATTTTTTCCCTCCATGTGACTTTGCTTGTGGGGTGTTACTTCTCCACTAGGTTTTTTGTATGATTAGCATTTTACTATACTCTTGTTTTATTAATATATAGATACACTCTTCAATAAAAAAATTTGTAATCATGATAAGGCTAAAGATTCATCACCTAGTGATTGTGAATCCTTATGTGGTATTACAAATGATTATATACCAATGACCCTCCCTTTGAGCATATCATCGCTTTATAATTATAATGGGGGCATGATTTATGTGTTTACACCATTTTTTTATTAATAAATCCTTTTATTACCACATCCTACATGCTAAATATTGTCACTTCAAACTAATTACATATTTCAATGCCTATATAAACTCAAACTATAAGCACACCTCAATTGGTGATCTCAGACATTAAACCTTAATGATCAAAATGTAAAAGATCTTATCCTAATTATAAAACTTTTACAATATATGGTTAGAAATATTGAAAAAAATTATATGAAATTACCTTATTCTATTGATTCAGAAGAGGTCTTCCATAACCATTTTACACCTAAAATATCTTTATAACCATTACCAATTGATTTTGTTCCACCAAAATTTATATTTTATGATGGCAAGAATCACCTTGAACGTTATCTTAAATATTTATATGTGTCATGACTTTATTATTCCTCCAATGATAAAATTTTGACTAAAATAATTACAAAGATACTTAAAGACTATTTTATAAGGTGGTTCTATGATTTACCAATCCAATCGTTAAAAGAATTCAAACCTCTTGCATATTAGTTTGTGGAAAAATTATCTATCAAAATTATCAAAAAGGTTTCCTAATACAAAAATAAAAAAAGGAACCAAATAACCTATTAATGAATATTTCTTAAGGTCCTATTATCATCAAAATTTGAACCCTTGAGGAGGTTGTTTAAGCCTTCTCAATAGCATCAGAACAATCCTAGGTTTTGGGTGACCTAAAGAATGGATTGAACCTATAGATAAGGATAAATCCCTTGATGTATCACTTAGGGCGAGTCACTAATATACTTTCTTGCAATAAAATGGATAAATAAAACTATAAACTAAAAGGGAGGTGATACACCAAATGTTATGACCACTACCACTAATTTTCTTATGCACTAAGACCAATAGGACTACCATAATAATATAGTTCTCCTAAGAATAATATATCACATCAATGATTTATAAAGAGTGACAATAGAATGGAAGATTTTTTCAACTTATAATCTACTTAGAACTATTGATGACACTCTTCACAACCTGTGATAGAGAACTAAACTATAAAAAGGTAACAAAAATAAGACAATAAATAAGTTGAGATGAGTCTACACTTAGATAAACCATTTAAAGATTCAAACTAAAAATAACCATAAAAATAGGTAAAAATATTCATATTACTAATTAATAGGCATACAAAAGAGTAGAGTTATGCCATATTCCTAGTGCTAGGATCCTTTCAATTCTAAAAAATGACATACATATATAAGATATTTAGGAGAGAGAATATGGGTATAGAATAAGTATATGAAAAATGTCACATCATGAATAAACAAGTTTAAATAAATAAAACTACCAAATGATAATCATGAAACTCTCCTCAATGTGTGTCATCTTGGAATGATCTTCTTCTTCATCAAGATGGTGTAGGATATCATCATTGTCCTCTATGACTCATCCATCTTCCTTGAAATTTCCCATTAGGAGTTATTATTAAATGCAAAGTAATTTTATTTGTGTAAAAATAAATATATTACATTTTAAATCTATTGAAGATCCCTATCCAATCATATTTTTATATTTGTTCTCTAATCTCCCTAATAGTTCATGTTTTGCTCTATTGAGGCATATTCTTTGTTACCCTATTTGGACACAAATTTACTTTGTTTAAGATATAAAAAATAATTATATGGAAAATAAGAGTACATTTTATTAACCTTTATACCCTTCCATTGTAATCCCAAATTTTATGATTCAGCTCTTAAGGTAGACCACTTTCTCAACATCTATATTTCCTAATTGGGCCTAATGCCAACCTACAATACTATAAACCATAAAAGGACATATAATACTACTAATAAAACACCAAAATAATTAATGGGGAATTAAATAATTTTTTATGTCAAAGCTTGAAGTCATTCCAAGGGTTATAACTTTAGTTATGCCAAAAAAAGATTTCTAGCCCTAGTTTGTTTTAGCATAGGCCTAAGGAGGCTAAGAGAAAATAAAAATGGATTGAGAGAGTTTTAAACAACTTATATGAGAAATAAAACCTATGTGGAATCTTACACAACTTATTCTAACCCATCCAAGATTTGGTTCTACATCATCAATGCCAATGAGCTTATACCAAGTAAATAAACATAATTCTATGTATGGGAGAGGACTATGTAGTGGGTTGTAGGTATTTTTTTCCTATTTTTATCATATTAAAAACTTCCCAACGATTATTATGTCCTACCCACACTCTTTTGTATCAATCCAAACTACAATCCTAATGAATTCATTGCACATTCCCTTAAATTCTTATAAACATGCTCACAAAAGAAGCTCTTTTAGTAGGCTTATAAGACTTGTTTGGATTTGGTTCTTGTAGATAAAATATACCCCATAAAAATATTTAATTTAATTAAATTATTATACATATTAAAGATAACATATACCCCATAAAAATATTTCATTTCTCTCACATCTCATTTATCTCTTTAAACATCATCTGCTATGCAAGATATGCTTCTCTTGCTTGAAAATGTGAACCTCTAGGTCTGTAGACCTATGGGTATACATTAACCTCAATTTGAACCATTTATGATTTTATTAATGGTATATTAATCCATTAATATTTCAGTTTGAACTCATAATTTGACCCTCTCTTTAAAACTTGTGCAAACACACATGTGAGTGTTTATTTGAGGCTCTAGGCCTATAACCATCTATTCTTGCACTAGTTATTTGGTATGTTCAACACTTCCTAAGGATTATTATGGATTCCAAAAAATCTTATATCAATCCAAAATATAATCCCAATGAACTCATTGCACATTCCCTTGAATTCTTGTAAATAAGATCATAAAAGAAGCTCTTATAGCAGGCTTATAAGACTTGTTTAGGTTTAATGTTTGTAGAGTCTCAATAAAATGGTTTTATTTTAATTATTATCTATATTAAAGATAACATAAACCACATAAAAATATTTCATGGATCTCACATCTCATTTTTATCTTCAAACATCATTTGCTATGTAATATATGCTTCTCTTACTGGAAAATGTGGACCTATAGGTTTGAACACCTATAGGTCTACATTCACCTCAATTTGAAAAATGTATGATGTTATTATTAGTATCTTAATACATTAATCTTCCAATTATAAGTCAAAATTTGCCCATTTATTTCAAACTTGTGTCTATTTTTGAGATTATTTCAAATAATCACATTGAAATGGTCATGAAATTTTAATATCTCATTAAAGATTTTATGAGATTTCATTCACCTATATGTATATATTTTGATCTCCACTTAGATTTAATTGCTCCCTAAATAAGATGCATGTTTTCATGATTGTACTTTCCCTCCATATTGGCATTAGTAAAAAAAGGACCCTCTAAGAGGTGAAAATGAACCTAAAGCTGACAATAGAAGATATAAAAGGCTATTAGGGATTATTTAAGAACTCTTTAAGGTGAAAAAATCAAAATCTAACAAGAAACTTGCCTACAGTCCTGACTATGACATGAAAAAAATTAAAAAGTATCATGTCTTACCACTATAGTGCTCACACATGACAAATAAATGTTAAAAGTGATGTTGGGGTACCAAAAATATCCTAACATACCTAAAAACATCCTTCATTCTGATAAAAAAATCTCAAAAATTTTGTAAAATATATTCAAACAGAGCTATTACAGTTTTAGGAGGGTTTTAAAGCACTTTTATTATTAATGATGGTTCATAAAGTTAAGCCCCTATAAACTAAAACTAATTCATAAAATCTTGAGGGAATATGGGCACTTATCTTCCCCTAAAATAATTTAATCCAACTCTATTTATCCTTCATTAACCAAGCATTTGAAGACAACCCTCACTAGCATGCAAAGAGCTCAGTGGAGAAATTAAGGAGGTTTTTGCAAATTTTAGACTTGTTTTACACACCTGAGCATGGATATGACATGAAAAGGATGGAGGAATCCATTTAGGTTCTTTGAGACCATTTTCACTTGGAAAACTTTAAATAATGCCTCAACATACCCCTTTCTAACAATGAAAAAAACCATATTTTTCATGGAACTCTATTGGAGCTGAGGAAAAAGTGTTTATGGAGTCTCTTCAAGACTAAAATTTTGGGAAAATGTGCCAAGATCATCTTGAAAATGTTCACCTAGCATATCTTAAATTATTCCTTCCTTAGACATTATAAAATGAGAAAGAAAACACTTGAAATGGATTATAACATTAGAATAGTGAATTGAGCATCATTTTTCTAGTTGTATAGACCAAATAAGCATAAAGATGATCTTTGACATGTGTTTCATGGCCTAACAAAACCCTATAAATCTATATCACCATTGAACCAACTTGGACTTGACATAGCGTAGCTTGGACAAGCACAAAATAAAATTTGTAATTACCTTAATATTATCAAAATAACTTTAAAATTTGCTAAATACCTTATGAAAGGTCAAATTATGAATTTTGGTTAGTCACTTTTTGGACCATGATCTCATAGTTTAACTATGCCACCCTCCTAGGAGACATTAAAAACTATTAGGAAAACATCATATTTATCACAGAAAGATAAGATATAACCTATACTAAGACCTTTAAGGGATATCAATAAAGTTAAACATGGTCTAGATGGCAAGTTTTGAATTAGACTCACCTATGGTAGCCAATTTTGGCTAGCTTCTTTAGAGACCTCCTAATATTTCATGCTTGTTATGCAGCTTAAACTAGTTACTTGATCCAACCATTGGGATATGGAGTCAAACATCACTTAAATTTAGACCTAATTATACCTTAAACATAATTACAAATGCCTTAAACAAGTAAATACAATTTATATACCTCAAAAACACACAATAAGACACAAAACACACTAAATCAAGAAACACACACTTGTGCTACAAAACACTTGGGGAAAATAAAACAAAAGATCACTACTAAATAAGAAAACGTTAAGACATCTTCCTCTTGGATAAAAAGGAAAATTTATACAAACACATCCTCCATGAGATAGCTATTGATGTAAAGCAAGTTGCCTCTTGAACATGATGTTTGATAGAGTAATATTAATTAAAAACTCCTTTGGCATACTCTCAAGTGAGTTATCAGTAGTAAACATGTTTCCAATGAAAACATATTCATCTTATGACTTAAGACTCACCTCATATTTATTTTTGATCCTTGAACTCACCTCAAAAGTAATCACCTTTTGACTCATAGGGTAAACATCAACTTTACCTTCAAATGGCTTCATGGAATGGTGTACTTTGTCTTGGGTGACCTATTAGGGATTGTAACATTGATTTTCAAGGAAGATAAAATCTTCACAGGTATATTTAACCTATCCAATAAGATATATAGACCCTTTAGGAGTCTCAAACTCATTGAAAATTTTTAAATACTACTCCCACATGTTCTCTTGACTAGCTTCTAGAAGTGATCCAACCTAAAACACATAATCAATTTACTCTTCAAGAGACATAAGACCATAAATAACTTCCAACTCCTTCATCTGGTCATGGCGTAGCTACAATTATACTCTTTAAAGCATTTCCTCTTTCCCATTAGAGGCCATGTCAAGTTTATACAAGATCTCATCTTATTCAATTGGGACATACTCTACTTTGAGACTGACTACAAACACTTCATTAAGACTCTCAAGACAAATGCTTATTTTTGATTCCTCTATTATCAATTAAATCAATTCATTTTCACAAGAAGAAAAAGGCCATCATTTCTAATCAAAGGAGAGAGTTCAAAACAATATTCTACCTCATTTTACTAGTTGAGACATCTTGAAAGGTTTCCAAATGTACCTCTATTATATCTAGTCATTCCATGATATCATTGAGATGGATAAATTCTTGGGAAACTACTACAACTATCTCAAGTAATCTCTATTCACCTTCAAGAGTGTTATCTCCTTCAAATTCTACTACCACATCATCAAGGTCACTTTTCCCTTCATATCTAAAGATTAATTTGCCTTTTTATTCACCAAGGGGGCTATCAATGATGAGTTATTAATCATTTTAACTTGAAGAGTCTTCATCATGTCCAATTGGAGCATTAGTATCTTCACTTGGCTGCCCATATATTCTCCATATAACTGGATCTTTTTCCAAAAGGGAGATGGTGGGAGGGAAAACTTATTCATTTGATATAGCGGGATGAATAGGCTCATGAATTGGCTTGGGAATTGGGTAGGCACTCTTGAAGCTTGCTATTTAAAAATTATAAACAAGGAATTCTTTCTTATTTTATATGTATTTTTAGATAGACTTCTAGTATGGAATTTTTTGGGTTCTTGATGGAGATGGATGGGGCTGATATGGGTGAAATTTCTTCTTTAGCTTCAACTTCCAAATCTATGAACTTTTCATCTTTATTTCCCCATGACTCTACTAATTTCTTCTAACTTGGAACTTTTAACTTAGGAACTTCCTCTTAATGGTGTGTTGCAACTTGAGGGATGGATGAAAGGATTGGGGAGATTTAAAAAATGCTTGGATTGGCCTCAAAGTTCTAACTTTAGATGAGCATGGGAGGAGATTACTGAGAAAGGGATTGTATAGGCATATGAATATACTTATCTTCAAATTTATAATGATATATTGTATCTTGGATGAGGTTTGGAACAAAATAGGGCTGACTTGAGGTTAAAGAGGGTACTTGAGGTTGATGGGATTGGACTTCTTATTTCTCCCATATTACTAACCTATCCTATATGCATTGATTTAAATACATTATTTAGAGCCTTTAATTAGTTAGGACATGTTGGTTTCATTCCTCAAAATCTAACCACTCTATCCTTTACAATTGTAATGATTCCCTCAGTTTTTGAATGAGGCAAATAGGTACAACATGGTCAAGCTCTACTCTTTCATCCATATTTTGCATTATTATTTTATTTTTTAACATCCTCATGAGCAATTGAGAGTCTTTATCTTTCTTATATTGAACTTGCATAGATATACACTCCTCCTTATACCTTAACTCTTATTGATGGAAATCTTGATAAGACTAATATGAAGGTTGACAAGCTTGATAAGATTTTTAAGGAAGGGATGGAGGATAGTACTCTTGATAACAAAGCTTCTTATATTGATATCTAGAGTCATATGGAGGATAAGTAGGGTCATTATAAGATTGATATATATAAACATAGGGCTAATATGGATTTTTATTCTACTGATAAGGATCAACATGTTGTTGTTAAGTATCAACATAAGGCTAATATAGCTCACCAACTTGAGCAAAATTGAAATCCACTCCAAACTTAGCTATTATATTTCATGAGAAAGGCAAAATAGAGATAATTCTTGCTTGAAAGAATACTTGGACTACTAAAACTAGTTGAATGAACTCAAAATCATCATTGGTGCTTGTGTTCATGCCTCTAAAGGCTAGTCTATTGAAGATTAACACTAATCAATCTTCAATGGATGAAATATATTGTCCCACTAGGCATGCCATAACTATTATCATCAAAATTTTCTCCCTTGAGGATCTTTTTAAAGCCTTCTCACCTATGTGATAGCATGAGAACAATCCTAGGTTGTGGGTGACATAAATAATGGATTGAACCTCTAGATAGGGATAAATCCCTTTATGTATCACTTAGGACCAATCACCACTTGACTAGATTACAAAGAAAATGGAGAAAGGAAAATATAAACTAAAAGGATGGTGATACACCAATTTTTATGACCACCACCACTAATTATCATGTGCACTAATACCTATAAGATTTCCATAAGAATAAACTTTTCCTAAGAATAATTTATTACATCAATGCTTTTTAAATAGGTGAAGCAATGTGATAATAGGAGGGAATATTTTTCCCACTTTTAATCCAATTAGAACTCCTAATGACACTCTTCAAACCCACAATAGAGAACCAAACTAAAAGAAGACAAGATGAATAGGAAAAAAAACAAGGTGAGCTGAGTCTACACTTACTTAGATCAACCATTCAAAGCTTCATACTACAAAAAACCATAAAATGAGGTAAAACCAGTCATGTTATTGATTATTAACCATAAAAAAGAGTAGGGTTACACCTACTTCTAGTGTAAGTATCCTTTCAATTGTAAAACATGCCATACATATAAAAGAGAATGAGAAGGAGATTGAAGATGGGCATATGATAGGTCTATGAAAAGTGTCACATCATGAATAAATAAGTTACAATCAATAAAAAAGCCAAAGAATAGTCATTAAACTCTCCTCAATGTGTGTAATCTTGGAATGATCTTCTTATCCATCAAGGTGGCATAAGAGATCATCATTGTCCTCTATGCTTCTTTTATATTCCTTGAAACTAACCATTAGGAGTGATTATGAAGAGACAAGTAATTTTATTGGAATATATTTAATTATATTTAATTTTAAATATATTTAATGTCACTATTCAATCATCTTTTCACATTTATTATTCAATCTCTCTTATAGTTCTCATGTTTTCTCTCTTGACTCCTATTCTTTATAGCCATGTTTAGACACAAATACCCGTATTTGATTATATAAAAAATGCTTCTATGTAAAATAAAATTACATTTTAGTACCCTTTATCCCATTATATCTTCATCCAAATTTCATGATTCAAATCCCAAGGTAGACCCACTTTTTCAACACCTATCTTTCCTAATTAAGCCTAATATACACCTACAATACTAGAGACCTTAAAAGACTCACACTTATCCAAAATAAAAAAATCATGAAGGCAACATCAAATAATGTTTTATGCCATACTTTTAGGTCATTACAAGGGTTAGAAATGGAGTTATGCTTATAATAATATTTATAGCCCTAGTTTGCTTTAGCACAGGCCTGAGGAGGGTGATATAAAATACAAATGGTTTGAGAGAATTTTAAACCACTTCAAGGCAAAATAAAACCTATTTAGGGTTTTATAAAACTTTATTTAACCCATAAAATATTTGGTTTTGCATGATCAATGCCAATGAGCTTATACTAAGCCAAAAGGTAGATTTCATTGTATGGGAGAGGACTATGTAGTGGGATGTAGGCATTTTTGTCCTTTTTGATCAACTTAATAACATTTTAAACACTTACCAATGATTATTATGGCTTCTAAAAACTTTATTATATCATTAAAAACTAAAATTATAATGAACTCATTGCATATTCCCTTGAATTCTTTCAAATAGGCTCACAAAAGAAGCTCTTTTAGAAGGTTTACAGGACTTGTTTGGGTTTGATGCTTGTAGAATCTCAATAAAATGGTTTTCTTTTAATTATTATATTTATTCAATCTCACATATATCCCCTTAACATATTTAATTGATCTCAAATCTCATTTATCTTTTCAAACATCATTTTCTATGCAATATATGTTTTTCTTGCTTGAAAATGTGGACCTATAAGTCTGTAGACTTGTAGGTCTACATTCACCTCAATTTGAACCATGGATGATGTTATTATTGGTGTCTTAATACCTAAATATTCCAATTATTTTAAAACTTGTTCAAGTATGCCTATGACTGTCTATTTGAGGCTTTAGGCCTACAACCATCTATTCATGCATTGGTTCTTTGCCTGAAAACCATAATGACCAAGACAGTCTCAAACATTATTAGATATGGGAGAAGATATGATTATTCTCTTGGTAAAAATTCTCTATCAAAGCATTATATTAGTACCCACTCTTGATTTTTTGTTCTTCATAATAACAATACTAAAGTGGAAATCTTCCTTATGTTTTCTTAGACCTTGTAAAAACCTCAAACCTAGTGATAAGACCAACATTTTACCCTTCTCATAATGTTAATACATACCTATAGGTCTTCTTTTAGGCCCAATTGTGAGATTATTTCAAGATAATCACATTGAAATGGTCATGAAATTTTAATATCTCATTAAATGTTTTATGATATTTCATACACCTATATGTAGCTATTTTGATATCCACTTAGAGTGCATTACTCCTTAAACATGATACTTGCTTATTTTATTTACTATACATGCCTTCCATTAAGGCCTATATACTAGCCTTAACACAAAATGACCCTTTAGGAGGTGGAAATGAACTTAAATAAGTTCATATAATATATATTAGGTTGATATAGACTTTTTAAGAAACCTCTACGGTGAAAAACATCCAAAACTAACAATAACCTTGCTTGCGGTCCTGACTGTGACTTCAAAACCATGAAAAAAGCTCATTTTATACCACTATAGTGCTCACACATGCCAAACAAATTTTAAATTGATTTTTAGGGATAAAATTTATCCTATAAGATCTCAATCCATCTTTAATTTTAATCATTGAGCTCCAAATTTCCATAAAATTTATTGAAACTAAGCTAATGGGGTTTTAGGAAGGTTTTAGAGAACTTTTCTTGTTAATGATGGTTCATAAGTTTAAGAATCTATAACCTAAAAATAATTCATGTAATATTTATTTCATAGGCTCCACTATCTTCCCATAATATAATTTTAATCAACTCTTTTCCTCCATCATGAACCAAATATTTAAAAATAGCCCTCATTAGCTTGCAAAGAGATTGATGCAGAAACAAAGGAGATTTTTGCCATTTTTGGAAATGTTAAACACTCCTAAGAATGGATACGAAATGAAGAGGATGTAGGAATCCATGTAGTTTTTATGATGACATATTCACTTTGAAAACCTGCAACAATGCCATAACATACCTCTTTCTAGAAATGAAAACAACCATATTTTGCTTGGAACTACTTTGGAGCTGAGGAACAAGTGTTCATGGAGTCTATTCAAGACTAAAAATAGGTGAATAAATGTGATACAATAATATTCAAACCATTTACCTTCCATATCTTACACTATTCCTTCCTTTCACATTATAAAATGAGTAAGAAAATACATGAAATGGCTTATAGTGTTAGAATAGTGAATTGGGAATATTTTTTCTAGTTGTAAAGACCAAAGAAGTAAAAAGATGATATTTGACATGTGACTCATGTCCTATAAATTACTTATAAACCTTTATCACCCTTGAACCAAATTGGAATTGACATAAAGTAGTTTGGATAAGCATAAGACAAAATAAGCAATTACCTTAATCTTATCAAAATAACCTTAAACTTTGTTAAACACCTTATGAAAGGTCAAATTATGAACATTTTTTAGTAACTTTTGTGACCATGACCTTAGATTTTTACTATGACACCCTAAGAGACCTTAAAAATTATTAGGACAACATCACATTTATCATGTAAAGAAAATATATGACCTTTACTAACACCTTCATAGACTATCAACAAAATTAAACATGGCCTAGATAGAAAGTTTTGAATTAAACTCACCTATGGTACCCAATTTTGGTTAATAGGTACAAGAAAATGTTAGATATAAAGACCAATATAATAGAATATAAATAGACTCAAGACATATTCAATCAAATTTTTCTTTTCCTATTACATGATTACATTGCTTTCAAAAATTTAAAATATTTGGATGACTTATGCCATATTGTTTGAAATCATGAAATGAAACACATCTCATTACTTAAGTATGTATAAAAAACACTGACTACATATAGTCCTAATTTTACTATCAAACCATGTTATAAGGTAAATGATATAGAACCTAATAAGGAAAAAATTAATATGTTTAATGTAGTGTCACAATAACCTAATCGGCTTGTCTTATCCCTTGCACCAAGGAGAAAATTTTCATGCTTACCTAATTTTGTAGATTTCTTATTTTCAAAGCTTATAAAGTATCACTTCATATCTCTCCCTCATCCTATATAGGTAGATATGATATAAACTCTATGCAAAGGATATGATTCAAATTCTTATCATTACTATCACCAAGGCCCTAGACATTCTACAAACATATTTTTTAACCTTGAATCAGAAGATCTAAGACCTTATCTATGATGGAAAAATTACATTTTATGATCCTCCAAAAAAATCACGGTCAAAACTTGTTGATCACTAGAATCAAAACATATTTAACCCCACTTTGTAATACCATTATAAGAAGGAATCATAAGTATAAATGACACATAATTCACACCCTACTCCAAAATATTATCACCAATTAGATAATATTATTGGTACTTATACATGGCATACACCTTCCATGATTTGGAGAACTTATATTACTTTTGATGATAGTGAGATTGTGGATGATGGCATAGATCTTCATTCATTATTCATTCAATCATACCTTGAAAAATTGATTATACACAATTCTATGATTGATAATGATGATATATAAAATGTTTAAATCATGGAATTAATTACACATTTGGGATATACATGTGATGATTTACACCCTTCATCCAATATGGTTAGAGCATTCGATAGAACCTAAAAATAGGTATTTCATGAGATTTATTTACCTCTATAGGTTGGATCATCACATTTGGTCAATATATTATAATTTATACCATATATGAGAGTCTTTAATATTCTATTGGGATTACTTTAGATAATACACCATGCATATTACCTTATATAGTGCTTCGGTGTGTTGAATGCATTCACACCAACATGGTAATTACAGTTTCTAGGATTCCAAATGAGTACCCACTTAAAAAAATAAATTTATACCTACGTAATTAATTATAAAACATAATAAGGTTAATCCTCCACAAATGGGTAAGCAACATGAAATCTCTTTCCTAGTTGGATAGTACTTGAGAGACCACTATATTAGATATATTAAGTAGATTCTACAAAATCCTCAACTACTAATACACAACACATTTAATGAGAAGCACAACATATTTATATTTAGTATATTCCAAATAATCCATAAATATATTAATTAAATCTTCAAAAAATCCCCATTCCTTCTATTATTTCCTCATTTCCTATTATACATATGCAAAACATCCTAAATTCTACATTCCTCAATATTACACCTATACATGTTCCTTGACAACACCACTAGTTTATTGCAATAGGTTCCAAGTGGGGGAATACCTATGATCATCTCTTATATGAGATCATAGGATATTATTTTCTTTTTTAATATTCCAAAAATACTGAAAAAATTAAAAAACTAAAAAAATCCAAAAATATTCAACATTTTGATATTTTATCATCCCCTTAGAATCTATGTTATTGGTTCCATGTTGGTAGATAAAAATAATTTATTTATATATATACACATATGTTTCCCACATATTTTGAGTATGATACATGCATACATAGGCACACGATATATACACATATAGATGTTGGGCCTTCTCTCTACTCATGGCATCAATATGTTAGGGGCATCCTTGTCCTTGATGATGATACACTTAGGTTATATTATTTTATGATCATTTTATTGTATCATGTTTGAGTGTATATAATTACACATGCCTTTATTCATGCCTATATATTTCAATCTGTAATTGATATGATATGTACTTAACACTTTTTGATAACACATATATCTAGGTACTAGTAAAATATGCTTATGATTCTATTCTTTCTTTTTTTATTACTTCTTTGAAAGTGTTTTTTATTCCTATTTTTTTCTTATTTTGACATTTTTATATGTCATACTATTTTGTATGTGGACATTTGAACATGTCTTTATATGCCTTTTGGAAATTTTACTAAGTTATGTCCCTAAAATTGTGTGGCATTCTAACATGCTCATTGTATGAGGTATCTTTCGACTATTTCCTTTTGTGTTTCTTTTGAGTAATCTTGTGTGTGCTTGATTACTTACTCAGCTTCTTCTATTGATCTCTAGACATTTACATGATTTATATCATGCATCTTAGGACTTGATTTTATACATACTATGTACTTTATTATTATATCTACTTGGAGATGTTATTCTTATATTATACATGATCCATACATAGATTATATAGTAATATTATCCATTTAAGGTAAGGTAACTATATACACATAATATTTTTAAATTTTATCAATTACTGGCACTTTGTCTCTTTTAGGAACTCGATGAGTCTCAATCTCTCTAAGTGAATAAGGGTACACAAAGAAATGTGTGAGAAGACCATTTGTGATTTACAATATTATTGTCCCCTTTACTACCACTTTTAATCTACACAATGTTCTCCTATACACTTCCCTAAGGTTTAACACCTCCATTACATACTCCTCCAAGAAATTTACTATCTTAATATCCGCTACCTAAGCCTAAAATACCATTTCTATGTTTATTTTACAATGTTATCCTAGTATAAACCTATATCTAAATTAATATCATCATGTTATAGGTCTAGGTTGGCCTCGACTAACTTGGACTGGGACCTAACTTGATTTTATCAGTTAATGACACAAGGTCTAATTGGGTTGACACTATTAACTAAACTTTCAAAAATGTTAAGGGTTAGATTAAACTATATATACACATTATTTTCACCATTTATTAGAGAGAGATAGAGTTAATTATTCATTTATGCTTCTTTACAATATGTTCTTCAACCATTCTACTTGAGGAGTTATTTTCTTAGAGTTTTACACTTAAAGGGAAGAATTTTATCTTGTGAAATCTTAATATTCATTAGGATGTCCTTGGATATAATCCATTGTCCATCCTTAAATTCTAAAAAAATATAAAACAACCTCTTGATAATCACCTTTGGCCACGGGAGAGATTAAGTTTTGATGTGTTCATCATCAAGGTAAGTATCTCTATCTTTACTTATCTAGTTTAGTAGATATAAATATCATAAGTAATGGTTTTTGAATGTATTCCTATCTCCATGCATTAGAGTTATATATATATATATATAGACACACACACACACACACACACACACACACACACATAGATTAATTATAATAATTTTATGCATGTTTAATTTCATGTTTATTTTCCCCATTTTGTGCCACAAGATTTAGTGAACACTATGTTAGATTTTATTTTACTTTACATATACTTTGTGAATATAGAAAACATAGGACCTAGCTATGGTTATTTCATGGTGTTGCTTGACTAGATGATTTGGAAACCTCTCTAGTGAAAATATTGTGAACCATTGGTTAGGTCAAGTGTATCTATATTGGTCATGACCTTGAATGTCTAAATGTATTAACAAGTAGATTTGTAAGCATGGTTTATCTTTTTTGAGCTATGATTAATTTTTAGATTATTTACATTTACCCTTATATACATTATAGTGAATCCAACATTAATCCAAAACTTTTAGGTTTTATTTTTTTCATTCATTTTATTATTATATTATATATTTTTATTTTACAATGTTGTATTACACTGGTTAATACAGTCTAACATTTTGTGCATAGGTTTAACACATAGTCACTCAAAATCATCTATGTTTTCTCTATGTAGGTATTTTACAAATATAGATGACTAGATAAATCAAATAAAAAAATGTTATTTTTTATTTACATGATTTCATACTTCATCTAACTAGTGAAATCTATTCATAGTTTTTATTTTTAGCATACCAGTCTGCAAACATAGTCGATCCAGTCAACTATGTTCATAGATTATTTTTTAACAAATAGGTTTTGTAAACTTCATTGACCAAGTCAAATTTGTTTTCAAAATTTTTAATTCAAAATTTGAGCAACACAACATAAAATTTAAAAATTAATCATCTTTAAAGTTATCAAGGTTCATTCTTACCTTCTCTGTTATTTCTATTTTTCATTTACAATCTTATTTTTCATAGTTTGTAGTCTATAAACTATAACCCTAAAATGAAATAGGTCAACTAAATTGATGTATTCCTATAGCCTATCTTCTCTCTATATGACAATTACAACCTATTCGACTATGTTATTTTGGATCGTGCTTCCACAAAATAATAACCAGGTTGACTCTATTTTGTATTGTTTTCATATAATATTGCTTGAACTAATTTTGTACCCTTCATAGTGAAATAAATTCACCTATATTTTATATTAATTAATTCAATTTCCATTTCAATTTATTACATGTTTATAGTAACAAACATGGACTACTTACGTGGTTTTTCAATTTATCAATTTAGTCACACTATTTTTCTCTTTTTAACACACTTATAAATTAATTAACATTAAAAAGGATTAAAAATTTTCTTCCCAAGGTCTATCTACTTGGATTTTACACCAAGGGGGAAGTTGGCACATTTTTATGGCCAAGTATAAACATGTGGTTGATAATAAATATTAGAAAATCACCTAACACCCTTACCATTTTGGTATTGTGAAGTGAGGGGTAGGCCCCAATATCAATATACTACCATTATCAATACAAATCCCTTTCAACCTAAACTACCGAAAACTATCCATAGATTGATTTCTAGTTCCTTCTTACAACCAACTCTCTATCACATTAATTTCAAACTTTATTACAACTTAAAAGCATTTAGGAATGACCAATTACTTATCATTTACATTCAAGTTTTGTTGTTTAATCTTTGATCATTGTATTTTGTATTGGAACACTAGTAATAGACAATGTCAGTGAAAAGTTTATGTTTTGTATTATAATTATATCAAGCACATTGATCTAATTATTTTTTTGATTCATTATATTTTCTTAGATATTATCTTGTAAAACTTTTCCCTATTTTTAGAACATTATCATCCCTATCGATATAGTCTCTTATAGACTATCCATCTTACTTACCTTCAATACACAGATGCCCTATATGATGGCATATATTTTTATCTTATTTAGTTTATCCATCTATAGTACACAATTGTGTATCTTTCTATCCTATTTCAATTTTACTATCTAAATAACATAGTCAAGCTATTTAACCATCTTTTACATCCTACTATGTGGACCTTTTTCATAAACTCTATCAACCTAGTTGACTCTATCTCTATTTGTCCTTCTTGCTTCCGAATTTCAGATTCTATCTTCATGCATCATGAAATACCCTATACAAATATTTTTGGACAACCTAAAACTATTTAGATGCTATATGAGATGTTTGTTTATTCCTACCTTCTCTACCTAAGAGAATATTCAATATTAGAGCACCTTTTATCTTCCCTCATATTTTAATTACAATATGGTTCAAATCGTGCCAATAGATGATATTAGTGGATTTGATCCATTCCAAACTTACCAAGATAATTCTCACTTTCAGTTAGCTTACCATACTATAGGGGTAATTGGCATAAGCCTAACAAATAAATCCACATGAAACCTTATCAACACCAACAACCCACCTCCTACTACTATACAACCTAGAAACCTCCCCTTAATACCAATTTAGGAAATCTTAATACTAAAACTAATGCACCAATTGATATAACTCAAATTATTGCACAAATAGTGCAATAAATGAACACCATGGAAACCTTTAATAAATATAAAATGATGCAACTAAAACATCATTTTATAAATATGTGTAATTAACCTCTTATCCATCTTCCCTAAACTAATCAAAATTTAAACCCTCCACCTCTTTAAAATGTAATAATAAATGTCATTCCCTAATCGATTATGCACAACAAGATGTTTCAAAACATTCAAAATGAGACTTTATCCCCCTTCATTGGATCTATTGATATTGTTAATATACCTCAAAATATTAAATATGATAGGAATAAAGACCCCACATCTTTTATAAAAGCATTCGATAATCTTTATAAAGAGTGGATCCAAACTAATACCTTCAACACTACCAAAATTTTGTTTGAAACCTTCATTGGTGATGTATTAGAATAGTATAACCAAATTCACTAAAATTATATATGAAAATTTGAGGATTTAGTCAATTATTTAGTTAAGTAATTTCAACATAATGATCTTCCTAAAAATTATCTTATTCATTTCATCAATGCTAATAAATACCCTACTAAATCAACTCATGATTTTATCAAATGATAGAAATATTTAGGTCATAAAGCTGATGACAACATGACTAATGAAAAATTATTCAAAATTTCCACCATTGCCTTAACACCTTCCCTCCAATACAAAGTTTGATATTTCTCCCCAAATTTTAAATGACACTATCAACCAAGCTAAACAACAAGAATTTCCAATGAAATAATTTGAACCTAACAATAAAAAATTAAGGGATATTTCCACCATTAAACTATTGTAATTACTAAAAATCCTACTCAACCAAAACTAAGATTAGCCAAAATTGAAAATCCTCAACCTTCTCATATACCACTAACTATGTAACAAATAAAATAACTTTTAGCATGTTTTAGACCAGTCACATATCCTAATAATCCCCCTTAATGGCATGATCCTAAAAATATTGTTGGTTTTATGTTGATATAGGTTATTCACATGAAACATGTCATGGAATTATAAAATTTATTGTTTATTTTATTCCAAGAGATTCATTCAATCATGATTCCATGGTCAAAATATGTCATGACTATGTTAATGCTTCTCAAAAGAAACAAGCTTTTAAATACCTTTATTCTAACAATCAAATCTTTTTTCTATACATCCAACCCTCAATAATCAAATAACCACTAACCTGATAATTTTTTTCTATACATGAATACTATAACAATTCCCATTACATGATTGAGATAACATAAATCATCGTCGTAAACTTGACCACAAATATCCCATCACAAGATTAAAAAAATCATCACTACAAAAGAAAATTCTTGAAGATGATACTACCAATAACCTACCTTAAAAAACCAATGAGGAACCACTTCCTCAATCCAAACCTTTAACTGCTTCTCTTCATCCTAAAAATATATTACCTTCTGAGCCTTGTGTTGGTTATTCCTCTTTCAAAATTCATTGGAATTTATTAAAGGAAATTAATTATATGCCTTGAAAAATACCTCTCATTGAGTTAGCTTGTACTTCTCCCTATCATCATAAATTCTTAATGTAAAAAATATAATAAATTAAAGAACCTTCTTCCTTAAAATAGGAACAACCTTCTCATGAGCTTCCACCAACAAAAGTTCATACCATTAAAAATATTTTCCCTTCTTCAAATCCTTCCATTGAGTTCCTTGAATAAGACATGATTAATGATGAAATTATATTTTATGCTAGTGATCCACCTCTATTTATTAAAATAAACATTAATACTAGCCTCATTCATAAATTATTAGTAGATTAAGGGTCATGAATTAATGTGACATATCTTTGTCTCATTCAATAACTCAGTTATAACAAAGATCATCTTAAGATTTTTTTTCTAAAATGTCATGGATTTAAAAAGATAAATCAAAATCTACTTGTTTTTATTTGGTTCCATCTTACTATTAGAACCAAAACTATATGTACTAAGCTTATGCTTCTCAATTTACCATCATCCTATAATATACTCATATGATGCCCGTTGTCTCATCACATGAGTGCTATTACCTCTTATAGTATCCAATCTATGAAGTTTATTCATAATGGTAAATGATATAAACATGAGGTCGATCCTAACCCATGGAGTATTTAGCTTTCCAATCCCAAATCTCAGTATCACATTCCAACTATTCCAAAAATTAATAGTATAACTTTACTTGAATTTTTTAATATGAATCTAGACTTACATGTCACTCTTATCAATTTTGATGATGATGAGCCAAACAATTTTCAAAACACATGTAATAATACTAAGCTACCTCCTTATATTTCATAGTGGCTTACTCTTTCCTTGTTACCTCATGATCGTAACATCCCTCTTAACAATTGGATCATTGATTTCTCTCCTCAATGTAATGAACATGAGTTATATTATATATAAAATAATATAACTTGTAATAACTATGGCATGGATAAGTTATTTCAAGTCCCTTTAACCATGTCACTTTTTAAATTTAGTGATCTAGGTATTTCACTTTCTGATATTCCTTTGGAAACTCAAGCATGTACTTCTATCATACCTATGATGATAACTACATTATGGCCCAAGATCAATCACAATACATGGATGTTTAACACTATAAATAAACCTTAACTAAAATGCGTGCTTTAAATCAAGTTGTTCATACTATTTCCTTGGATATTGAGTTAGAACTTGAAGGTCATATACCTCTAGTTAATTCTCCACTTCTTGATACTCTTTGGGTTGTTGAAAAAATATTAACTCTCATAAATTTAGAACTTTTATAATCTTATATACCTCTTATCACACTAATAAGTCTACTATATCCCCTCTCTATAAATAATTTTAAAGATATGCCTACTATCAAAGCAATTGAATCCAATCAACCTTCCTCCATAGTTCTACCTACTCTTGAGGTCACCTTCGATAGTAATTTAATAGATGTAAACAAAATACATTTTAAATATGGTATCCATGGTAATAAAATCATTGATCTTAAATTATATTTGGAATATTATGGACCTTTACCTATGTTACCTAGAAATGAAGCCATCCTTGAATTGCTCCATTCTCGATAACCTCATCTTTGTCAGTAACATCACAAACTTGGGAATTACAAATTAATGGCTCCTCATTTTAATAAATTCATTACTATCATCGATCCTAAAACCAATCACATTTCTTCTCTTCCCAATGCACAATATCATTTTCAAGATGGAATTGTTATGCTTATAAAAAAACCACAAGAATAGAAGATGGCAGACACTCATGTCATCAACCTATAATAATTTATAGACAACTCATTCTAATTGAGCATGATAACCTTAGTTTATTATTCCATAAATATCATGAGACTTTTACTTTGTCATATGAGGACATGCCTAACATTGATCCTACTATCGTTGTGCATAATATAATCACATATCTAGTCACCAAACCCATTCAATAAAATTAATGAAAATTTCTACCTAAAGTTTCTACCTTATGCCATAAATAAATTATCAAACTATTAGATTGCAAGTTTATTAAACTAGTGGACTATTATAAATGGGTTTCAAACATTGTTCCCATTCATAAAAAATTCACCATGGTTATTTGTATCTGCATTGACTTCCACAACCTCAACCTCCCTTATCGCAAGGATAATTTTACATTACCTTCATAGACACCATAATATATTATACTAATGGATACAAAATTATGTCCCTCATGAATGGGTTTTGGGATATAATCAAATTAATATATCCCCTAAAGACTAACATAAGATAACATTCACTATGAAATGGGGCACATATTGCTATGTTAATATACCTTTCATCCTCAAAAATGTAGGAGCTACCTATTAGTGGGATATGACACACATTTTTATTGATCTTATACATAATATTGTGTAAAACTATGTGCATGATCTCATATACAAATAAAAAATTCTTTAAACCTATCTCTCTAATCTAGCCATCATCTTTTATTGATTAATCGAGGACAAATTTAGACTCAACCCCTACAAATGTGTCTTTGGCATTACATCCAATAAATTTCTAGGGTTTTTAGTCTCTCTTCATGGTATTGATGTACATATTTCTAAAATCAATTCTTTTGTCAATATTCCTATTATTCACTCCATTTTAGACATTTGTACTTACCTCAACAAGCTTGGGGAAATATAATGATTCATCCTTGAAATGGATTATTGAATATACTCTATCAATAATCTTATTAAGAAAGGGAAATGATTTAGAATGGACCGATACTTGTTAAAATCCATTTGAAAACATGAAATAATCATTTATTTCCACCTACCCTTTGACCACCTTCTAATGATTATCCTTTGATTTTGTACACCTCATCTACTCCCATATCAGTTTGGGCAATGCTTTTCCAACAAGATGATAATTAAAGAGTGTATGATATTTTATATATTAGTTGAGACCTCATAAATTACAAAAATGTTATAATAAAGTAGAATTTTATTGCCTCGCTATGTATTTTTCAACTAAGAAGATTTATCACTACATGCTCTATCAAAAAACCTATGTAATTATTCATTCTGACCCACTTCATCACTTTTTATCGAAATCATTTTTTCTTAGAGATATAATTGGGAAGTGGATGGTTCTCTTAATGAAATTTGACCTTCTCATCATAATAAAAAAATCTATCAAAACTCAAGTTATTTCTGACCAACTTGTAATGACACCCATACCTACTATAAATAACCTTCAAGATAATCTCATCAATGATAATAGTCTTTATATATAAGGTCTCAATTAGGATATCTTTATTAAATATTACTTTAATAACTTAAATACCAATTTAGAATTAAGTAATCAAGAGGATACCTATGTCATTATAGATACTACTAAAACCAAAGTAGTTGTTGAATAGCTTCCTAAAGTGACCATAAATTTTCATGAAGACATATGGAACCTTCAATTTGATGGTGATAAATGTCTCCAAGAAGCTAAGAAGGTTGAATTCTAAATAATCCTCATTGTAATATCATCCCTTTGGCATTCTGGTTAGCCTTTGATGTCGCTATTAACATGGAGGGATATGAAGTGTTAATATTAGGCATTAAAGCAACACTTGACTTAGATATTCCATATCTACATGTTTTGGGTGACTCCTAACCTATACTTCACTAGGTTAATGGGGACTACCAATGTAAAAGTTAAAATATTATCATTTATCATCAAATGGTTACCACCCTCACTAAATAGCTTGTCTCTTTTACCATTGAGTACATCCCAAGAGATCAAAACTCTGTTGCTAACTCTCTTGCTTACTTGACATCTTTATTTCATATGCATCAAATACTTAATGATTCCTAATTTCTAATTTAAATAATAAATTCCTTTTCTTCTATCCAAACACATGATTCTCTTATCTATCACATTGAGGCTATCACTATTTGATTGATCCATGGTATAAAAACATTATCCAATTCCTCAAATATCAAACTTATGCTTTAGAAATGGATTCTCATAAAAAGAATATAATTTAAAAATAAGCTTTTAAATGTCTTTCAATATAATACCCTTTATTATCATAATGTATAAGGTACTTTAATTCATTTTATAATGAATGAAGAGGTCCCTCCTCTCTTCACACAAGAATTTGGTGGAATTTGTAGTGATCACTGTAATGGACATGCAATAACATGAAAATTCTTATGAATGAGATATTTTTAGCCTACATTAGAAAAATATTCTATCAGTTTCACTAAAAAGTGTATCCATCACCAAATCTATGATGATCAAATCATAATCAAGATCTAAACTATCAAGTCTCCTTGGTCATTTTCCATGTGGGGAATTACATATCATTAAAAAATTACCTTTGTCCTATGATGGGAATGTTTTTATCATCATAGATACTAAATATTTTACCCAATTGGTAGAATCCATACTTCTTGTCAATGACATGAGAATCATATTTTATAAAATTAAACTTAACCAAATCATTTGTCTTTTTTAAGTTCCCCATAATATCATTTATAATAATAGTGATAATTTACAAGATAATGACATGAAGAAGTTATGTACAAAATTTAAAATATACCACAAATTCTCCATACCTTATCATCCACAATGTAATGGCCAAGCTAAGGCCACTAATAAAATTTTCAATAAAATCCTCCAAAATAATTTTTTTGAAACTCATACATACTGGTATCTTCATTTATATCTCACACTTTTGGCCTATCATACTAGCATTCGTACTATCACTAAGCTAACACCATTCTCACTAGTTTGTGGATCTGAGTCTATCTTAACATTAGAATTTTATTTTCCTTCCTTATATATATCTCTTCATGGTATCATTCCTACTGAATAACTAAATGAAGCTTGTCTTCATGTTCTCAATCTTCTTGATGAACATTATGTAGCTACTTTGAACATAACCACCAACACAAGGCTTGTATCACCAAACATCATTATAAAAAGGTTAAAGTATAAACTTTTAATGTTGATGACCTAATCCTTAAATTAGACTATACCCAAGGTAAATAAGGAAAATACACTCAAAAATGGTGGGGCCCTTATTTATTGAAAGATATTCTTGGTCATAGCACCTATTGCCTCAAAACTAATGAAGGCCATGTTTTCAAAGAACCCAATAATGCATAATTCTTGAAGAAATACTTTGCTTATGTATTTCTCTTATTATCATATTTCTATATGCTATCCTACTAACACCTTTTTTAGGACTTATTCATGGGTCTTATCCTCTGTATCAATGTTTTCTTACTCAAACCTTAGTTCCTTCTCTTATTCTTAAGGTTTATTTTTCTCATGAGTTGCATTATAATGATGTGGATAGTGTATGTAAAGGGAAATACAACTGATCTATAAATCAATCATATCTCTAAAACATAAATCCTACTTACACTTCCAATTATTGATACATTATAATTTAGGGGCATGACCAAGATAAATCTACTAGGCCTACCCAAAGTATCTCTTACCATAAAAATATCATTAAGGAGGGTTCCAAAGCCTCTAGTCAAGAAAAAATATGTAACAACCTTAACTAGGTCCTATGTTTTCATATTTAGAAAAGCATAAATGATAAAATAAAATTTGAGTCTAATCCAGTTCTCACTAAAGCTTGTGGCATAAAGTGGGATTAATAAACCTAAAAATTAAACAAACCTAAGAGATATATACTCACATAAATGTATATGAAATCCTAATTCATGGGAGAGAAGTACACATGCAAATATATCTACTCTTACAAATGAGGAACAAAGCTAGAAATACTTACATTTAAAGATAAACCCTCCAGACCCCAATATCTCCCTTGGGCAAGGTGCTTCACAAGAGGGTTTTTGTGTTATGTAAGGATAACAAGGATAAATTAGCTCTAGGTGACATAACCTATCTATGAAACCAAAAGACTTCTCCATAAGACAATATCCATATTTACAAAGAAATTATTGAAAACATAAGCTATACTCAAGTAGAATAGTGGATAAGCAAATGCACTATATATATATATATATATCATATTCTTCTCCTCTTTAACAAATGATGAAATGAGTGTGTATATATAGTTGAATCTAACATTATTTTATTTTGAAAGTTTAGTCAATAGGGTCATCCAAATTGACTCTATATCATTATTACTAATAAAGAAATTAAGTCTTGGTATAGGTTGGCCAAGGGTAGACCTAGAACCTAAATGATTTTTTTAGTTAGAGTATATAGTTAATGGGGTTGATAGAGTATTGTAAACCATAAAAAAGTATCTTAGGCTAGGGAAGGGATAGTAAAGGTGGAAAATGACTATAAGAGGGTGTAAAAGAGGAGGCAAGGCTTAGGGGAAAGTTTTTATGAGATGGTTGTGTAGATAAAAAGTGGTAGTAAGGGGACAACAATCCTCTAAAGCACTAATGGTCTACCCAAATCTTTCTTGGTGGACTCGTTAGGGGATGAACTCAAAGAGATTGAGACCTGATAGGTTCCTGTAAGAGAGAAAACATTAGTAATTGATAAATTTATAAAATTTTGTGTATACATATACCCCACTCAAAAATCATCACCTGTCACTTAGGTACAATAAGGGATGGCATTTCAAGAAAATAACATATAAATACATAATTTTGAAGCTAAATAAATTATAATAGGGATAAATAAGATAAATTAAAGGAAAATTTTGAAAAACACATACCTTTACTTACCTTAGTGTTGTAGATAAATAAGGAGATGTGAGAAATGTGAAGGTGTCCAATTCAAGGAACATTAGGAAAACCTATAGAAATTAATGAAGAGAGTGAAAAATCAAATTTTTAAAAATATATACATATAATAGGTGAAAAAATTCTCTACGATTTCAATTTTTTAAAACATTTTATGGTTTGGAAAAAGAGCTATTAGAAACAAATATATGATCAAAATATAGAATATGGTAGTACATCTCTGAAAGGTAAATAATTTTCAATAATAAAAATAAATAGGGTGAAAAATAATTCATTTTTTTTATTTTTACTATTATGATAAAATAGATCTCTAAGGGACCTAGTTTGAGACTAGAGATACATCATGGTGAGGAGATGATGACTACGATAAGAAGGATACATAACGATCATAGTGAGTGTAACATGGGTAAGCAATTGTAAATTTTAAAATTTTGAATATTTTTATTTGAAATAGAGATAAATATATAAAATTGAGTGGTAGGCAACATCTAGGCACTGGAATGAACCCTAACAAATTTTAGGGTAAACTAGGGGTATAATAGGGTACTATGTAGGAAGAACTTGGACCACTAAATGCCTAAGGAATTTATGGTAAATGGTTAAAAATTCATCATTGTGAAATAATATAATTGACTTGGTTAACTTTGTTTATAAGGCAAGCCAAAAATATAGGGTAAACTATGTAGCAGTGGGTCAATTTGTTACTTTAATGAGTGACAGATTATGTTGTAGTAGGCCAACTTAGTTGGTAAAGAGGACAAGGTTGACCATGTAATAGAGGGATAAATTAGGTTTTTGGTTAGGGTTAATGTAGTATCACAAAATGAGTCCAATTATGTATGATATGGTCAATTTAGTATGCTAAATAGGGAACATAGACAATTTAGTATTGAGTAGGACAATCTATTTAGAAATTGAAATGGATGATTTAGTATCATAAATAAGATATAGGGTTGATTTAATATTAAATGGGTTATTTTTTTATGAAATATTATGAACATGAGAAAATAAATCAAACCAACTGATTTAAGTAATTAATTTATGAATTTTTAAGAATACATTTCAATTATTTATGACATGGAGATATGATACATCCTTTGTTGTTTGATATTTTTTCAAGACATTAGAGGTATTGGTGCCTGATAGATGCATCACGGCTTCTAGATTTTTTGGATTAATTCAATCACATGGACAAAGTATGACTGATCATAGTAGGCTTTTGAGGCATCATGGAGATGAGGTAGATCTTGTTTAATGTTGATCTCATTATCATAATCCTTGGATCATGGGAGTGGTTAACCAACACTTTCTAATGGGTGGTAGATGGGGACACCATTGAGGTGGATATCACATTAGAGGATACCCATGAATTATTTGGACAATTGATAGGAGGGACACTAGTGCTCACTATCACACAAAATGATCTAGAGGAGAGGTGATCACTAGCCTAGTGGGTAACATGTTTAGATAAGATATACCCTAAAATGATGGTGAGTTTATTTTATTTATACATTGTGAACATTATAGATATTTGGAAGGTCATGATAGGACTTGTGATAGCATGAGTGTTATGTCACATATCAAATCATAAGGCACCACTAGCCTTATGTCAACCAATATTGGATTAGGGAGCACTCAATGATTGTGGGAATATCATCTATGCCCATCTCATGCATGATATGTATGGGATGTTATCCAGAGAGTAAAAGACCATGGGTATTATTATTTTAATAAGTGTCTAGATATATGAGAGGCTACCCATGTATTGGCTAGATAGGTTACCCCATGTGGTTGATGATAGGCTACCTTAGGTCATATGATGGAAGTAAGACCATATAGCTCAATCCATTCCCCATGTGCCAAATTATAGACTATCACATAAGGGCAGATCATGTGGACTCCTTACACACACATTAATACTATATGGTCTAGTTGGTTGACCTTTACTAAAAGGTTGGCATGGGTGTGGATCATAGGCCACTACACCTCATGGGTAGAGTCACGTCTAGTGGAATGCTTGTTAGGAAAGTTTGGACTCCCACACTTAGCATCCCCTATATTAGTGCATACTTATTGGGCATGACATGATAGAGAGTTGAGGGGGAGAGGAGGAGGATTATTAAAATTAAAAACACCAATAATTATTCCATGACATGATTGATCATGAACTAAGCAAGCATGACAATATGTAGTAGTAGGAGGAGATGACAAGATTGTAGGTGTAAGCCCAAAATAGGCACCACAATAGCATCAACACTAGAAACCACCCTAGCCACATTTTATATGGAGGCACCATTGACAAGACCAAGCATATGTAAGGGTTATAACACAATAATACACATCAAACACTCAAAGACATAACTATTCTATAGAGGCACCTCTGAGGAGAGGATCATGACATGTTTGAGTGGTGAATCCTAGTTTTAAATTGGTGTAGAGGAAACCTATGGAGGATGTAATTGGTAGATGAATAGATGGAGAAACCATGATTGAAAAGAAAAATATGTGGGGATATTGATTGGTGACACTAACACTAGTGACAAATATTGTAATTTTGATTTAATCTTTTATATAGGATACTATTTGCATTTAATTATAGTAGATAGATAGTTTTGAGATATCTATGTGATCTAATATCTATCTAGTTTGGGTTTTATGGATCCTATGATGAAGGATATTTCATGGGGATCCTTGGTTATGGTTGTGTACCATGACATTTTGCATGGTTTATTGGCTCCATACAACCCCAACATATTGTATGATCCTTTGGTTTTGTCTACCTAAGCCCATATAGGATAGTTTTAACTAGTGGGGGAGGCCACATGGTATTTATAGACATGTGGGGATGGATTGTATCCAAAAATAGGGATAGGAGAGGGAGAGGGAGAGGCCTAATAGGCTTTGGATTAAGATAGAGTGGTACACATGGCTTCTAGTATTTATCTTCGATAGGTGTAGGCCTAGGTGGCCAATCTATAGGGATAGGTTGTAGGTTTGAGATCCCATAATGCGTCTTTATAATGTACCATTTAGAGGGGATAGTATTATGCATTTATGGGCAAAATATATAGGCCACATGATAGATAAGATGGAGCCCAACCTTAGAGCTGGAGCTATTTTGTAATTTTTACTTTTTATGGTATAACACATATGACTATATATATATATATATATATATATATATATATATATTGATTTTGATAGTTATATTTGATGTCATTAGTTGTACTTGGTTGTGGATGTTGATATATGGATATATTTCTTTCTCAAACATGTATTTAAATTTTATTATATATATTATGGGAAATATATGTTGAGTTTTTTATTTTCTAGAATTATGTGATGCACATGCATGGTTTAAAAAATAAAAAATGTAAAAATGACTTAGAAAATATAAGTAATCAAAAAAAAATCTACTACACACTATATCATGATGGGAAATGTCTAATAACAAAATATGACTAAATAGAATAAATCAAATATGGTAAAAAGGAGATAAAAAAATGTTTTTTAAATCATATAATAGAGTTAAACCAAGTTAAAACAAGTTAAATCACACTATATCATGTTGTGAAGTATGAAAATAATGTAATAAAATGAAAGGTACATGGAAACCAAATGGTATAAAAACAAAAAAATAAGTCTATGAATCATATAATTTAGGTTGGGAAGTATAAAATAAAAACAAAATTGGAAAAAATGATAAAATGATCACATGAATTTAAGTTGGGAAGTATGAAAATTTTAATAAAAATGGTTGGAAAAATACAAGCAATAAAAAAATAAAAAGTTAAAAGTGAAATACAATGAAGTAAGGATAAAACATACTATATCAAGATGGAAAGCATGTCAATGATGTGTAACTCATAATAAATCACTACTTATCTCAAATTTGACACATGTAATTTCATTGTGACTTAGGTATTGAAATATTTTTTGAGGAAGGCCTAGTCCTATCTATGGTCTTACACTGGAAATCAAAAATGGAAAACCAATGAGGTGGAATTAATTGTAGGAATGATTTTAAAAGGATGTTTTAATGTGTTAATTTGTGAGGAAGTCCTAGTCCTAGCCTTGGTCTTACAATGAAACTCACAATGGGATATTTATGGGTATGATTAGTTAACAAATAATATGTATGAATGAATGGTAAATGTTAAGAATGTTATAAATGAAAGAGGGAATGTAAGAAGTAGAATGTAGGCATCCATAAGAAGACATTAGGAAAATGAGGCACATTAAGTACATAAAAAAGACACTAAGTGGCTAGTGACCATCAAAATACAAAGGATACCTATTCAAAATAAACAAAAATCTATATATGAAAATGAGTGAGGTAATAAGATTAACTCATATTGGTTGTACAAAAAAGAAAATTAAAATGGACCTACATTCCCACGGCTTGTTTTCCATTCCTTAGGGCCTCTTATAGAGCCATCGGTCTACTATGATTGGGTACTTATTTGAGGAAGTAGGTAGTACTAAAATAATTTTTATTCTCATTTTATAATCTACTAGCCTACCACACCCCAATGGAGTTTGACTCTATCATGAGGCTGACTATGGAATTTGAGCTTCGATTAGAAAAATAAGATGTGCTACGAATCACATTTTTTAGTGTGATTTAAATTTTAAAATTTGTTATGTTGCCTTTTGTATTATTGCCTTTTATTTAAATTATTTGGCTTTTAAATTTTAATGGCTTTTAAGATTCCTCCTCCATATGGATTTGGAATAACCAACATGAGAGATAAAAGTGATACACTCAAATTAGCTTTAGACTTTGGTTAAAGGAACCTAAGTATCCAAAAACATGACTAACTAAACACTTAAGCTTTCTTATGAACCAATATGTAATCTCAAGTCTTAACCATGTGTATGCTTAATTTGCAAAAGGAAATAAGGGAGTAAAAGGAGATCCAAAGTGTACTAGTAGAATAATATTTATAATGAGATGATGTTTTTGCTAACTGATCACACAATAGAGAAGGATTACTAAGGGGAGCCACGTTTGTATAACCAAGTCACAATAATAATTTTACATGTTGTATGAGATAAGGTGAACAATAATAATGATAAAAAGACAAAGATATCCATGAAAATGAATTAATGTATAAGTATAAGCATGTAATCAATGAGAACATGAAAATAAACCATAAGATAATATAAAATACATGAATCTATATAAAACACATAATGTAAAATATAAAGATCCATATAAGATAGATAAATGAAGTAAATTTTGACTTAAAATCAAAAGATATAAATAAAAGTGGATTTCAAGTTTGATCCAATAATCATAATGAAGATGAAAGTGAAGAAACACCATGTTGTGTTCATAAATATTAATAAATCTATCCATAAATATTATCCATAACATCTGATATGTCTCTACAAAGATGGACTCTAACTGTAGTGAGAGTCTCATCAATCCTCAGGAAAAGTTTAGAAAATACCTCTTGTTAAACATTATCTATAAAAGTGTAGGTATAGTTGAATGACCATGCTCATGAGGGGCCTCATGCATAGAATACTCAATAAGGGGAATATATGCTAGAAGAGGAATGGTATTTGTAGGAAAAGTAATAGGCACCACTAGTGGAGAAGTGACCATGGATGGGGAAAAATATGCAAGTGGCAAAGGAGCTAGAGGTGAAAAAATAACCACAACTGGGGTGAGATCTATAGGTAAAGAAGGAAAATCCTTCTTATGTGGATGACTAATGGGAAAGGGAATAGTGGGTGTAGGAATGGTCATGAGGTGATCATGAAGATGGTTCTAGAGGATGTGTAAATGATCAGTTTGATGGGTACTAAACTAGTGCCAAAGATAATATAACTCTTCATATTTGGGAATATACTTAGGTAACAACTTGGAATGAGGTATATCTTTTTATTTGGGATGAGGAAGGGTAGGGCATAAGGTGTCGATATATTTTTAAAACTTTTGAAAATGGGTATTGGAATGATTATATGTGTTTTAGAATCAACATATATGCTTATTAGTAGACTTTGTGGGTCAAAAATGGAAGGAGTAGATGCATGAGCTGGGGAAGGCTAGTATAACTAGGAGTTACTATTCAAATGACTAACAAATATATGAATTTCATAGTAAGGTTGATAGGACTATTAGGTAGGCAAGGGATCGGTCTATGGTAAAGGAAGAAAACCATCATCAAGGGGAGGTAGGGCTAGTGGAGAGACTTGTCTAGGCTTAGTTGAATAATAAGTAGAGTCATATACATGATGAGGCTCAAATAAGAGTAGAGCAAGAATAAGATCTAGACTAGGATCAACTAAGGGGGAAGTAGTATGCATAGGGGCTTAAGGGTGGTAACAAGCATCTCTATGAGAAGTAGGATATAGGGATCTTGGTATATTATTAAATGATAGGGACTAGTCAAAACATGATCCATAAGCATGCTATTAAGAGGTTATATGGAAACTGGAGGGGTTTTGTGTGAACTCTCCATCTCTACCTTATGAAAAAGAGGAATAATACTATAATTATGAGATATATAAGATGGAATATGATAAGATTAATCAAAATACTAAAATAAAGAAAAATAATAATGAATGATCTCAATATCTCTATCCTAAAAAAGACCTCTTGAAAATGGATAATCTAAAGTATAACCATCATCATAATCAGGTGTATGAAGGTCAATGATGAAGGTAGGTATGACATTCTCATCATAAGTGGAATGATAAATAAAATGTTGAGTCTTAGCTAAGACCATAGGTATATCATCGATAGGTGGCCAATGGGAATGTATATTTGAAGATTGTTGAAGTTAGGTGATAGGATGAGTGGATAAATTTGAAGTTTCAATATTGAGGTTATTTACATCTAGCTCATGATCATCAAAGTCTAATACATTAGGTGGTATGTTCTTGATGAGTTTATGATAACCATAATAACCTTGATTAGAGTTGATGGAAAAATTAAAATGATGAGATTAGAAAAATGGAACACTCGATAAAGGTTTAAGGGTTAGAATTTTTAATATACCACATTCTTGGAACTATTCAAAATTATAAGGGTTGGTATTTTCTTGAATCATATAGATAGCACCATTATGGGGAAACTTAACACATTGGAATGTAGAAGAAGAAACAACCCTCATGCAATGATTCTAAGGCTTAACAATCAAGATATTGTAATAAATGTGAAAATTAAATATCATAAGCATCACTTGAACAGTGATAGGTAGGACAATAATAAGGAGCCACTCACATCCTAAAAGAGGCATTTGCCTTAGATCATAACCTTGACATGTGTTATGTGTGGGTTTAATATTTCACTTGGAATATACAATAGTTTTAATGAAGTTGAGAGAGGTAACATAATTACCTAAAATCTCATAAATCAAAACACACTTGACTTGAATATCACTGATTTGAATGCTTATAAAGAGCGGAGGGTCATCTACATGAAACAAAATCTCATCTAATATCATGGGAGACATTTTTAATTTGAGATAAAGATAAGTTTCCATTTTTTCTCAACATGTATATACATATTTTTACATTATTGTAAAATAGTATCTTCTAACCTAGATAAAATAGATTCATGTCCTATGAGGGTAGGATGAGGGATGTTCATTTCAAATAATAATTGCATCAGGTGGTTACAATTATGAAAAGAAGTTTTCATGAGTTAAATAAAGGGTATTTGAGATGTGATATTAGTAAGTTATGTGTTATGGTCCCATTCATCATAACCCATGTGGATATTATTAGATAAAGGTGCGTAATGTTGGAGGACCTCCTAAAAAGGAGGATTAAAAGTACATTCAAATTTTTATTGATAAGATATGGTTGGTTTAGTTTTGGCACAAATCGATTGAATACAATTAGATTATGGGATAGTAAATTTAGGTTTTTCTAGTGATTGGTTTGAAGAGATGATATTTGAAGGTTGAAGAAAGTTGTTAATGGGTGTATATGTTGGAGAACTTATATAAATATTGTGAGATGTGTTATCCAATTGAGGTGTTGAAATTGGTTATTAAAGAGAGATAATGTCCTCTTGGCACAACTCTATTAGGTGAGATGAGGAAGAATCTTGGATAATAAGGAAAACTTAGGATGTTTCATGCATGTGTATAGGATGAGAATTAATGAAAGCAACTACCATTAACATATTAGTCATATTTATGACATTCTCTTTAGGAGTTTGGCCTATAATACTTTTAACATTTTTATTATTGTCTTGGTGATTAGGAAGAGGGTCTTTGTAGATGGAAAGATGATCATTATGCTGGTTCAAAGGTTATTTTTATTTTTTTCATGAGACATGAAGGTGATATCATAGGCTTTATTGTCATTTATAAATGAGGGAATCATGATCAAAATTTAGACTAGGGAGGAAATCCATAGATCATGTACATAGTAACCTACAAGTCCTTTAAGAGTGACCCCAGCTATCATGAAACCAACAAAAATAATTTAGATCATACCATGATTTCATGGGGTGAGTGGGGTCAAGCTCTCATGAAAGAGGCCTTTGTAGATGATTTTAGATATCCACTAAGGATAATGGTTTATGAACATTCATGTTGTTTATTTGAGAAAATTAAGTATTAGAGGTGTTATTTAAAAGGGAAGCTTGCTCTATAATAGATTTGGGAGCAATGCCTTGAATACTGTGAATGGTATCATTGGAATTAGTGACACCATCATTGTTAGCATGACAATTTTTATTTTTGAGATTAAAAGTGCCCATGGAAGGTTATGATGGCTCAAACTGATGCATGAGAAAATCATGGCACTTAGCTTGGTTGAGGGTTTCTTCCAAGGTTTTTGGAGAGACATTCCAAACTTGATATTGAAACTTGGGATAAAGAGAGTTAGTGAATATATGAAAGAGATTATCATTTTCTATGTTATGCTCAAACTTATTAGATAATATCTTCCACCATTTGATGAAAGTTTGTGTAGTTTCAATTTTAATTTACTTGCAATTGACAAACGAGCCAATGTATTCTCAAGGAGGTCACTAGTTTGAAAATATTTTACTATAAAGTTAACTAGATCTTCCAAGATAGTGATATAGTGGGAGTTGAGTTGATTATACTAATCAAAAGTGTTTATAATGAAGGTTTTTGCTAATATCTTGATAGCATCAAAAGTTTTTAATTTGAACCAAACTTTTTATACATTATTAAACATTTTTAAATGTAAGGTAGGATCAATTGACCCATTGTAACTAATGGTAGGTGTAATACCTCCTATGTCTATGTTGTCAATTTGAGGCATAAGAGGTTCATTTTGAGTATGTTTCATCATTCTTTAGGAATGGGTGGCTGAGAAATGAGGTTGCCATGGGAATCCCTAAGGTGGGTTTGAGGGAGTTTTGATTTTTCACTCTCCATGGAACTTATTGAGGTTGATTTTGAAGGTGAATAAGGTGATTCTACATTTGCATCATTTGATTGGAATTATTATCTTGAAAATAATTCATTTTTTTAAGAGTTTGTATTAAGATTTCGTGAGTTTGAGTGGTATTTTAACTAGTTTTAATGACATGTTAAGCATTAACATTGTTATTAATGGCTTGGGTTATGCTATGAGTAGTGGCATGTGTGACACTAGTGGATTGAGAGGCATTGGTAGAATATGAGGAATTAGTAGTAGATTAGCATGTGTAACAAAAGATGCATTAGTATAAGGATTGGAATTTTAATAAAATAAAAAATAGTGTCATGATTATAATTGGTAGGAAATAGTGCACTAGTAAAATGATTGAGAAACATGGGTCTTGGAAAAGGCACACTAAATGTTGAATTGACCATGTTAATAAATATGCTTGGCATGGAGGTTGAGGAAATAAAAAAAGAATAGGTCATAGTATGAGGAGTAAAAATAGAAGGGAGAGGTTGAGAAGTAATAAGTTATCACCCCCAAATCCATGAGAATATGGGGTCATTCTATTTGACCACTTATCATGAGATTGTAAATAGTTGAAGGATTTTTTCCCCTATGTTGAGGAAACTCATTAATGAAGAAATTTTTTTAATGTATGTAATATAAATTTTTCTAATTTATAAGGATAAAATATTTTTATAAAATGAATATTTGAGTCTCATAATTAGTAGTGTGAATGGTCATGTGCACATTACTTTCATCTAAAGTTGAAGACACAAGCTATTTTTGTGGAAACCTATTGGGATTAGTAAATATCATCATATTTTTTGAGTTAAACTCTATGTTTTACTCATATAAGAAGTTAATAATTAAATAAGGGATATAAAAGGAAATGATGCAAAGACAAAATAAAAAAATAGGGTACAAAGTTCAACTAGTCGACTATGTTCTATAACCCAAGGAAGAGAATAAAAAGATAAGGATATATAGTCATTCAAGTAAACAATTTATTACAAGTAGGAAGGATAAAATAGTCTGAGAAGGATACATAGTCATGTAGGTCAATTGTGTACTAATTAATAGAGAAAAATAATAAGGAGATAAGAATACATAGTCAAGCAAGTTGACAGTGTATTGTAGGCAAGTAAGCTTAATAGTCTATAAGAGACTATACCTATGAAGAAAATAATCTTATAAAATAGGGGAAATTTTTTTCAAGATAATTTTAATAAATAATTAAACAATCACACAATCAATTAGATCAATGTGATGAATCCAATTGGAACACATACCACAAACCTTGCACCAACACTGGCCATTGCAAGTTTTAAAATACAACACACAATGATCAAAGAGTAAAAAATAATTATAAATTAAATTATAAATAGTTGGTCATTTTAAGTGCTATTAATTTATAATAAAGTTTGATTTTAATGTGATATGGAAGTTGGCTGAAATAAAGAACTAGAAAATAATCTAAGGTTGGTTTCAAGATGTTTGGGATGAAAGGGATCTGTATTGAAAATGGTACTAGCTTGGTATTTGGGCCTACCCCCTCACTTCATAATATTACAATGATAAAGGTAGTGAGTGCTTTACCAATGTATACTATCAACCACATATTTATACATGGCCAAAAAAACAAGTTGGAATCCCAAATGGTGATGAAATCCAAGTATAGGTAGGCCTTTGGAAGAAAAATGTTTAATAATTTTTGAATGTAAAGTGATTTAATAGTGTGTGAAAAAGAGTAAAATAGTGTAAGTATAATGGTAATTTGAAAAAATACCTATTTAAGCTATGCCAATTAATCTAATCATGAAAATAACCTATGAGAGAGGGAAAGTGGGTGTAAGAATGTACATGAGGTGATCATGAAGATGTTATTGAAGGATATGATAAGGATAAATGTGATGGGTAGTTCACTGGTGCCAAAGATAATATACCTCTTCATATTTGGTAAAATACTCAGGTAATAGCTTGGGAGGAGGTATAGTTTTATATTTAGGATGAGGAAGGGTAAGGTACAAGGTGTTGATATATTATCTAATCTTTATAAAATGGGTAGAGGAATGATTATTTATGTTGTGGAAGAAACATATATTCTTATTAGTAGACTTTGTGGGTCTACTAATAAAAGGAGTATAATAAAGAGTCAGGGAAGAATAGTATAATTATAAGTCTCTAGGATAATGATTGATAACTCAAATAATGTCATATTAAGGGTGATCGATCTATTGGGTGGACAAGGGATCAAGGTATGGTAAAGGAAGAAGACCATAATTGAGGGAAGGTAGAGCTAGTGGAGAAACTAGGCTAGGGTTGGATAAAGAATAAGTATAATTAAATACATGATGAGGCTCAACTAAGGGTAGAGTGGGAATATGATATATATTAGGCTCAACTAAGGGATAATTAGTATGAATATAGGGCTTAAGGGTGGTATCAAGCATATCTAGGGGAAACAGGATATATGGATCCCAATATCTAATGAAATGATAAGGATTGGTCAAAGCATGATCCATAAGCATGATCTTAAGAGGCTCTATGAAAACTAGAGGAGTGTTGTGTGAATTTTCCATCTATACCCTATAAACAAGAGGAATAATACTATAATTATGAACTATATAACATAGAACATGATAAGAGGAACCAAAAAACTAAAATAAATAATAACAATAATGAAGGATCTCAATAGCTCTATCCTAAACAAGACCTCCTAGAAATGGATCATCTAAAGTATAAAAATCATCATAATTAGGTGTATTAACTTTGATGATGTAGGTAGGTATGACATGATCATCATAAGTGGTATGGTGAATATATGGATGAGTCTTAGTTAAGACCATGAGTATATCATTGATAAGTGGCTGACAAAAATACAAATTAAAGGATGGTGGAAGTTGGGTTATGGGATGTAGGGATAAATATGAAGTTTTTATCTTGAGGTTGATTTTATCTAGATCATTATCATTAGATTCTAAGAGGTTAGATGGTATGTTCCGAATGATTTTGGGGTTACCATGATAACCTTAAGTAGAGTTGATGAGAAAATTAAAATGTTGAGATTTACATAACGAAAAACATAGCAAGGGTTCAAGGGTTTGAATTTTGAATACACCACATTATTTGAATTATTTTAAATTAAAAGGGTTGGTGTCTCATTGAATCATATAGATAGCACCATTGTGGTGAAACTTGACACATTGACAGGTAGAATATGTAACAACCCTCATGAGATGACTATAAGGCCTACAAAGTAATCTTTTATAGGAAAGGGGAAATTGAATTCATAACCTTCAATTTAATAATGATAGGTGGGATGGTAATAAGGAACCACAAATAACAAAAAGGAGGCATTTTCCTTTGATCATAACCTTAACATGTGTTGCATGTGGATTTAATATTTCACTCATAATATCTAAGAGTTTTAATGAAGTTAAGGGAGGTAACACAATAATTGAAGCCTCGTAAATCAAAACACACTTGAATGATTATAAAGAGTAGAGTATCATCTACACAAATTATAATATCATCTAGGATGATGGAAGCAATAGGGAATTTTAGAGAAATAGAAGTGCCCCTTATTTCATTAATGTATATAGATATATGTTCACATTATTTTAAGATACTCTCGTGTGACCTAGATAAATTAGTTTCATTTCCTATGAGTGGAGGATGAGGGATGTTAATTTTTAATAATAGTTTCATTAGGTGGTTGAAATGATATAGATAAGTTTGTATGAGTTCAATAAAGGGTATTTGGGATGGGAGACTAGTTATTTCCATGATAAGGTCCCATTCATCATAACCCATGGGGAGAATATTAGATAAATGTGCATAATGTTGAAGGATCTCCTAGGAGGTAGGATTAGAATTGCATTAATAATTTTGTTGATAAGACATGGTTAGTTTAGTTTGGGGACAAATCAATTGATTATATTTAGATGATGGGATAGTTAATTTATGTTTGTTTAGTGATTGGTTTTAAGAGATGCTATTCAAATGTTGAGGAATGTTGTCTATAGGTGTAGATGTTAGGGAAATTATATAAATATTTTAAGATGTGTTATCCAATTGAGGTGTTGAAATTAGCTATTTAAAAGAGATAATTTCATCTTACCCAAACTCTATTTGGTGAGATGGGGAAGAGTCTTGTATAACAAGGAAATCATGGGATGTTTAGTGCATATGTGTAGAATAAGAATTAATAAAAGCAAATAACCTTTGTATATTAGTCATTTTATCACATTATCTTTAGGATTTTGGTCTATGATACTTTCAACATTGTTGGTGGAAGGAGTATGCTTTTAATTATTGTTTTGATGATTAGGAAGAGGGTCTTTATATATGGCAAGATGAGCATTATCTTGATTCAAAGCTTTATTTTTATTTTATGTTTCATGATCTTTGAAGTTAATATCATAGGGGTTTTATCATTTATGAATTTTTACATCATGACAAAAATTTAGACTAAAGAGTAAATCCATAGCTAATTTACATAATTGCCTACAAGTCTCATGCAAGTGACTACATCCATCATGAAAGAAACCAAAAATTCTGTAGACCATACCATGATTTCATAGGGTGAGTGTGGTAAATCTCTCATGTAAGAGGGATTGTTAGATGATATTGGATATCCACTAATGATAATGCCTTATGAACATTGATGTTCTTTATTTAAGAAAGTTGAGGTTTTGCAGTGTTGTGCAAAGGGGAAGCTTGCTTTGTAATGGATTTAAGAGTAATGGCCTAAATATTATTAATGGTATCATAGGAATAAGTGACACCATCATTGATAAAATTATATATTTTATTTTTAAGGATAATACAAATGCCCATGGGAGGTTCAAATGGCTCAAATTGATGCATGATAAAATCTTGGTGCTTGTCTTCGTCGAGGGCTTCTTCTAAAGTTTATGGAGAGAGTTCAAACCTAACATTGAAACATGGGAAAAAGAGATTTAGTGAATATATGAAAGAGATTATCATCTACCATGGTATACTCACATTAATTATATAAGGTCTTCCACTATTTGATGAAATCTTGTGCAATTTTAGTTTCAATTTGTTTGATGTTGATAAAATGAGCTAAGGTATTCTTAGAGAAGTCACTAGTTTGAAACTTTTATAATAGAAAGTTAACTAGATCTACCAAGATATTACTATAATGGGACTTGAGTTGATTATACCAATCTAAAACATCTCTAGAGAGGAGTTTTTCTAATAGCTTGGTACTGACAAAAGTGTTTAATTTGAACCAATCTTTGTAGATATTACCAAACATTTTTAAATGTAAGGTAGGATTAGTTGAAACACTATAAGTAATGGTAGGTGTGATACCTCATTCTTTTATGTTATAAATTTGAGGCATAATATGTTCATTTCATATATGTTTAATCATTTTTAATAAGGGGTGGTTGGTGAATGAGGTTGCCATGGGTATCCCTAAGGAGGGGTTGGTGGGAATTTTGATTTTTCACTCCACATGGAACCTATTGAAGATTATTTTGAATGTGAATAAGATGATTCTAAATTTGAATTATTTATTTGACATTATTAGATTGAAAATAATTCATTTGATTAAGAGTTTGTAATAAGTGTTTATGGGTATGAGTGATATTTTTACTAGTTTGCATGACACATGAAGCATTATCATTAGTATTAGTGTCTTGGGTTATGCTATGAGTAGTGGTATGTGCAACACTAGTGGATTGAGAGGAATTGGTTAAAAAAGAGGCATTAGTATCATGATAATAATGTGTAACAAAAGATGAATTAATAAAAGGATTGGCATTAGAATAAAAATATGTACTAGTGTAATGATTTCAATTGGTAGAAAACGGTGCACTAATGGAGTGATTGATAAAGAGGGTTCTTGGAAAAACCCCACTATATGTTGAAATAACCATGTTAGTATATATTCTTGGCATGGAGGTTGAAGAAATCAAAGAAGAAGAGGTTATAGTATGAGGATTCAAAATAGAAGGAATAGGTTGAGAAGCAAAGAAGGTATCAGCCCCAAATCCATGAGAGAATGTGGGGGAAGGTGAATGGGGTTCTTCTATTTGACCATTTATCATTAGATTATAAATATTCAAAGGGTATTTTCCCCTATGTTGATAAAACTCATTAATGAAGAAAACCATTTCAGGTATGTACACTAATTTTGGCTAATTTTTTAAGAAGAAAAGAGGGTTAAGAATTGAAGATTAATGAGGAGTCCCATAATTACTAGTGTGCATACCACATGCACATTAATTTCATCTAAAGTTGAAGCTAAAATATATTTTTGGGTAAGACTATTTGGATTGATAAACCTCATCAAAACTTTTGAGTTCAAATATATGTTGTCCTCAAATAGGATGTTAATGATGAAATAAGGGAGCTAAAAGGATATGATGCAAAGATAAAATAATAAAATATGGTACAAAGTTGAATTGGTCAACTATGTTTTATAACTTAGGGAAGAGAAAAAAAAAATAATGATACATAGTCATTTAGTTTGACTATGTATTATAGTAAAGAACAATAAAATACTTGGATAAGGATACACAGTCATGTAGGTTGACTATGTACTACTAAATAGAGAACTTAGACAAGGAGATAAGAAAACACAATCATGAAGGTTGATAGGATATTGTAGGAAAGAATTCTTAATAGTATATAAGAGACTATATTGACCAAGACAATAGTGTTCTATAATAAGGGAATGTTTTGTAATATAATTTGAAGCAATAATGATAGCAAAAACATAAGCAATTAGATCAATGTGATGGATCCAATAGGAACACATAGCACAAAACTTTTACCAACACTATCTAATGCAAGTTTTACAATACAAAACATAATGATAAAAGAGCAAAAAACAATTGAAAATTAAATACTAACTAGTTGGTCATCCTAAGTGTTATTAATTTATAATAAAGTTTAATTTTAATATGATAAGGAAGTTGGATGAAATAAGGAACTAAAAATCAATCTAAGGTTGTTTTCAGGATGTTTGGGTTGAAACAAATTTATATTGGCAATGATTTTGGCTTGGTATTAAGGCCTACCCCCTTACTTAACAATCTTGAAATGATAAGGGTGTTATGTGCTTTACCAATATATACCAACAACCACATATTTATACTTGGCTAGAAAACTAGGTTGACTTCCCCCTTGGTTATGAAATGTAAGTACATAGGCCTTGGGAAGACTAATTTTTTATGATTTTTTAAAGTAAAGTGATTTAGTAGTGTGTGAAATATAATAAAATAGTGTAACTAGAATGGTAAGTTAATATTTAATATATGTTAGTTAATGTAATCATGGAAATAACTAAAAAGGAAATGTGAATTAATTACTAGTAAATAGATGTTAATTACATGATTGATAATAATACATAGTCATTTTAGGTGACACTATATGAAAAAAGTGAAGAACAAACTCAACTATATCAATGTTGTTCTATATAAGCAAGGTATTTAAGAATAATGTTTAACAAGCTATGTCTTTTAGACATAAGATAAACTATAGAACTGAGTTGATTAGGTTGACCCTGTTAGCTGTAGGGTTGCAATTTTATAGACTAAAAACTTGTGAAAGATAATACTAAAACAATAAATTAAATTATAGAGAGAGAAAATAAAGGAATATTAATGGGCTTGAAGATGTTTTAGTTTTCAAATTTCTATGTTGTGATGCTCAAATGCTACTTTCAAACTCTTCTAATTGGGTTGATTGGTTCTACTAAGTTTATAAAACCCTATATGTTAATGAATAAGACCTATAGAGTTTAATTCTTATTGTTTACCTATATGTTGATAGATGAAAATAGTAGATAGAGTCATTAGTTTGACTATTTATGTTAATCTGGACTTAGAAAAGAATACTATGTTGAATTGATCAATCTAGTAACAGTAATTGGCAAAGACCTACAAAGACAAAATAAATTCATCTTGAAGTAACTATGTTAAATATGTGCATAAAAAGTTAAAATTACACTATCTAGTTCAATATAATATTGGAAATATATAAAAATATAATATGATGACAAAAATGATGGCATGAAAGAAAACTTGTAAGGGTTCGATTCACGTCAGGTTTACCAAAATATATGTAAAGGGAAATGAAATTGATATATAAATCAATCCTATCTTGGAGAAGATAAATCCACTAGATCTATCCAAGGGATCTCTTACCACAATAATATCATTAGGGATTTTTCCAAAGCCTGAAATCAGGAAAAATTATGTAATAACCCTAACTAGGTCATATGTTTTCATATTCACAAAAGTGTAAATAAAAAAATAAAAGTGAAGTCTAATCTAGTGCTCACCAAAGCTTGTGGCACAAAGTGGGAGTAATAATCATAAATATTAAACATGCATAGGAGACATATACTCACATCAATGTATACAAAATCTTAATACATGGAAGAAAATTACAAATACAAATCTATGTACTCTTATAAAGGAGGAACAAAGTTAGGAATACTTACCTTTGAAGATGAACCCATCAAGCCTTGATATCTCCCTTGGTTAAGGTGATTCACAAGAGGTTGTTATGGTATGTAAGGATGACAAGGATAAATTATCTCTATGCTACACAACCTATATATGCATCTAAAAGACTTCTCCATAAGACAGGATCTGTATCTCCAAATAAAGTATTGAAACCCTATACTATTTTCCTCAAGTATAATGGTGTATAAGTAGATGCACAATATATATCTCTTATTATTATCTTATTTAATAAATAATGAAATGAGTGTGTATATATAGTTGAATCTAACCCTAAACCTTTTTGAAAGTTTAGGTCTTAGGTCTTAATGAAAATAAATTAGGTTTTAGTCTAGGTCAATCAGGGTTTGACCTATACCCTAAATGAGTTTTGGTCAATTAGAGTACAAAGTATATGAGGTCGATAATGTATTATAAATCATAAAAAAGGAATTTAGGCTAGGGAAGGGCTAATTAAGGTGGAAAATGAATAGAGGAGGGTGTAAAAGAGGAGGTAAATTTTAGGGGAATGCTTATAGGATTTTTTTTGTAGATAATGAGTGTTAGTAAATAGAAAAAAATCCTCTAAAGCACCAATGGTCTACTCACCCCTTTCCTATTGCACCCCTTCAGGTGTGCACTCAGATAGATTGAGACTCTGTAGGTTCATGCAAGAGATAAAGCATCAATAATTGATAAAGATTGAAAATATTATGTTTATACTGATAGGACCTATTCTTCCTCATGAATTCATTCCAATTTTATTTATTTTTTATTTTCTTATGCCTTTTACACCCTCTTGGGTTTCTATTTTGTGATTTATAGTGTAAGACCATGGATTGGACTAGGCCCTCCTCATAAATACTATTTTTACCATCTTTCATATATTTATTCACCCACTTGGTTTTTTTTATGAGTTGTAATGTAAGACTATGGATAGGACCAAGTCTTCCTCACAAATACTATTTTTTCCTTTGTTTTAGATTAAGGTAAAAACAAGTTTTGAAGGGACCCTAAAACCCTGAAACAAAGGTAGAAGGATGAAACAGTTACGACCATAGGCAAAACCTAAAACCTACTTCAAAGAAGTATCAAAATTAGGTTTTACATGGACCTAAAACCACCAAAAAAGAAAACCAAAAGATAGAACCTAGGTTTTACAGAGACCTGGCAACTCCAAAGTCAAGAGAATACAATAAACCAAGAAACAAGATCAGGTATCACAACCAACTAAAAGAACCAAGATCTATTCTTCTAGTTCCAAAATCATCTTCACTGGTTCCTTACCTTTCACAGTAGTGTCCTGAATGGCAGTAGCCACCGACGTGGCTCCCTCTTGCATTGCTTTCTTTATTGAGCTCTGTCTAGTTCTCTTGCTAGGCCCCTCCAAGGATTTGATTTCCTCATTTGCTCTTTTTCCAATGTTTACAACAGCAACACATATACTAGATGTAACCTCCTCCATCTTCATTCTGCTTTCCTTAATGAGTTCCCTTAGGTTGTTCTCATAGTCTTTGAGTTTGAAGGGAATATCTCTCATTTGCTTTTCCATGTTATTGATTTTGTTCCAAACTGCCTCCTAGTTACCTTCCATTATTTCCATTTTCCTATTGAGTTCCATTATCTCCTTATACATCCATTAATCGAGTTGAAGGATAGCATCTGCTTTGCAATTGGCCAATCTTGTAGGTGTGTGCCTTCCATCACTCTGCCTTTTATCACTCCAATCTTCTATGTTCTTTTTAGGACTATTTCCAGCTTCTTCAATGTGATCTTCCCTTTCCCTTTGTTTCTAATCTTGAGTTTCAGCAGGGATTTCATTTTGGTTACTAACATCCTTAACTTGAGCTCCCATTTCCTTTACTTGGTTGTCACCCTGAGCTAGATTTTCCCTCTCATTTATTGAAATAGGGTCCTCAAAAGGATCATCCAAAACTTTATCAATTTCCTCAAACACTTACTGGTTTTCCTCAAAATCATGGTTAATATTTTCAAAATTTTCCTAAATAGTGACTCCTTCTTTCTCATTCTTATCTTGAGCTTCTTCTTCCTCACTGGAACTTGATTTACTACTTTTTGTTCCTCCCTCTTCCTCCACACTCTCCTCCCCAAAAATTTTAGTACTTTCCCACTCTATTTCCTTGTCAACATTTTGATTTTTGAAACTAGGGAGCTTGAATTTAGCTTTTTCTTTCCCTTTTACAATTTCATTATTATTATTCTGTAAGTCCTTATTTTTTCCCAAATAAGGATTCATTATAATGGCCTTGTTCTTGTAGTGACCTTCAATTATTAGAATTAATCCCTCATGCAAAATATGATGAGTCTCCTTTTTCCTATGAGTGAACAAACTTTGGATCAAAGAGAAACGCAAATAGAAGGGAAAGGAGATTCTTACTTTGTGTCTGAAGTGATTTAGAAATACAAAATGAAATTTGTGGACTCTTTTTCTTCTTCCATCAAGTATGAAATACTCATGGATACAACATAAGACATCCCTCTAGATACCCTTAATTTGCTCCAATTCAAAAAAATCCCCATTCTTTTCCAACTGTTGTTCCTCAACATCCATCTTTGGGAATTTGCAAAAAGCCTCATTTGAAATGCTGGTCTGCTTTGAGAGTTTTATTCCTTCCATTGGAAGCCCCGTGACCTCCACTATAAATTCCTCAGTAAGATTCACCGTGATGCCATGCAGGGAACCCTATTATCAATCCAGTTTTTGAAAAAAGCCATTGTAATATGGGGTTTTGAACCATGAAGCCATTCCATATAGCTCACAACCTTCCCTCTCTGGAGATTCTTCTAGACATCTTGTTTTTCTTTCCACTCTTTGTAGTTTTTGGGTTCCTACTTCCTTGGTTCTCCTTTCCTTATGCGAGCCATACAAATATCCTTTAACACCCAAGCACTGTAAGCTAAATATTGAACCCAACTATTACCAATGTGGAACAAAACTTGCCTTTTTTTAGGCACATTCATAATCCACTTCACGTACTCTAGAGCATTTCTATTTTTTCCTTTGTTTCACCCACTTAGATTTCTCTTTTATAAGTTACATTTTAATACCATTGATAAGAATGAGATCTACTCATAAAATCTCCATATTTATTAAATTGAGTTTTCCTTTTTTATAATTCTACAAAATGGTTACAAGTTTTTAATCCCATATTCTCAACTTCATTTTTTTCTTCTTTTGTAGATAACATTTTCACAACAAACTATGTTAGCATGTTTCCTTACACTTTAATACATTCTTATGATAAGGAATTATACTTACCTATCATTGTATCCCTTTTCACCTTTATCAAATTTTATATGATTTCAAATAATTCAAATTGTTTTATGTTCGCATCCCTTGACTTCCTTTCCTTTCATTTTAGTTTGGATAAAACAAGGTCTAATTGAAGATAACACTTTTATTTCACATGCACTAAAAATATTCTTAGACACTATAATCTATAATTTATCTTTATTAATAACCAAGTCCAAAGTTTTTAAATGATAGTCATTTTTACCACCCATGTTTGGTTCTATGAATCTATATGGAAGGGGAATCAAAAAATACATCAAGATTTAAAAGACAAATAATTATAAATAAAAGGAAATGATCAAAAGGCAACATATAAATTCAAAAGTAAAATCACACCAAAATACATGATTCATAACACATCTCCTATCTCCAATCAAATATCAAACTCCACTATTGGCATCATGATAGTGCTGAGGTTAATTTGAGTGTAATAGGATAGTAGATTCAAATAGGATAATTCAAAAAAAAAATCTATAGTGCTATATACGTTCTCACACAATTACCTAATCTTCACAATACACTAATGACTCTATAAGGCATCTTAAAGATTGAGGAACATGTTGTGGTAAGGTAGGTCCATCTTAATTTTCATGCATATAGTCTTCATGGGATGATAATCATACTTCATTTGATAAACCAAGATTTTTGTAGCTAAGAGGAGTTCTTCAGAGTCTTTAATGTTAAAATCCTTCCTATTTTGAAAAACTTAATATAGGTGTCTTGACTTTGATAAAAATATTCTCTACCTTGTTTCTTCCTTTATTTCATCCACCACCCATTTCATTTCCCCCCTTGACAATAATTTTTGAATCTAAATCTATTTTACCACTTCTATATTCCCTCTTGTTCACATCTAAAGACATGCTAACACTACTTTGTTTTTATTTTATATATATTTAAGAAAAACATAATATGCTTGAGTGACTATGGATTATATTATTTATACCATTACTTTACAATTATAGAATTGCGTTGGTTTATTTTGAAATTTTGTTATCACTTATCTTTTTTCAAACAATAGAATCCATATATATATATATATATATATATATATATATATATATATATATATATATATATATATAATTTTACTTTTTGTATAATTGCATATATTTCTAATTTCATGTACTTTTTGCATTGTTGATTGAGATTGGCTTGTTCTCACTATATATATATATATATATATAATTTTATTTTTTGTATAATTGCATATATTTCTAATTTCATGTATTTTTTGCATTGTTTATTGAGATTTGCTTGTTACTTCTCACTCATCAATGATGTTTTCTCTTTCATGGACTTTTTCTGTTGATGATTGAGTAAGGACTGTTACTTCTCACTCACCATTGTTGCTTTACCTTTACTCACCCATCATTGTTTAAGTATGGATTATTACTACTTTTACTTTGATGTTTGATTACTATTTTTAATTGTATCCTTAGTTTAACTTTGTTTGTTTAACTTTCTTACTTAAGGTTTACTTGTTTGTATTTTTTAGTCATTTAGTAGCATTAGATTTTTAGTTACCTGATTTACTCTAATTTTGACTTGGTCATTTAGTCCTAACTTAGTATTTTTCATCGTAGATTACCAAATTTCCAAGTAAATCATGATTACACTATTTTAGTTATCTTAGATTTCTTGTATTTGTTTATTTTTTCTCTTTAGTTTTGTATCATTGGGTTTGTCCAAAGTAGTCTCTACACCCTCCATGATCAAAACTAAAAACACAATAAATAACCATTCAACAATAAATGTAACTAAACGTAAGCATGCATTAATTTAATTTCAATTATTTCATTTAAGTTATTTACTTTTAGTTATTTTATACTTTCAAATATTGTTGTTTATTTAGCTTCAATGTTATGGGTTTTTATGTTGTTTTCTTAAAGTATCTTCCCATGTTGCACTTGAGTGGCATGTGATGATATTCAAGTGGGGCATATGTATACGCATAATATTTTTAAAATTTATCAATTACCGATGCTTTTTCTCTTGTAGGAATTCATCGAGTCTCAATATCTTTGATTACATGCATTAAAGGGTATATTAGGAAAGGGGTGGGAAAACCATTGATGATTCAAAAGATTGTTATGCCCTATACCAAAAATTTAAATCTACACAACCTTATCTTATACACTTCCCTAAGATTTAACACCACCCTTACACACTCCTCTAAGAAATTCATGACCTTATTAACCCAAACCTAGACCTAAATTCCTTTTTTGACATTTACCAACCAATGTCAGCATAGGTTGACCCTATATTAAAATTAATATCAGCATGTTATAGGTCTATATCAACCTCATCAGACCTACACCATGACCTAACTTGATTTTATCAATTAATGATACAAGGTTGAATTAGGTTGACACTATCAGTTAAAATTTCAAAAAGGTTTAGGGTTAGATCTATGTATATATACTCATTATTTTCACCATTTCTTAGACATACATAGTTAATTATTCATTTATGATTAATTAAAATATGATCTTCCACCATTATACTTGAGGAGTAATTCTATTAGGGTTATACACTTGGAGGGAAGAAATTTATCTTGTGAAATCTTGAGATTCATTAGGAGGTCCTAGGATATAGTCCATCATTAATCATTAGCTTATTCATTAATACATAACAACCTCTTACAAATAACCTTTTTCCAATGTAAATTTTGAGGCTCAATGGGTTGATATTCAAGATAAGTATCTATAAATTTACTCCTCTATTTTAGTACACAGAAGTAACATAAATAATGGATTTTGAATTTATTTTTATCTACATGAATTAGGGTAAAATCTATAAATAAATTAATACAAATTATTTTAATCAAGTTTAATTTTACTTGAAATACCTCTATTTTATGCCACACTATTTAGTGAGTACTAGGTTATGTTTTAAGTTTCTTTGCATATTTTTTGTGAATATAAAAAATGTAGGACCTAACTGGGGTCATTGCATGGTGTTTCTTAACAAGAGGATTTGGAAACATCTCTAGTGACATTATTTTAGTAAGGGACATGTTTAATTTATAATTCATACCTAGCTTGTATGGATTTCACAAAGATCTTACAGAAGGTTTGCGCACTCTTAAAATGTTGAGTTATTTAAATCAAGTAGTGTAGATATGCCTCTATCTATGATCATGACTAAAGTAATCAACACATATCTACACATTTAATAAGTGATAATACTTCCATGCCCAATGCTAAACACTTTTATGTCCTACATAAGGCATTTATGCTCTATGCCCCATCATAAAACCTCCTATGTTGTAGATAATATACAAGTACACATTTAAAATGATAGTAGTTTATATCACATATAATGGAACCACTTGAAGAAAGATATAAAGAATCACTGCTACCATTGGGTAACAAGTGTTGTAGACACGTAATAAGAGCACTTGGAAACTCCAAGCAATTTTGATTCATAAATATCAACCCCCAATCTACATGAAAATAAAAACAAGATCATGTATGAAGGGTATTTATTTCCATTTAATTTATTTTATAACACCCTATAGAATAAGAAGAGTAAGAACATATCTATCTCCTATCAAGAGAAGGCATGTTTCAAGGTAATCATCCCCTAGAGCTCAGTCTATACCCCCATTTAGGAGATTACCTACACCTAGAGAGAGGATATTTCCCATACCATTCATGGTTGTATAGATAAGTCAACTATTTATACCTTATAATGGAGGTAATACATTTTTTATTGCCTACTATGATGACATTCCAATCATAACCTTTAAAATTTTGTCCTACTTTACTAGCAAGAATGTGACTTCCCCTGTGGAGTATATATAGGATATCATGAATATATGCTCAATACACCATGTCACTAAAGATAAGGTCATAGTCAGGATACCTTCCTCTTCCTTCAAATTCAATGCACTTCAATGGTACCAAGGCTTGAGACCTAATTATATTCATAATTAGGATGAACTTAGGGAGGAACTATGTAATCAATTCAAGGATCAAAGTGACCACTTATCCCTAATAGATCAAATCATAACTAGAAATAACAACCCATATGAAATTATTTTTTACTTAAACTTCAAGATCTAAAGTGTCTGGGATAGGATCCCATCCTTTTTTAAGCTATCCCCCAAAACTACATTTTTATACTTCTTAAAATCTTTTAATAGTGATATAGTTATGATGATTCAATCCATGAGAGGTGTAGTGTTACCTAATGCCTATAAATTTGTTGTGTGTTTAGAAAATTATTTGATCCAAAGAGGGAAAATTATGCCTAGACCCCCTATGCCTCTATTTATAGATCCTTATCCTAGCTAACCAACTATGCATCCTATGTTAGCACCTATCCCCAACACAGGGAGTCCACCAGCTTCATCTCTTATTTCTTCTAATGAATTACAAAAGGTTAAAATGCTACTACAAATATTTGGTAATGATTATTTCACCCTCAAAAGGTAGAAAACATAGTACTCAAGGCCTCATCAACCCTTCACTCTACAATACTAGTCAAACTTATCCCCTTACTAGGATAGCGTGCAAGAAAAAAATAAGCTCACATATAATAGAGTGCCTTACGTGTAAAATTTTGATCTTGTTGGAACCATTAGAGCCCTTGTACTTATCCAAAAAAATATTGTACATGATCTCCAATGGTGTTTTCAATGCAACTAATCACATAATCAAGCTACATGCATAAATGGAGTCATGAACCAAGAAATCATAGTGCAAATTTTGTCTCAAACTCAAGATTAAATGAATGCTATGGCTCCACATTAAGGAGAGATTAAATTAAAAATGCATTAATAAGATGGGTATAATTTCATCAATTGAAAGGAGGATGAATTTAGCTATGTGAATCAGAGTGGTGTGTCATGTGGAAAAAACACCCTAGTTATTTTCAATACAAGATTAAAAATGAGAATGATAGATGTGGCAATACCAAATTTAGTTCCATCACCTTCAACATCCCATATCACTTGCATAGTTACACAAGCCAATATGTCTATGTAACATTTAATGCATATAGAATAAGTTGCATAAAGAGAAGAGTTACCTCAGACTAGTACACAAATATGGGAAGAGGTTGTTGTTCAAAAACCATAAGTAAAGGGATCTTAGATTCCCTTAAACATAATTGAATAAATGAAGAAGATTAACCTTAATATAACCATGTGAGACACTCTTGTTATTCTGCCTCAAAGGAATTTACAAGATACTCTAAATTTTTTATAGGAATGTAAGACATCCCAACTTATGCCTTTCATAACTACAAGTTTATGTCAGCCCAAAGTGGAATAAATGAAAATGTGTAGTAGCACCAATTTGACCCTATTTTACATCTCCTTGACCATAAACCAATATATAGTACACAATTTCATGATTAAATTAGGTACAAGCAACTCAATGATGCTAAAGAAGATCACATATATGTTCTAAATTACCTATTCCCCTATTTCAAAAAGAGTGGTCCATTTCGATGGCATGATATTCAAAACTATGGGATTCATAAAAGATTTGAATCTTACACTACATGCACTCGTAAGCCTCTCAATTGTATATGATATCATAGTCATTGACTTACCTCCTTACTTCACCATCTACCTTTCCTAAGACTTCATGACAAAGATGGGTGGATATTTATCCTTAGATTGGTTGCATATGTTACTCAAAACTAGATATGGGACTAAGGTGACCATCAAGGCTGAACCTATTTTAAAAATCCATGTTGAACCATATTCTTCCATCCCAGTTGAATTAAACTACACAATATTCAATGATGAAGAGAATTTTATTCTATATGAAGCTAAAACATTGCTTGAAGGGATCCTAGATTATTTGTTATACAAATGGGAATGGAAACATTTTGAGTTCAATACATATGAAAATTTAGAAGAGATAGGGATAGGTACATACTTCATCTTAGAGGATGATTCTATGTTTCCTAAGATCATAAAGGCATAGGATAACCCTAAGGGTACATGGAAATTATACTTTGATGGTTCCCAAGGTAAAAATGTTGCTGGAGCTAGTGCAATGTTAGTCTCTCCTCAAAAGGGGAAATATTTTGACACATTTAGATTGCATTTCATTTACATAAACAATGATGCTAAATATTAGGCCCTCATCCAAGGCATCTATCTTGTGTAAATGAAAGGAATAAATACATTATAGGTATTAGGTGATAGTGAACTAGTTGTTAACCTAGTTAGATCATAGAACATTACCAAATATAGATTGATGAAGGCTTACAAGAATATATTATGGGATATTATTGAGGACTTTGGTACATTTAATATTATTTCCATACCAAGATCATAGAATATCAATGTAGATAGACTCATAATTGTATGTGTAAAGTATGACATCATGCATGACATAATTAAGGAGTTTGAATAGATTATTAAGCTCATGGTCAGACTGATAGTCCTACACAGCATAAATAATTAGCAATTGTTTTAGAGTCATTAACATATTATCATCTTCCTAAAGGATTAGGTGTAGTTATATGCCAAGAACCAAGCCTAACTAAAAACCTAATATGAATATCAAGTCATCTAATTAAAGTGAAATAAGATTCCAAAAGGGTTAGTTACCCTATAAAGGATCTTTAATTTTGAAGACCAACTCAAAGGAGAAAATTGAAGCATGATAATAAATGAGGTCACCACATAGATAACCACTTCTAAGGGGAAAGTCTTGAAACCATGCAAGGTATGCTCCCCACTAGAGATTAAAACCTTCAATCAAATTATAAGAGATATGATGATATATTTACATGGTGATATAAGGAACTTAGAGGCTATTATTTGGTTCTAGTGTAACACACAATTGAGCTTGACCCTAATGCATAGCTAGTCCACCAAAATAAGAGGCCTATCAACCCAAATCTTGAGCCATTGATGAGAAAGGATTTATCAAAGCTCATTGTAGACAATATAATACTTCTATTTAAACACACTTTATGGTTTATCAACTTAGTCCTAATGTGGAATTAGAATGGGGAAATCTATATATGTGTGGACTTCAGAGAATTGAACAAATATTCCCTCAAATACCACTATCTCCTCCCACCAATAGAGTAGATCTTAAAAATGGTTTCAGGTGTAAAAGGATTCTTGTTACTAGATGGTTACTCAGGATACAACTAGATTCTTGTGCAAGAGTGTGATCATTATAAAACAACATTCACCATTAAGTGGGGAACCTTTGCATACCAATAGATACCATTTTGTTTGATAAATGTAAGAGTGACCATCTAAAGAGCCATGTATATGAAATTTAAGTATATCATCAACAAGGTCAACTTGGTTTACCTCAATGACATAAATATTTTATCTAAGCATGTAGAAGATCATTTAGGCCATTTAGAGCAAGTATTTAAAAGGTAATGAGAGTTCAAAATATCTCTAAACCCTAATAAGTATATCTTTACAATTCATGAAGGTTCTCTACTAGGGCACATCATTTAAAAAGAGGGACTCACAATATATCGATAATAAGTCAAGTCTATTTCATCTCTCCCTCTTCCAAGTCACAAGAAGAGTCTCAAGAACTTCTTAGGAAGAATCAAATTTATCAGGAGATGCATGCTTAATTTTTCCACCCTAACCAAACCCCTCACTATGATGCTTAATAAGAATGTTATGTTTAATTGGACTCATGAAGGTAGGGATAATATTGAATCCATTAAACATTCTATCATATAGGATCTGACCTTGGTCAATATAAATTATAGTGGGGGTTTATCCTTTATGAATTTAGTGGGATTGAAGGCATCTTAGTTATCCTTACATAGAAAAATAATGATAATTTAGAGTAGCTAATTGTCTTCTTCAGCTAGCTGATAAAATATTATGAGCTACACTATAGATTCATGGAGAAGTGCACCAACACATCCTTGTAGTTGTGAGAGCACTCAATAAGTTCAATCATATGCTCTCTAAAAATAAAATCTGACTCATGGTTGCACATTTAGGTGTTAAATATTTAATACTTAGCAAGGACATCAATGAAAAAAGGGTTGGTTGGGTCATAAAGCTGATGGAGTATAATATGGACATCTAGATCACCAAGCTAATACAAAGAAAGGGACTCTAAGAACAATTACCTGAGGTGGAAAATTTTGAAGATAATATAGTCTTGGTGTCACACAAAAAGGAACCAATAGTCCATGAAGTTGTAACAGACTAGATTCATAATATAATGACTTTCCTTCAAACTAGATCATACCCCCTTGGATTGAATAAATCCAATTGTAATAATTTCAGGTTTTAGGCCATTTCCCATGTGTTTTTTAGTTTTGCACTCTTTAATAAGGACATCAATGGAGTCCTATTAAGTTGCATAGAATCAGACCTGGTAAGTATAAATCTTTAAAAATTCCATGATGGCCATATAAGAAGTCATTATTCACCCAATACCAGTACTATAAAATAATGAAAGCTAGTTATTATTGGTAAAATCTATTCAAAGATACACATGCATATGTGATAAATTTTAATAAATGTGCCTTCTTTATAGGCAAACAAATGTTGGAAACCTTACCATTATACCCAATATAATCTAATCAACCATTTGCATAATGGGGCCTAGATTTTATAAGCATGATTAACCCACCATCAAGCAATGGAAATAAATGGATCCTCATAACTACATACTATTTCATGATATGGATGGAAGTAGTAACACTCAAAGAGGATAATGAGACATCCATCCTAAACTTATATGAAGGTATTATAGTAAAAATTGGTGTCCCAACCACCATTATATCTGATAATGTGTTGGCTTTCCTTAGAAATAGGATCATCCAATAGGCCATCAAATATAAAAATCATTTGAGTGCATCATATAATTATTAGCCTCAAGCTAATGGTTTGGCTAAGTCCATGAATAAGAATTTGATTCATATTATGAAGAGAATCATGGAAGACAATCAACAATCTTGTCATACTAAGCTCAGGACTACCCTTTATCTTGATTGAATCACATTGAAAAGAGTGTTGGGAAATTCACTCTTCATGTTAATTTATGGAAAGGAGGAAATATTTCACACATGTATCAAGTTGCCTTCATTTTAACTAGCCCATCAGTTGGAGTTACTTGAAAGTGATCCCCTCATAGTAACAACAACAAAGCTAATGGATCTCAAATATACTAGAACATAGGATGTTCACACTATGTAACTCCAATAGGCCCAAATGAAGAGTAAATTTTATAATAAGGATGTTTATAGAAGTTTCCAATAAGGATATTTAGTGCTTAAATGGGATGTAGACAATGAAAAAGGTGGAAGACATACTAAATTTGATGCAATATGTAGTGGTCCAAAGCCAACACTTTCCAACTTGATAGACTAAATGGAGAAGAACTACCTATTCAAATAAATGGGATCCATCTTGAACACTATCTCTACTAACTCTTTTATAATTTATAATTTATTAAATTAGATGTTTTTTTATTTCCCTAAGTTCCTTATGTACCTTATTTAAGATAATTGTATTTCCTCTAAGCACTTATATGTAGTGTTTATCTTAACTCAAATCTATTCCTCTAAGTGCCTTTTACATAGTTCTTTGATTTTTATAAAAGGATCTCAATTCATTCTAAATCCAAGGATATATAGATAGTGCATTTGAAGATGAAAATACCAAAAATTTCAAAGGATCCATGCCCAGTGGATTGATTCAAAGGCCACTAGATTCCCATATAGTATGTAATTGGCTTATAGAGGTCACTAAAAGTGTTGAATTTATAGGTCACCCCTAGGTTATGAAGAGTTCACAAGGATATTACAAAAGGTTTGTGAATCTTTGAAGTGTTGAGTTATTTAAATTAATCAACATGTAGATGCCTCCCATCAGTGCCCATGGCTAAAGTAGTTAGCACAGATTTGCATATTGACTAAGTGTTAATTCATACCCACTAATATTTCTTGACACATGAACCATGCACATATCCTCCATTACATAAGCTAAAATGGTGTGCAAGTTTAATAATGTATAGCCTTAGTCTTCAGATAGCTAAGGGAGAGGTGCACAAGAATAAGTTTTGAATCATGAGAAGTGTGCCTAAGATCTCCAATCATCATGTGCATTCTTATAAAAAAGGGTCCCTACATATCAATGATAAGGTCTTGCACCAAATCACAAATTCTCATTTTTGTGGTCTTACAAATCTCAAAATGTGATCCATGTTATGAACATACTAATTCATAGACTAACATGGACCCTAGGTGTAAATAAATTATGTGTCAATTCAAGAGAGACCCACAAAATGATTGAAAAGTGGTAGCAAAGTGTAAAGAGGTGGTTAGAAAAGTAATTGAGCAATGTTTGAGGCTTTGTCAAAATAATTAAATGTAGAAGTGGATATCAAACATTTAAACTTGATCACACACCACCCATTTGAATATTCCACTCTCATATACACATGTGAATCCAAAAGAATCCTACCACCAACTCCAAAATTCATATCACTAGACAAAATTTGAAGAAGCATAAGTGTGATGCTTAAATATAATTAAAAAACTATATCTTCCACCCCAAGGGGCACATTAATTTTAAAATGACTTTATAGATTATAAAATCCATGTTCTTCATTATAATAAGGGTTGACATATTTTGACAACCTCATGCTATCAAAACTTTCCCTCCAAGAGCACTTATGTTGGTTAAACCTTGCATGTTAATGATAATTAAGTTTACCTCCCTTTATTCTTCTTACATTCTATATGTTATTTGTGTTTATTGATATTTAACTATGGTTAATGTTCACCCCTTTCATTACTATCCATTCCTAGTACCTATATGTAGAAATCATAATTAATTTATAATTTGTGTTATATGCACATACACATCTACGTAAGATTTATCTATGGATAACCTTCATCCCTATCAACATTGTGATATGTTCCCTTGCCCCCATATGAAATACTTATTCATTTAAAGTGTCCCTAGTGGAGTCTATGTGATAACATCTTTTTCTCAAGTATTTATAGTGGTTCCATGGTATTAGGAGGGCTCATTTTATTCTTGATGTATCACCTTTTCATTTTATAACATATTCTTACCTTCTTCCTCACTTTTACCTAAAAAATATTAGTTTTAGATTAGCGATAGATTTAAATTTTTACTCTTTAGGTCTGTGTGTTGGTCCTAAACTAGGTGTAATTAGAATATAAGGAATATAGCCTAACATGGAGGCTCACCCAAAGGAGTGAAATAGTCCCACACCTTAGGGATGTTCTCATCATTATGATGAGACAATCGATGCTTTGTGTGTCTAGGTTAGAGATAACAATTCCATACATAACATCAAACACATTTTTTCCCTATGTAAGGCATTCATTCTCTACACCCCACCATAAAAACTCCCACATCATATACCATCTATGGGTACCCATTTTTAATGACAAAGGGACCCCTTGGTAGGTATAGTAGATCCATCTTGGTCATTACCCAAAATTTCTAAATGTATCAACAATCATAATTGTATGCATGGTTTATCTTCTTTGAGCTAGGATTGATTTGTATATTAACATCATTTTTCCCTTGTATATAATACTAAAGGATCATCCCATGAGCCATATTTTTAAAACTACAATCTATATCACTCTATGTAATTATTATCATATATCATATCATTGTACATACACAACCCAACACTTAAAGGATAAATACATAAGTCTAAGGCCCTCTTTAGAGTATTGGCTATGTAGGCAATGTCCATTAACAAAAGGGCCCTTAAGTAAGCTGGAAATTATGTGCCCACTAACCAATTTTTCACACAATCACTCCAAGGGTGATTAATATATGGTTTGATAATTTTACAAAGAGAGACAACCTATGCATATAATATGAATAAATTATAATAAAGGCCACATATAACCCAAAAGGATCTACGTCATTGCATCTTGCATCTAAATTCAATTACTATCCCATACTAAAAACATGCATCTAACTCAAAAACCAACATCAAGGCAATTATCTGACACAAGCTTCTAAGGCTATAAAATGAAAAATTATAGAATATAATGACTATTATAGAATCCTAATTTAGTCCACTTCTAGTCTATTTTACTTTAGATCTGAATGCATAAAATAAACCAATTACTCTTTTTTCTAATTTATTGCAAAAATCAATCAATAGTTGTATTTTCCATTTTTACCATATATCAATATTATAAATTTATAAATAATATGTATATAAATTTTAAAATTAATTGACCTACTATAAATTTGTTTATCACCCTTGTGATTATTCATTTTTATATTCTTAACCCTATTTACCCTTTTACAAACAAATTTAGGGTTAAATAACTACCTATCCTTATAGATTTTTTTAATATGAAATGTAAGTCAAATTACATTAATAGAATCACCATTTATCTATTTTTATTGACAAATTTTGTTTCATCATGAGATATCTTAGTGGATTAACCTTTTTGATAACATGTGCTTCATTATTAAACATGTAATGATGAAGTTATTTTTATCAAAAACAATGGAGAGGCATAAATTTTATATTGTATTGTAACTCTTATCATAATCCATAAACATATGACATATGTAATAAATTCCTCATTATATATGATCATGATTGGTTTATGCCAACAAATCTCGTAAGGCATGTATATAGTACAAATGTATAATAAAAAATGCATATCTAGTAATTGAAGCATGAGACTCGGTGGATTATTTAGTTGATTACTAGCTTAAAATTGTTATTAGAATATAGGCTTATTATTTTTCCTTGCCCTCCATTTTTATTACCAAATGTATGAAACTATATTTAAATAATTTAAGAGCTATAATTTTTAGTCTTTTATCTACACCATTACAAACCCAAAATGTAATCTACATAGGGCTTGTACTTTTGTATTTTCTCTCATTGGCTCCATTTAAACATTAATTTTTGTGTAGATTTAATGTGTTCTATACAAAATTAGAATTGGATTTTTGAGAGTAATAGGTTCATGGGAATATATATGTTGGTTGTATATGTGCATTGAGGTTGTGGGTTTTTTTTAATAAATTACAACTCTACCTACTTGTTGGCACCTATAAGTGAAATAATCTACACAACTATCAAAGAATTCATAATCATCATTGATTTGTTTGTTGAAGGTGTTTTCCCTACCAACTACATGTAAATTTATATAAACATTGGTCAAAAATATAAGTTCAAAAATAATTAGTTCTTCATTCAAAAAACTATATTCACCACACACACAAATACACACACACAGACACATATATATATGTATATATATACATATATATATATATATATATATATACATATATATATATATATATATATCTGTGTGTGTGTGTGTATACACACACACATATACACACACACACACACACACATATATGTATATATATATACATATATATGTATATATATATATATACATATATATATATATACATATATCTATATATATATATACATATATACATATACATATATACATATATACATATACATATATATATATATATATATATATATATACATATATACATATATATATATATATACATATATATATATATACATATATATATATATACATATATATATATATATATATATATACATACATATATATATATACACACAGACACACACACACACACACACACACACACACACACACACACACACACACACACACACACACACACACACACACACACACACACACACACACACACACACACACACACACACACACACACACATATATTTGTGTGTGGTGAATATAGTTTTTTGAATGAAGAACTAATTATTTTTGAACTTATATTTTTGACCAATGTTTATATAAATTTACATGTAGTTGGTATGGAAAACACCTTCAACAAACGAATCAATGTTGATTATTATTTATTTGATAGTTGCATAGATTATTTCACTGAACACAAAAAAAAAAAAAAGAAAAAAAAAGAAAAAAAAAATATATATATATAGAAATGATAGTTTCCTTACAACTACATACAACCTCATTTCTCTCATAGAGTGTGGCACATAAAGAGACAAGTCTCATTACATATTATTTTATGTTTTTTTTTTTTTTCAAATTAAAAGCATATAATCAATTTGGATATTTTTTTCATGAATAATAAGTAAATTTTTAAATTGACTTATAAAAAAATTAATAAGTCACTTTTTTGCAAAACATTTCAAATCAAAGAAAATAAGGATTTTGCTCCTATTAAACAAAATTTTAAAAAAATATAAAAACACAACATCTAGTTTAGAGGATGCATTTGTTTCACATTTATGAATAATTTCATTGCACTTAAACTACTACATCTATCACCTCATATAGTTGAATTAATGAAATTTAAAGCATTGTTTCCTATAAATTGGCAAGGATAAATAATGATAAAAATTATTTTTTTCTTTTTCCCTTCATTACCTATTAGTATCTATCACTAGACGTAAATCCTAAAATAAATAAATTTCAAGTTTACAAGGTTGTCGTGCACATATAGAAATAATTACCCCTAACTATGTGGCATAAATATAAATTCTAATTTTCACATAATACATATGTGCCAAGTATCACTATTTCCTCATGTGATCTAATGTTTATTTCACATATCATCAACAAAACAATCTATATTTCTTCATACCTAAAATGCATTAGATAAAAAATTGTTGGCATAACATTAACCAAGAAGGACACTTGGTTACAATATTTTAGATAAGTAGGTAACACTCTCATCTTTAATTATTTGTGGTTAAACACTTTTGATGGGGATGCACAACTAGATGAACCAAAATAATCAAAGGAATTATGATACTATAAGCATGATATTTCAAATGCATTGGCCTTGATAACACCTTCAGTTCATGAATTTTTTTGTCAAATACAAGGGTGAAATAATCCATAGGAAGCACTACATAAGTTTAAATCTAGGTATGATTCTCATTGAAAATTTCGGTTCATATAATTACAATGGAAATTTTTCAAACACTAATTGAAAAATGGTGATGTATTCCACTTTTTTTTTTTGTATGATTAGTGTTGTACTATATCTTGTTCGATTAATATATAGGAGTTCTTCAATAAAAAACAAATGGTGATGTAATGTGTCTGGCCTTAAAATATGAGTTATCAAGCATAAATTTGATGATAATGGTGTTAAATTATATATATATATATATATATATATATATATATATGAATTCATTCATGAGATAGACTCTTATAACATATTAAATCTATTTTAAGTCTTTGCAAGTAAGTAATCAATTAAATATCTTACTCTCACTTTTGATTAATTGGTTGAAATGATTGCCAAAAGAGAAAAAGAATTTTGAAATAAAAACTAACAGCACAAGTGAAATAATTTTTTATGCTCATAAAAATGGAAATTATTCTAAGGATATTATTCTACTTAGGCTTTGTCTTAAAAAATTGAAGGCAAAGGGATTAATAGTGGACAAAGAGGAAAAATCATCAATAATAGTTGTCAACACTAGGAAAATGAAATTGGTAAATAAACTTTGTTTTATAAATGTTCTGGAATAAAAGGAAGTCATGAAACTCATGATATAAAAACATCATGGGATAAAATTTAGGCCTATAAAAAAAAATATAATAAAATTAAAATAATAAAAAAATTTAGGTTGTACAGCTAAAAGCTTCACTAATGCAAACAGAGGAGCAGGTTACAGAGAGGTTGCTGAAGTGTCACAGACACCAGCATTGGTCAGGCCAACTGATGTTGGTAGGATTAGACAGGAAGAACAACCAATGTCAGTCAGGTATTGGCCAACATCGGTCACCTACAGGTAGACAGGGACTGATGTCGGTCACCTGTGTGGTTCAGAACTGCATGTTTTATGGGCAGTTAGTTAATGAACCAAGTGTTTGCATGTCAAGAGCCAAAGTTATAATAGAAGTTACAGATCTAATTATTGTAATTAGATGTCTAATTATTGTTTGCATGAGATCTATTTAAGAGACTCATAGGATATATTGTAAAAGTGTTCTAGTTTGAGTTGAGCAAAGTTAGCTCCTTATGTGTGTGAGGTGAGCAAGGGTGTTCTTCCTAGTTCCACAATAGTACCAAGTGTGGGTGCTAGTTTTGGAGAATCATAATGGTTCTTCAGGGGTGTAGGATCTTGGTTAGTAGGTGTGCATGGCTACATTAGGAGATCTACATGGTAAGTAACATCATTGATCTACAGGTGTATGTGTATACATGATCCAGGTTTATAGGTGTGCAAAACCAAATTGATTTGTAGGTGTGCAAGATCAGGGAGGACAACAACACAACAGGGAGTAGGATCAGGTGGGATCTACTTAGAGTACAGTGTGTACTCAAAAAGAGAGTAAAGAGGAAGGCAAGGAAGATCCTTCCATAAGTAAGATCGTTTGAGCTACAGGTTATTGCAAGTTTAGGGGAGATCTACTTGAAGTATGATTGTGTACTTGTGGAGTGTGTGGAGCACTTGTGGAGTACGTGGAACACTAGTGTACTGGCAATAGTGGATACTAACTGGTTGGAGGTGAACACCAACTCTGTGTTTGAGTTGTGTGTTGGGACCGTAAGAGAGAGAGCTTTGAGGAGAGAATTACTATACACTTGAGGTGTGGGAAGCCTCTGATTGGTGGTGAAGAAGAAGTGGCATCTTCTTTATTATATTCTTTTCTGTATGAGTATTAATAAAATTGTGTATTGTCTCTCATATTCTGTGTTGTTTCTAGTTTCTATTTACTTGTTACTTCTAGTTTAATTCTGCATATTAAGTTGCTTGTATTTGGTAATCAATTGTGCTTCCCTATTTTCCCAATAAAGTGGTATCAGAGCTAAGGTTGCAGGGAGCAAGTTTTGCGTTTGGTTAAAGGTCACTCTCAGGGGTTTCTGATTGAGTGGGAGTAGAGCAATGGTAGAAGAAAGTAAGCTAAGAATGGAGGAATTGAAAAGCACAAATGGTCTATTACGGTCTTATGGAAAGAAAGAGTAGGAAAAGAAAGATTGTTGGTTGGTAGCAGATCAGGATGAAGAAGCAGATGTTGTAGGTGTTGCACAGGATGCTCTAGATAAAGTTGAATCTTGGATAATAGATTCTGTTGCCTCTTTCCATGCAGCCCCAAAGAGAGGAACTAGTGAGCCTTGCCAAAGAATTGGCAAAGGGGAAGTGAAGCTGAAATTGCAGGCGGCCAACACATGGGTGTTGAAGGAGGTCATGCAGGGCCCAGGCTTGGAGATGTGGCTAATTTCTTTAGGAAAGTTGGGTGATGAGAGATGCACAAGAACTCTCACAGTGGATGCACTTGAATTAGCTGGTGGTAAGAAAGTAGGTACTCTTTATCTACTTGCTTATATTACTGATTCTTCTTATGTTGTGGAGATGTGGCTTTGTAGGCTTGGTCACATGAGTAAGAAGGAGATGCATGTTCTTAAGTAGAAGACAGATGTGTTTGACAGGCTTAAGAACTAGAAATCCTTGGTGTTTATGGAGGAGATGGTAGACAGAGATCAATGGAGAAGGCTGAGTAACTTTGAGCAGAGTAGTTTGGACAGGGATTTGATTTAAAGAAAGCTCACAGGTAAAAATTCATCACTCATAGGATAACACAGGTACTGGTGTTAGTTAGGAAGAACCAGCATCAAATAGACAGGTGCTGATGTCGATCATGTGCAGATCAAAGCTGGTGATGTCAAGTAGGGTAAGACCGACGTCAGTCAAGAGGATCGACGTCGGTAATAGGTAAGACCAACATTAGTTAGGAGGACTGACATTGGCAATAGGGACATCGACATTGGCAGAGTCGATAGTCAGGATAGGTGCATGGGAACAGATGTCAGTCAAATGTAAACTGTGTAGTAACCGAGGTCGGTCACTATAACAGATTTTGGGCAGACAACAAGCTATCAAGGAGTCTCAAACACCCATTTGGAGGACTGAAGGTGGTAAGTAAGATTCAAATTCATTATTCCTCTTCTTTATACTCGTTGCTGACTGTTGAGCAAGAAGGATCTAGGAAACAGTGGGAGCATTGTAGGAATATGATGCAGAACCAAATGGGAGATTTGGTAGGGTTGCCAGCCAGAAGAAAGCATAGAGATGAATGGATTCCTTAGTTGAAGAATAGAGTGAATGGACACGTGAGACAGAAGGCCAGGTCATATGGTCTTGAGGAGCTGCAGGACAGTGGTACAGGGCTGACACAACTAATTTCATAAGAGAATATGTGCTTCCTATTTCAAATGAAGTCAATAATGCCTAGATCAATTCAAAAAGGGTTAATTATTGGGTCCCAAATACTAGTGTCAAATAATATATGAAATTTTGAATTTATGTATCATAGGATTTTCATGGAAAAAAATGTGGTCTAGTGTATTTGGTATAAAAAAGTTTGTAACCTAAAGGAAAATGAATAATTCAACTCAAGTCAACAGAACTTATATATTTCATTTTCAGAAATGTCATATACCTTTCTCAATTGAAATAAACATTTTTTCTATAGTTATCTTTCCAAAACATTGCCATCCATTTTTTTTATTATGTAGATGTAATAATCAAAATAAAAATTGATTATGTAAACATGACTGGATTTGAGGAAGGAATATTGATGAAACTCAGAGGTTAGCTGTCAATTCAAAAAAAAAAATTCTCATATCATTGAATAAAGAATGTTAAAATACTTTAATGGTATTAAATATTTTAGAATATTCACTATTAAAATAATAAAATTATTTAAAATAATGGTGTTTTAGGTTTTGTAACTTTAACAAAAAAATATTAAAAAGTGTAAAGCTTGTATATTGACTAAACATGAAATAGAATAATTTCAATGGTCAAAATGGAAATATATAAACAAATTATAGTTGATTAAATTTGATTTGTTCTAGTTTCCATTTATTTCCATTGGTGATCATAAATAATTAACTTTATTCATTTATCACTACATTATAATGAATTGGATCTAAGTTTTGAAACAAAAATTAGAAACATTCAAAAAATTTCAAAGGTTTCAAACACTGATTGAAAATGAAGTATAATCTCATATTAGGACATTAAGGAATAAAAATGGTGATTAATTCACATCAAAGGTGTTTTTATCATATGTAAATAAAAATGGGATAAAAAACCATCTCATAGTCCCTTACACTCCTCAACTAAATGGATTATTTGAGACGATGAACAAATCCATGATGAACATGTTTGAGTAATGTTCTATTTCAAATGGGTGAATATTCATTTTTTACATAGAATCAAGTAAAACAAATCTATTTATATAACAAGTCACCTTAATCAACCCTTAAAATCTATACTCTATATGAATTTTTGTATGGTAATCTTCCTTTAGTGTGACATCTTCAAATTTTTAGATCAACTTGTTATGCACTGATTCCCAAGGAGAAAGGGAATAATTTGGACCACAAAAGACTAAAATTAATCCCTATGGGATATTTATAATAATCAAAGGCATATAGATTGCATGATGATAAAATAAATAAATTTATTATTATAAGAGATGTTATTTTTTGATAAATATCAAAGGACATAGTCATCATAAGTTGATAATTGAATTAAATTCAAAAATATGATAAATTTGATGTTTTCAATGAGATTGATATGGAAGGTTACAAAAAATTAAGGGAGAGATGTAATTGAGAAACAATTGAATCTCTATTGACTCATATAATTAAAAATGAATCTCTCCATATGGAATAAAGTTAAACTTCATCAAAAGTTGAACATATGTCAAAAAAATGAGGTAAATTTAGATTAAAAAAATGAGGCACCTATGATTCTACAAAAAACCCATAAAAACATTCAAAATGGGCTAAATATAAATTAAAAGATATTTTACTTAATCAACTTGTGAAAATAGGCATTTGAAATGTACATACATCCACTAAATAATCAAACAAGTTTCTAGAATAAATTTAATATAGTATATATAATATTAATTTATATGAACCTCAAGAAAAAATATTCAATGTTTCTTTTGATTTATAATCTACTTTGTTCATAAAATATGAAAATATTTGTGTACGTAGAAAATAAAATAAAAGTGGATATGATTATTTGGTCAATAATTGAACTTGGGAGTTATTTTATTCTTAAATAAAATGTAAACTTCTTAGTTTAAAGTTAATATTTTGAAACAAATATGAATTATATATCTCATTTGATAAACACAAAGCAAGGCTTTTGTAAAATGATTTACTCAATATTAAGGAATATACTACAAAGAATCCTTTGTACCAACATCAAAATGGAATACTATTCAGGATTTTTTTTGTTTTTCATATTATAAAATGGATTTAAATTTCATCATATGGATGTGAAAGATAATTTTATAAATGGTTATATCATGTAAACAATCTGCATGAATTAACTAGAAGGTATTATAGTTCATGACGAAGAATACTAGGTGTGTAGGTTGGTAAGATCATTGTACAAATTGATAAATTCCCCAAGAGAATGGTAATACAATATCACTAAGAACATATTGAGCATGGATTGAAAACATTTTTTATTTTAATATGCAACCTTTTTTGTAAAAATAATTGATAAAATAGTTTTATTGCTAGCTATTTATGCAGATGATCTACTCATCATAACAAATAATCAAAAGTACACTAAAAAATCAAAGTATAATTAGTGAAAGGTTTTTAAATTATAATTTTAGGCTAAATTAATTATTTTTTATGTATTTAAGTTATTTAAAAACCTAAGTACATTTTCATCACTTAAAAAAGTATATTGGTTACATTATGAGAAAACTTAGAATGACAGATTTTAAACCACTTAGTATACCCATAGAGTAATATTTGAAGTTGAAATCACATGATACCATAAAATTTTTGGATGCATATAAACATATTAAACTCATTATAATTATGATCTATGCAACCACAACTAAACAAGACATTTATTTTTTTGATGGTGTTATTTCTATATACATGAAACAACCTAGAGAAAGTTACTAGCTAATAAAAAAGAGTGTTTTTTGGTATTTAAAAGGAACACAAAATTTTGGAGTCAAATAATATATGGAATAAAACTTAAAACTAGATATATATTGATATTATGACTATGCAAGTGATACTGAAGATGAGAAATTTACCTTAGGTTTCCATATGGATTTTGGAGTAGTGCCCATCTTTTGAAAGTCGTAGAAATAGTTAGTCCCCAAAATTTCTTCAACATAATAGGATTATAGGGTAGTTTTATATGCGAAGGGGAAGTAATATGGAACAAAAGGATTATTTAATATTTTTAAGTAATAAATGTTTCAATAAATACATTCATGTCTACTAATAATCCATTAGTTAAAATGGCAATAAATAATGTACTTCATGACTAAACCAATAACATCAACACTAAATTTCTTTTAATTTGACATTATATGAAATATGATAGTGTAAAAATGTTGAATTTTCCTACAAAATAAAAACCATTATATATCCTAACAAATGTGCTTGGAAGAGAGAGAAAAAATAGAGACATTTTTGGTCTCATTGTAACCCTTAAGAATTAATGGGGGTATGTAATATTATTGTTCAAAATATTAGATTTATATTAGGTGTAGGATATCTTTTTTATTTTTATACAAGTCAAATAGTTATTATATAAGGTGAAATTAATATCCATCTTTTGTGTGTGTGTGTGTGTGTGCATGTGCATGCACGCGCATGTGTGTGTGTGTGTGTGTGTGTGTGTGTGTGTGTGTGTGTGTGTGTGTGTGTGTGTGTGTGTGTGTGTGTGTGTGTGTGTGTGTGTGTGTGTGTGTATGTGTGTGTGTGTGTGTGTGAATTCTTTATTTTATAATTGTATATGTTCAAATATAGAGCTATGATAGAAAATAAGAACATTACTATAATCCTACTCTAAACCAAAACACAACCTCATATTATTGGATATTAGCCTTGTTTAGGTCCTTAAATATGTTTTTAGGTTTATCCTAAGTCAGATTTATGTGTTCATTTATTATATTAATAAATGCACTTTATCCTAGTTTTAGGAGGTGGCTCTAACCTTTCATTTACACTTATTGGATTTGGAAGTTGCTTACACAAGTAACCCCTCCCTCCACATGTCACAAACATAATCCTCACTTGTATGAGGATTAGAACACTTGTCACACACTTTAAAATTTCTCATGTAACTCATTTTTCTCTTCTTTATCTATTTAAAGATCTCTCCTCTCCCATTCTTCTCAACACAACTCAATCTAGTATCTTCTTGACTTTCTCTTACATTATTTTGATGATTTATTGGTTTAATGGTATCATTATCCTATTCTTATATCTTATACTTTCTATGTACTTTGATATTCATTTTTGAAAGCCTTATAATAATATTTTTGCATTCTTGTCCATTTGATGGTTTCCCCATTTGTCAAATGTCTTGTCTTCAATTCTGTGGTTTGTTCATTTTTCAAGGTAAAACTATTCCTTTAAGCATTTTATTTGCTTGTATACAATGTCAATATTTTTATCTTTAGAAATAATTTTATTTTTGTATCAAAGATAAGGTGATTTTAACATTGATATTGAGTGTTGTGTAGCCTTTATTTGAGGAATCTCAACTTTTTTTCAAATCCACCTCTTAGTATCATAATATTTTTTTAGTTTAGTTCCTTCTAGCCTATTTTTCCAAGTTTATTAAGGATCTTTTAAAGGTATTTTGATATATTTTCATATTTCAATATTGAAAATATTGAAAAAATACACTCCATTTAAGCATATTTTTATCTAGTCTGTATATTTCAATCTATGTTTTTTGGTACTCTTTCTCAACTTCCATTAAGATTAAAGGAAACAAAAATCTCACTTCTAGTATTTTTAATACATGTGCTTTTTTAGCATTCTGGTTTTTTACCAACACCAGTTTTTTATTTTTAGCTTAATAGATTTTCTTTGAAAATAATAAAAAACCTAATATTTGTGTTTTATTTTAGATAAAGCTTGAAGTTCCATGTTTTTATGTGAGTTTTACATTGTATCTTTAATCTTTATATTCTTTTTGTTTTTTTAATTATTCTCAAAATTTATCCTTGTGTTACGTATTTATTCTTCTAGCTTAATACTCCTTTGAATCATTTTACAATGTTCTATTTAATCTGTAGCTTTCTTCAAGCCATTTTTTACAAGGGTATTCTAATAATATATTTGAACTTATTATTTCTTGTGTGTTTCATTCTATCTTCTCTATGCAGTCTTTTAAATACCTTGTAATGAATTATTCCTCTTTTATAATGCATGGATAGTGTATTGTCTACTTCTATGTTTTATATTTATTGATATTTTTTTTAAAAAAATTTTCTCTTTTATTGTGAGCTATATGATGTTCTTTTAGTTATTTCACATTCATTATTCAAAAAATTCTATTTTTTCACCTTAAGTAATTGTAAATCACCTTTCTTTTTAATCTTATGTCTCTTACATTTGTGATGGGTTTTTTTAATACATTTTTTAGTCATTAATACGTATTATTTTTTTCAATTAAAACTCTTTAAATAAGTTATAGTCATGAAATGCATCATTTTGTTTGGAAAATGCATTTTTAAGCTTTCTAGTAATAAAATTTAGCTTTGGATTTTGTTATAATAGTCATAGTCTATGTTTTTATAATTATATGTTTTAATAAAAATATTATATAAAAGTGTGATTATTTATTATAACCTCTAATAATGCTATCATTGAATCACTATAGTTTATTGCACACTATTTTAAATTATTGTACTTTTGCAAAATGTAACTCAATTCAAAAAATATAGCTTAGTACCTTATATTTTTACCCCTACTTTTTTAATTAATCAAAAACTTCAAAGAGTAATGATTTTTTATATATATGAAAAACTCCACATATCTCTTTCATTTCTTCATGCATATGCCATTTTTTTAAAACATTACAATCTAATATGGTTTAACCATAACACATCTAAGAACAATGTTTTTTAAATATATTTTTGCATACTTAATAAAACCTTTTAAGAGGTGTTTTAACATGCACAATAAGCAAGTTTTATGAATGTTGTTTTTTTCATTTCAACACTTGTCTTATTCTTCTAGACTACTTCCATGTTTTTATTATTTGATATTAATATCCATATATTTTTTTTTGGGTTTTATACTCTTAAATAGAAATATTTTCTTCACAAAAATACAAAATTAGAGCTATGTGGTTTTTATTTTTTTACTCAAAGGAAGTAATATGCATGGTTTAAGTTTAATTTTTAACTAAATATACATGGTTTAAATTGAATATTTGACTATGAGTTTTTTAAATAAGAATTTAATTTTTTCTTAATCCAAAATCAATTTATTTTTTAAATAAAAGTATTTTTAAAAATATGGTTTGATGTTTTGTTGTGGACTTACATTTACAAGTTAATTGACCATGTTATAATTCCAATACAACTTGGTTAAATTTGTTATTACTACCTTGTTTATTTTTTCTTCTCTACGCATTAGTTTCACCTATTAATGTTCGGTGAAATTTTTAGTTGATTCTTAATATTTTTAATGGCATTAAAATTATATTTGTTCTTAGCATTTATTAATTTTAAGGAATGATTATTTTTAAAAATGTTGAAATTATTACACTTAAAAATCAAATTAATTATCAAAAAAATAGTCTTAATACTTTACAATGTAATTTTAGTGAAAAAATGGTAACTATGTGAACTTCTATGGATGATCTAAATGTTAAATTTGTTTATTTTTCACATGATAATAACTCTAAAAGTGAACTTAATTATTATCTAAAATAAACTTACACTCCTTTAGACCATCATTCTAAACCTTTATTTAAAAATAATGCACTCTATGGGATATTCACTTCGTGGGCAGGGTAAGTGTGATGGTGCTATTATTGAACCTATTTTTCTAAATTCAAATGAAAATTATAAAGGTATCAGTTTTAATGATTCAATTTATTATAATAAAAAATAAAAATAGTATTGACCTTCTCACTGAAGGACTTATAATGAAAATTATTTTGATTAGAATTATTGAATGCTCATGCTTTGTTTAAAAATGATAAACCTTACAAAAATTATGGAAAATAAAATCATCATATATTTTATTGTTGGAAATTTCATCCATTTAAATCTTGTGGAAAATAAATTCATGACTATTTGAATTGTTGAAAACAAATGTAATATCCTACCTCTAAGGTTAAAACTAATTTCCTACCTAAAGATGATTCTTCTAGATATTTTGATATGTCTTCTTGTGATAATTCTTCTATTGATTCAAGTCAAATATATTTTGAAAGTGACACATATTATTTGTCTCCCATATAATAAACTAAAAATATTTATTTTGTCATTGATTATATGTTGCAAAGGAAAATTAGAGTTCATTATTGTGGACTATTTTTTTTTTCCATGTAGGATTTTACACTTTATGATGGAAGTTGTCTTTAGATCAATTCTCCTTCACAAGTTATTATTTTAATACATTATTTATATGTAAATAATTTTTAGGACATATTTTTAATTTAATATGTAATATTGGTCTTATGTTCTTTATTTTTTAGGGTTTAGTCTATGGATCATTTCTCCTTATTATTGGTGATTGGTGCATTGTGTATTGACTATTTTCAAAGAGAGATCTTTGAGATTGTTAATGATCACACTTTCATCCTTGAAAATTTTGGTTACACCTTCCCTTATTATTAATTTATCTAACTATTTTAATTCCTCTTTAATGAATTTTATATTAATGGTAAGTATTTGTAATTTCAACTTCTTCCTTGTTTGCAAAATGTTTTCTCGACTTTTGTAACCTCAAATTAAGTTTGAGGGGGAATGTTGGAAATTAAAATTATTTGGGTTATTATTTATGTTTTTAAATTAATATTAAGTATTGTTTATGTGTGAATTTATTTTATTTATAAATATAATTTATCATTTTTTTATGAGTTGGCTCTAACCTCTCTTGTCCACTTGTTCGATTTGGGATTTACTTTCAAAAGTAACTCCTCCCCTCCATGTTTACACTATTATAACACTTGGTACACACATTAATCTTTCTCATATAACTCCTTTTTATCTTCTTGATATATTGAAATAACTCTTCTCTCCCATTATTATCAACATAACTCAATGTAGATTCTTCTTCACTCGTTATTTCATTATTTTGATGCTCTCTTGGCATAAGGATCCATTCTCCTTCTCTCATAGATTCTAATTTATATTTAGATAGATGTTAATTGTTATAAATATTTTAATAATATGGTGAGGTTTATATCTATTTTGATGGTTTTTCCATTTGTCAAATATCTTGTCTCACATTTTTTTTGGTTTGCTCATTTTTCAAGATAACATTGTTGCTTTAAGCATTCTATTTACATTTTTTAAACGTTAATATTTTGATCTTTGTAAATAATTATATTAAATATTTAGTGGAAAAAATTGAAATAATGATATTTTCACCTACCAAGTGAATATCTCTTATGTTACATGGATTTGTTCATTCTTATGATGGATTATGGTTTATAAAAGAAATCATGCAATATTTTTGTAGTGTGTACCTATTAGATGATTGCAAGAGATCATAAAGAGATCCAATATTTATTATATTTTAAAGATGATATATCCAAGATGTTTGATTCATATTCTAAATCCAAATTTTAAAGAGATCCATATGAATAATAATGTGAGAATAAAGGATGGATGATAGATTTGTATAATTTTGGATCAAAAGAGGAACAACTAAGATTAACTTGGTCAGAATTAGAAACTTTGAGTTGGATGGATGAGATTAAATCACTTGATCTATATATCTCATTATCTAATTTTATTTTAAACTATTTTCAATGATTTTTGATTTATTTCATTTAATGGCTGTGCAATGATAAATCAATACATTAATTTATTACATTGATCGAGTTTAAATTTAGATCATGGATTTGAATGAGTGATGACATGGGTGGGGATAACTAGTATTTATTTTATTTATTTTTAATTATTATTTGTACATGGAATTATTTAGGAAATAATTGAATACATTTTAATTATTTAATTATCCATAGGTTATAATTAGTGGAAGTGATTAATTGACACTGTATAATTATTTAATTAATATGGTGGTATTAGTAAGAGTTAGTTTGGATTAATTGAAGATATAATTAGGGTAGTGGAATTAATGTGCTTATATTTTCCTTCTTTTTAAAAATCATTGTAACTAAAACAATTATGGTATCTATAAATAAAGTATTAAAAAAAAAGGTACATAAGGATGCCCCTAATGGCATGATTGGCATGGAGATGCCCCCTCACGAAGGGTATGCGAGGATGGAAGAAATGAATGGAATGGGATATAAAAATGAGAATCAGGATTGAAATTAAAGAATTATGGATAAAATTTATGGGTGGGTGTGAAATAATAGGAATGGTCAGTATAATAGTTAATTATAATGAATTTTAATTAGGATAGTTAGTTAGAATGAGTGTTTAGGGATGAATGTTTATTAATGTTGATGATGTAATAATTAATGTTGATAATATTTCACATAATTCTAAATGTTTAATAAACCTAAGATTTACTATATCATATAATATGATCCACCATGATATGGATAAACATGATGAAATTAATATAATATGTAGTAGGACTAACATAGATGCAAAAATAAATAAACAATGAACAAGAAAACACACAAACTATAAACATATTATTTTTTATCTATTATGAAGTTAAAAACCTAATATTGGGTGAGAGATGAGAATGATATATTTGATTTTACCCAAGAAATGATGTATGTAAGGGGGTTGAGTTCAGAACTATATATCCTGAAAAAGCTGCAATGATTTTCTTAAAGTTGAAAAATGAATATAATTGGACTAAGAACAAAACACATGGTTTTTTTTTTGTTTAATTATATATATATTTTTAATTATTGGGTTTTTAACCAATGATGAGGATACAAAACAATGGAAAACATGTTATATCATATATGATGGAGTTGGTAGTTGATGGAATGATTGAGGGATTTAGGATGGGATCCCCAAGGACTATCTCAGATAAGAACTATGTGCCCAATCACCCATGTGACATTTTGGCATTGTGTTACAATGTGATCTAAATTAAATATGATATATTACAATATTTATAAAAAATGCCTCGATAATTTTTCCATGTCCTTATCATACTAAAAAATGGGAATGAGAATGGGCAAGATGGTATGGTTATGAGGATGTTAAGGATGTGTAGGGTTGAATGGAGTGGACCTAACTCAAAGTGTAGGTAACTTGTAGAAAAGATATTTACACATGATGAAATAAACTATTTTTCATCATGACACCCACCCAAGGTTCCATAAAAAGGGTTTTCACCTTTAGACAATTTTTTTACCTTTTTTATTTATTTTTTTAATGTTTTTATTTTTATTTTTTTATTTTTTTTGAAAATTTTGAGATTTTTATCGTAACATTGTATCCTTGAACTATATATGTGTTTGACATGCATGATGTTCATGGGTTCATCAATCCCATTTTCATCTTCAATGGATAACTTGTGTGCTCCTAACCCAAATTTGGTGATGAGGACATAGGGACTTAACCAATTAGGCTCAAACTTACCTTTCTTTTCGAGGTCCTTACTAGTGTTTATTTGATTTTATTTAAGGACAAAGTCAAAACATTAAAAATATTTGAATTTTATATAATTGATATAGCTTCTTCTTATCCTTATTTGATATTCTTTAAAATGGTCTAGTGTAGTGAGCCTCTTTTAATTAAGAATTTCTAACTCATGAAGCTATACAACTCTATAGTCTTCATCATTGATCAGATCTTGTAAGGATATTATAAATAGGATAGCTCGATATTAATGGGTAAGATGGATTCATATCTAAAGATAATGGAATAAGGTGTTCCCATTGTGGTTGTGTAGATATCAATACAATAATCCCATAAGGTAGGATAGATTTGAGTATGTCAATCTTGACCAACATCATTAACAATATTCTTAAGGATTTTGGTGAGAGGATTTTTGGGATGTTTATGATTGGCCATTAGTTTAGGCTAATAGGGTCTAGAATACTTATATTTGATATAGAATTGGTCATATATGAGTTTGTCTTTTCTTAAATGACTTATCATTTTTAGTAATGATGGAAGAAGGGATACTGTAACAAAAAAAGAGGTCATTAAGGATAAACTTGAATATTTATTTTATAGTTATGTATGTGAAGGGGATGGCCTCTACCCATTTTGTCAAATATTCAATGGCTATAATGCTATGTTTTTTGGCCATCAAAGGAATTAGGATTTAAATTCTAAATGAGATAGAGACCCCAAGTAGATAAGGGCCATATAATTTTGAATCGATGTAATGATTGGGAAGGAAAATGGAAGGGTTTTCCCTACTTTTGATAGGCTATACACTTTATGACATAGTTAAATTCATAATTTTCCATGATATGCCAACAATATCCTATTCTGAGTAGTATATTTTCTATGACCATGCCATTATTATGCTCCATATAAATATTATCATGAGTTTACTTGGTTGATAAATTGGCTTTTTTACAATTTAAACATATTAGCATGATACCATCATATCTTATATGATAAAGGATTATGCCAGGGAGTGTGAAGTGGGAGACATGTTGGATTGATTATTTTATTTGATTATATAAAATATCGATACGGAGGATTTGGTTATGAAGGTAAGTGTCAAAGTCATGAAACTAAGGGTAACTAGGATTAATAATCTCCAACACCATTTTAGATTATATAATAAAATATGTTGGTATCATTAATTATTTAATAGTAAATATAAATTATTAGGTATCATTTTCCATCTCAAATATGGAACTGATATTAATCATGGCATCTATATATTTATTATGTGAGTGAGAGAATTGTGAAAATTATATGCATAGAAAGTATTTTTAAAACTTGTCAAAAATTATTTAAAAAGGGTTGAATTTTTTATATTTTACTTGGTTATCATAATTTACTTACTATATGATGAGTTTATAATTAAAAAAAATTCATGTGTTAAATGTTCCATTGTATTGCTAATTTGAGGCCCGAGATAATTGATTCATACTCAACAACATTGTTAGTATAAGGAAACCTAATTTTGAAAGCTTTGGGGATGAGATAACCATATGGTGTGAGGAATAATAATAATAATAATAATAATAATAATAATAATAATAATAATAATAATAATAATAATAATAATAATATTATTATTATTATTATTATTATTATTATTATTAATATGGAGTGATTGATGAACCATAAAAATAAACTTTCCATTTAGGTGACTTATCGAGAGATAAAATTGACTCATCCAAAAATCCAATGGTTAAAGGTTATTGGTATGATAATGGTGATTATACCAACTTGTTGTAATCATAATGACTAATTTGGGGGTGGGGGAGATGAGTAATTATTTTAAGACCTTTAATATAATTCCACTTAATCATTCATTAACATTCATTCAAACATGTAGATCAAATAATGAATAAGAAACCATTCACATATGCATGAAACATAAGTACACAAGATAAGATAACTTATATGTGGGAACCCATTAAGGGGAAGAAAACCAAATTATACCTAAAAATTTAATAAATTAATATAATAACAAATATAATGTTTATTGAAGCACCAAATTCACATAGAGCACCAACCCCAACTAGCTAAGCACGAACCCAACTAGGCTTTAACAAGTACCCACTTGCAAGGAGGCACCAGCTCCCTAGATGACTCATCATCTAATAAAACACTAGAAACACTATATAAAATTAATAAAACCTTATTTATCACAAAATAAATTATTATCAAATTATTTATCTCTTCACACACTTATATCCCTCTTGAAACTACCTTTGGGCTTCTTTATTCTACTAGGTCTCTTCAAGACTGATTAGGTCATATGACCTTGATCTTCATACATAGAACTTATATTATATAATAATTAATATATATATATATATATATATATATATATATATATATACACCCATATGATGTTATAAATTAACTCCTTATTCTCCTTAATGTGATATTTCATTCTATTTCACTCACGTGTCTAATATTTTCTAATTAGGCCTAATTAATCTTGCTTTTATACAAGTCACTTGCTCTCACACACCTTGGTCAGACATACATAATTGTTTAATTTTATTAAAATTAAAATATGTCTTAAAATTTATTTTAAAAATTAATAAAATAATACATTATGTTGGTCACATCATATAGGACCAAAACCTTTTTTAGGCCTTAAGGAGACCTAATTCAATTAGGCCTACTTTGGCAACACGTTACCTCATGACCCCTTGAAACAAAATACACTTAATTTATGAATAATATAATTTATAAAATAAATAAAATATAAATTATATATATTTAATTTAAGTCAAAAATACCTTTTATATCCAAGTACTATGTTAACCCCTTCTCAAAACATGGTTCACAATAGGCCTTCCTACACATAGAAAGTTTATCTTTAATAACTGAAGCATAAACACAATTTTTATCAAAAAACATGAAAAAAAATAAATATTAAGAAAAATAATTACCTAAATTTCATCAAAAACTTAGTTATATGCTTCAACTTAGGGCATACAGGCTCAATTTTTTCTTTGTAAAATGCTCACTTTGAATTGGCAACTAGCCTCAAAACATAGTCATAGAAATTTAAAATTTTGACACCTAAAAGAACAAAAAAAAGCAATTTAAATTAATTAAAATAATAATAAAAAATTTAAAAAAAAACATTAAACAAAAACATCATAATCTGTAATGGAAACTATTGGTCTTGTAGACCAATTTGTTGACCTTCTCTCTCACAGACTTTTCTCAGCTAGACAAGCCATTTTGGCTTAAAAATTTTCACCACTTTAAATATATATAAAATATTATTAAAATAATTTATAGGATATAAATTTAAAAAATAAAATATCCATTCACTTATATCCATCCACTCATATCATAGAACCTCAAACTCATCACTACAAATTATTAACTTATTATATTTTAACATATTTATATATAAATATAATATGTTCAAACATCAATATTTTTCTTGTAGACCAATCTCACAACATTGTATCTCATTGTCTCATTTGAACTAGACATGTCAACTTATGAGAAACATTTTCATAATTTATAATGACCTCTAAAACTTATATCCAACAATGAAATGTATTAAAAGTATTGAAAATTATCCATATACTTTTATTCATTCCTATTTCATGATAACACATCCTTAATCATCTTCTCACTTCTACCTAGGTATCTCACTATTTGCATCAAAAGGTGTGCTAGTGACTAGTCAATTTGGAAGACCAATTTAGCACACCTAAGGGATATATCTTGATTATAAACAGCCATGGACATAAAATAAAATTCTCATCCTTCTCTATCAAATTATTTGTATACTTTGATTTGGTTAACTCTGGTTGTTACAATAAATATTTGATAAATGTGCACTTTCCTATAAGGTCTACTAACACATTTGACAAACCAATCACACCTAGAGGTGATTGGGAGATTTAAATACAATCCAAATCACTTATATAGACATTAAAATCCATTATGTGAAGTTTTTATCAACATATTTTAAATCATGTCATTGTTAGGGTTTTAGAGAGGGTTAACAATGTTTTTGGTGTTAATGATTATTCATAAACGACTACCCATCATTTAAAAAATTAATGCTTTTATATATTATTTATGTCCATTACCCATCTATAATTAACAACTCAAGTTCCCATGTAGAGGTTACACATGATATTGAACACTTGAAAGTCCTTCTTGGGTTGAGAACCCTTCATTTTGTATACGTGAGAGACCTTAAAACCACTTTTCATGCCTTCTATTACAAATCATGATCTAAAACTTTTTGAACATGATTGAAATAATATAAAATTACTATGAAAATAGTTACCTATCCATACTTATGTTTTGAATATAACCTCATACCCTATTAGGCTATACTCTCTCTCTTTATTCTCATAGAGCTTGACCTGAAAACCATATTAGGCCTAAAAGCTAACCTCCAAGATTATTTAAATGAAATATACACATAATTCTCAAACTCAATCAACCTATCTCATGATTAAACATTGCTTTACATCCTTCATATTTATTAACAACACCTTATGACACCTCATTAGGTCAAATAAGGTCTAGAACTAATCTAGTTACAGACTCATAATTAATGTCTTAATATTGTCACCAAATATTGCACCATAAAGGAGGGTGTTAAAACCTCTTCCATATTAGGAAAACATGAGAATAATTATAGGTATGTGGGTTTATCTATTATAGAATTATACCTCTAGGTTTAAGGGTTAGCTTCCTGAATTTGCCTTGAAGTGCTTATCACTAAACTAGCTATTTGATTATGGGAAAATGGATAAAATTATACATGAAATAAATATAATATAAGGAAATGATACAAAAAAATCATTTCCACAATACCATCATACTTATTTCACTATGAAACAAGACCTACAATACTAGCTTCAAAGTCTTATAATGCTCAAACATTAATATTTCAATATGAATGTGATATGCATGAAGAATATCCAAGGTAAATGAACCCAAGATCAGTTTCAAACAATAAGGCCACATTTACACTTTAAAATATATCCATACACTTGACAACACTTCATATGACATGCTAGAGTGGAACAACTTGCATCAAACATGAAAGGATTGAGAGAAAGCAAGGATGTATTAATATCTATTAACTATGCATTATACATCTCTTCACACACTTCAAAAATATTATATATGAGATAAAAATAGATTATATGTATGTTTATAATTTAAATTAAAATTTCAAAACCATTAGGGCTTTGTCATACATGGTGTAGAATTAGTTTACAAGAGCCAAACTAGCTACTAATAGAATTTGAGAGAGGACAGAAGAGAATGAAGTTAAAGAGTCACTAAACCACTTGTAAAAATAAGGTATGTATTTAAATATGTAGGATAAATGAATACAGAATATACCATGCTAGGTCTTATAGGACAAATGTCCCTCAAAAGCATAAAACTCCTAAAATGTGGCATTAGATTCTTCATTTACTTACCTAGAATCTACCTTCATCATTTGTTATTATATGAGTGATCCATTGGATATTAGGGATAGGTGAGATGATTTAAATATGAGGTAGTGGTTATAAAAAATCCACAACATGCATTAGTTGTGTCCTTAATAAATGATATTCTTCTAGACATGAGTTATCATTACCTACAATAATTATCACCCTCTTTTCACTCACCCTTCACACTTGGCACCAAAGATGTCTTCAATTTTCCAATATATTACATATAAGGGAGTGTATGAAACATTTAAATAGTATTATTACCCTTATATTCATTATAAATACCTTAAAAGGCATCCTACTTAGGGTTTTCACATTCTCACTTGGTGGTCATTCCTTGTTCACTATGACAGCTTGGACTGGCTGAGATGAAGGTGTTTATAGAGATAGTTTTGAGATATAATAAAGCAATAAATGGATATTATGAGTTAGTATAGGTCCAAATATCTCTCCAAAAATGGTTAGGATCTTCTTGAAACCTTTTGTACCTACACAATACACAAAATTATTAAGAAAATCCATATTCACCTTGTTTATACAAGTAGGGTACAAATTAGTCTGATTAGAAGGATCCATAGAGAGCCCTCTACAAGATAAAATCACTTCAATTCTCATTTTATCCCTCTTTGATGCCTTAAATTCAAATTTTCCTCCATTAGGTCATTATTAACGGTTTTAGATGGTTCTTAGATGATTAACCTCTTAGGGATTGTTCATACAATCCTAACATTCAATATTCTAAAAAAATCCACTAAAACCTTATTTGGGACCCTAATTAACATCTCAAAACTCATTAGGAACCATTTTATATGTTCATATAGTTATAAGTATTCAAAGTTGACATTTTGATCTTTCTAAGGCATTCTATGCAAGACTGTGTTAATTTGAGCCAAAATATGGCTTCTCTATGACTTCAAATTTATACCAAAGGTTATATCATACTTCATATCTATCCATAAAGGTGTTTAAATTAAATTTAGTTCTCATATGATCTTATAAAATAGATTACATCCCTTTTAGGCATGATACCTAGAATAAACCTAATAGGCTAAGTCTATGTTTTGCTCCTCACCACCACCTTTATGTGGTTGGTAATATTTTGGAGATATTACTTATATTTTTAATTATTAAACTATCTCTCTACTCCTTCCTAAAACGATAATATTTTCTTCAAATAACTATATCATTACAACTTACTAAACTTGTAGGGTTTCACCAGTTTAGGACTGCCCTCTATCTAAGACAATACAAAGGGCATCTCCCCTATTGAATCAAAAAAAATTATGGTATGAGGGGATTAAGTATGTCTTAGGGATTTTTTTTGTTATATTTTAGGGTTTGATCATATCATTAGACCCTCATATTCTTTAAAACCTTGAAGGCATATTGTATATCATATTGTCTGTGCATGGTGTCAAATATGATTATAGGTTATTCTTAGGAAAATTTCCATGCCTTGCTTCCATATGGTGGGAGTCTCATGGAATTATATTTATACTTCATAATCCATTTCAAATATGTATAACACTTCAAACTTTTCCAAATTATCTATGCATACCTTCTATTTTGCCAAGCTTAGTTGTAGTCAATAATGACTGTGTTTTTACTCAAGGAAGGGATTCTTGTAGGTGAGCATTAGTATTTTCAAGGAATTATTAATTTACCATTGAAAATTATCTTGAATTCATAAAGGTCACTTCATGTTTATACTGGTATTCATGATTCCTTGAGGTTAGACCATCATCAAGACTGGTCATGCTTTATATCATTATGATGCCACAATCAACTATAATTTACCTTTCCTAAAGCAAAACTGGTAGATGCACATAAAACCTTGAAATATTTTTCAAACCTCATAGGATTAATTTGAGGTCTTATATTAAACTCTCAATGGAAAATTAGTGTGTTTTTAGGCCTATTGTCCCCAAGATTCATTTCATGAGTTTGTGAGTCACTACAGTTAGGATATAGATGACTTTTCTGAGTAAGAGTACACCTATAAGTGTTGATGGAGGTCAATACCCTAAATTTCAACCCTTTTTATTCTCTTTTAAACAGAATTATCTTCCTCAATTCAAATAATAATAACTAATAATGAAAATATGCTTCTATATTGCTATTTGGGTTGTAAACCATTTGAGTGTTTAATATCATATAGAAAACATAGATTTCCTATAGTGAACAAATGCATGATTTTGAAGTCTCTTTTTCATCACTTTTAAGACCAAATAACCACTCTAATTTTTCAATATATTACCCGTATATAATTACTACAAGATAGAAATATCAAAACTTGTCTAAGATCCATGTTTGCTCTTCATATAACATCATCAAAGTTAGACTAGACCCTATTTTGGAGATTTTAGGGGAATTCATCCTTGAACTCAGCTCCTTCATATGTACATAACTCTTCAAACATTCCTACCAATTTTTAGCTTCAAACATGGTTCTCATGGTACCTTCCAACTAATAAAACATCACGAAGGATTAAAAACTCATCAAATTTCTCCTTACAACAACTTCAAGCCTCTGTGAGAACCGCTTGTAGGAGTATACACAATATATAGGGTAGTGAGTAGAGACAAGAGGAATGTGTATATGGTCTGAAATTATAACTAATTTTATACTCTCTAAAAATTTTCAAATTAAATTTTAAAACATTTAACATCTTAAAAAGAGTTTCAATGCCCCATTTTAATGTAATATTCTCATGTATGCACTTGTAGGTGCACATCAATAGACTATGTTTAGAGATGAACTAGGTGAACATTCCAAGGGTTAAAATTATTTTTTCATGGTATAATAAGGTTTATAATATCTTGATACTTATTTTTTCACCTCCATGATCATGCTTAGATCTCAAAACATCTCACTTAGTTGATTATGTATGACAGTCATGCAAGAAAGTATAATTATGTTGGAGGTTGATTGAAATGATATTGATCATCTACTTTGAGAATTTTTTTGGAATGATAAGTGGACTAAATTACATGAGAAATATGAAATTCAACATATCACCATCTTCTAAAAGCACTACAAGGACATGAAAACTCTACCAATGGTGAAAACCTATTTGCAACATAACAAGGTGCTCTTATCTAAAACATGAGATGTTATGCTCATCAATTCATATTAAAACATGAAAATAAATATTGGAAACATGAGATAATTAATTACTCATCCTCTAAAATCCATTTCATCAACTAGATTTTATGGACATCCTCAAACAAAAGTAAAACCTGTAGGGTGTGAGGATTAGCAAGAAAAATAAGATAGTCAACTTCTTAAGAATGGTTCATAAATAATAGGAAACCACTCTTCCATATATTGAGATTGATGTGAATTAGACCAAGTTCACTATCCAACACCAAGAAAATTTGACTTGGAAACTCTCCTACTAGCCGTATCATGAAAATTCTTGTTGACCAGTTTTGTTTGACTAATGGAGTGATGGAGAAGTAAAATGGTTTTGGTCTATTTTTGGCACTTAAAAAGTATATCCTGAATGTAAATTTAGTTATGAAATTTTAAGGTTCATTTAATAATATTTTCCCATGTGCCACACTCCTCTAAAGTTTACATAACTACCAAATTTCCTTTTTCACTTATTTTCTTGATTTTCAATTAGGAACTTATAAGTTTTATTTAAAATTGACATTATCAACAAGTAATATACCATATTATATGTTATATGATAGTTTAGAACAGTTATACACCTTGTAAAATTGTACCACCTTCATCTATGACCCATATATGACCTATAAGTGGCATAAAATGACACAAGGACTAAATTATACTATGACAAACCTAGAAACATATTGAATGACAATAGATAATATCATGACACACCTTATGTCATGATAATAGACCCACATATCAATTTTTAGACTATATGGGGTTGACTTATTTTGAATTGTGGTTAAAATATTCAACATTATTAGTGATTTCCCATGGGTGGTATGCTTTCTATGCCAAGACCAATATCATAATCCTATCTATTATCCATGGAGTCACCTATGCACAAGTTTGAAACAAAATTTGAATTTTAAACCACACAAAACACAAAGTAAAAGACATAAAAAAAGACACACCAAATGGAAACAAACATCTTTTCTCAAGAACACTTATAAAACACAGACACAACTAAAAGAAAACATACACTCTATCTAGTATTTACAAATCATCACTCTTGAGGTGATAACATCTTACCGTAATTCAACAATGGTCAAATATGGCTTCTATTACATATTTGTCACTCCATGGAGGTAATATATCATGTAAAACATGCTCATCACGAACCACCTACATATCTAGATTATTAATAAGTCTACCATCTTTATGTCTTCTTAGGACTACAAGTGGATTATTTGGAGCCTTCACAAATTTTATTTTTTTCTCTCTAAAGACCTTGAGTGGGACTACAAGTTGATTGAAATTTATCATATTTCTTATACACTCCTCAAACTATATAATAAGAGTGATGAAAACTCTCTAATATTTTTTCTCTTTTAGGACAACCTATACTTGATGTCTATGATCATCAAGTTCCTCTTCTTTATAATCAAGCACCTTTAAATGTGACTTTAATCCAAATGGAGCTCTTGATTATTCTTTAATAAAAAAAATATATAACTAGGAATAATGAAATTCTTATTTGAAAATATACCCTTGGAAATTAGATTGACATACACTTTCATATTTGATGGAACACTCAGCATCATGTTTTTTAGACTCATTATCAAACACCTTAGATATAGAATTCCTAGGAGGGGAAGTAACATTACTTAGCTAGTCAAACTCTTAACATATGTCATTTACCCTTTACCATAAACCATCCTCCTCTATAACATGATTATCATCATCAAGGGTAGATGCATCAATAGTAGGTAGAATGACATAATTCTTCTTACTATTGTGATCAATAAGTTTATTCAATCCATCATCTTCATACACATGGATCAAGTAATTAATTTCATCATCTTGTGATAAAGGATGTTTGACACTTACCTCAGCTCCCTCAAATGGCTCTTCATGGATGATATAAGTGCCAAGGTTAGTTTTATCAAATTATGCATAAGGATCATGCTCATAAGTATCTACACCATACTCATATAGGAAAAATTCAGTTATGCCTTCAAGTTTAAAAGAATCATCAGCCACATTAGACTCCTCATTCTCATTGATTACACAATTCAAATTTGAACTTGCCTCTACATAAGTCTTAATGTGAAACATTGTAAGTGATAAGATTTTATGGTCCCATTGGTTCCATACCTTATCCTAAAGGCTAAGAAGGACCAATAAACTAAGAGGTATCCACCTATATTTGCTATAAATTTTCTTCAAAATCAGATTGGAAAATGAGTAGGAAGATCAACAACAATAATGTCTTGGAGGATGGGAAAACTAGTGTAGTCATAGAAGAAGAATTTCAAGTTTTTGATCAAACCTACTATCTTAATAGGTGTAGCATATAGATAAAGTAATATTTTTTTATGTGGTTCATACTTGAGACACAACTTATCAACTATAACTTTGGGCATGATTGATGTAGAAACACCACTATCAAATATGTAAGTGCTCACTAGTTTGTCACCCTAAGAGTGAGGTAGAAAGGTAGAACACTCTTAGATTTAGTAGATGTTTCAATAATGTTGTTAGGGAAATTGTTAAGATTAACATGACCATGACTATTTGTTGAAGATGAAAGACTATTAGGGATAGTGGAAAACTATTTTTAATAGCTCTTTTTGGCTAGGCATATGAAGGACATTCCAAAGGGAAATAAATACCTTGGCATTCTTAAATGAATCCACTATGTTTAGGGAAAAAGTGATTATCTTATATTCAGTCCTTGGAGCTAAAGAATTTATTAGAACTTGAAGATTTGAAACACCTTTATTAAACCTTACCACATTTTTATTTGTAGGAGGTGTAGGAGTGTTTAAGACTGACATGCTTTGATGCCTTGTATAAGTATTTAATGAACTTGTAGGCACATTACTATTACCTCCTAATGATTTCATTTTGGATATAGTGTTGTATATAATAGAAGATATTTGATTGGGTAAAAAGGTGTCCTCAACTAGGAAGTTGGTGAATATTTCTCCTTGAGGCTACCAATATTCTCTTGTTTTCATCAGGATTTCATCTTCAACTAATGGGAGAGGAGTCACTCCTTCTTGAGCAAATAGATATTTCTCTCCACTTTCGTAAACATCCATGAATTGGCCTTATTACCAATCTTCTCCTTTCAATATTTTTTAATGCACTAGTACCATCTCTCTTATGTTGGATGTAAAATTGGTATTGTACACATTGATGGGCCTATTGAAGTTAGGCTACCCTTAACCTCTTCTTCTCCCATATTATTGACCATATTTTTTTATATGGATAAGGATTTGGTGATCACCTTGTTGCACATTAACTTACCTAATCTGACATCTTAGCATTTGAATTTATTAATATGGATATATGGCATCATCTTCCTTCTTAAAATTAGACTTTGTCTTGGCATTAGCATTAGGAATTTGAGCAATATTTGGAGCTGCAGTATGAACATTAGGTATTAGATGCATAAACACTTTAGGGGGAAATTTTCCTGATTGATTGATGTTATTCTCATCTCTAACGGTAAGTTAATATTATTTAGGAAGAGTGAAACCACCTATGGATTAAATAATGATGGTAATATCAGTACTAATGGCTCTCAAGTATGTAGGAAAGACAAAACTAAAAGGTGGTCTCATGGGAGGAGGAAATCTATACCAAGTCTTTTGAAACCTCTTATTGAAGTCATGCATTCTTTCCTTAGGATATATTTTTATCACATTATTTTGGTGTATGAGAGAAGTATGGTCACTTTCATCATCAAACCTTGAATTTAACAACACTACAAAGTCATTCCATGATGTGATGCATCCATCAAGAAAAGTCATATACTAGTCAAGTACTTTCCATCTAAGGGACATGACAAGGAGTCTAATATAAATATTCTCCTTAGTGAAATTGTGAAAATAATAAAATTGGAAATATCCCTGATGTGTTCACTAGATGTGACATGACCTTCACCATTGAATTTAGGCACACTCTTTGTGGCATTAGGGGGAATGACATCATATGCATCAATATAGATTGGATTATTAGTGTTAAAGGTAGGGAAATAATGTTTTCTATCCATGATGGATTGGATTTATTCAAGTTATTCAATTTCTTGGCTAAAAAAATCTACTTTGTCTTCAAAGGGAAGATTAATTTGAGGTTATTGAATTGCAAGAGGAATTTTAAGTTGAATAGGTGGATTTATAGGATTGAACACTCTAGTAGATGATGACATAGTAAGAACCATGAATTATGAGAGATATTTTTTGAAAAAACAATGGTATACAACCATATTTTACCCTGAATGGATTTACCAAATGATAAAAATCACACCAATTTGTAGTTGATGTTGTCAAGACCATCATTCACCTTGACAAGTTGTCTTGAGGATAATGGATCCCATCAGGCATGCCAAAAGTATTGTCACAAAATATTTCACCCTAGATGAGGTTTTTCAAGGATCCTCTAGATTTGGTCAACATTGGAATACTTATAGGTATGTGGGTTTACCTATAGTAGAAGTAGACCTTTAGGTTTAAGGGATAACTCCTTGAATTTACCTTGAAGTGCTTATAACTATACAAACTATGTAATTGTGGTAAAAGGGAAAAAAATGTGCATGAAATAAATATAATATAATGGGGTAATACACCAAAATTATTTCCATAAGACCATCATACTTATTTCACTAATAAACAAGACCTACAACACTAGCTTCAAATTCCTAGAATTCTCTAACATTAATATTTCAATATGAAGGTGATATGCATGAAGACTATCCCAAGATTAGTTAAAAATAATAAGGCCAATTTTAAAATTACAAGTAGACCCATATACTTTAAAACACTTAATATGAATTTTTAGAATGGAACAACTTGCATCAAACATCAAATGAATGAGAGAAAGTAAGGATAAATGAATATCTCTTAACTATTCACTATACATCTCTTTAAAAACTTTAAAAATATGATATATGAACTCAAACCAGATTTTATTTATTGTTACCAGGAAAATTAATATTTTTAAACTATAATTTCTTCACCATACATGGTGAGGAATTAATATACAAAAGCTAAAATGGCTACTACTTATAGAATTCAAGAGAGGAGAGAAGAGAGTAAATGTGAAGAGTCACTAGACCAATTGTAAAACTAAGAGAGGGAGTTAAATATTAAGGATAAAGGTATAAAAAATATACCATGAAAGGTCTCATAGGATAATTTTCCCTTAAATGCATGTAACTCTTGAAATGTGGTGCAGGACTCTTCGTTTTCTTGCCTAGAAACTGCCTTCATCATTTTGCCTTCCATGAGCACTCCAAAATAGAGTAGGGATAGGTGATATGATTTAATTATGATGGAGGGGTTATAAAAAATCCCCATCATTAATTTTTTTCATCCATAATCATTGATATTATTTTTTACATGAGTTATCACTACCTACAATCATTATCACCCTCTTTTCACTCACCCTTCACACTTGGCACCAAAGAGGTCTTCAATTTTACAATATAATCTATACAGGGGAGTATATGAAACTTTTCAAGAGTATTAATTCCCTTATATTCATCAGGTATACCTTAAAAGGCCTCCTACATGAAGTTTTCATCATTTCACTTGGCGGTCGTTCCTTGTTCACTATGCTAGTTTGGACTAGCTAAGATTAAGGTGTTTTTAGAGATACTGGTAACCTCTCTTGAAGAAATAAATAGATATTAGGAGTTAGGATAGGGTCCAATATCTCTCACAAAAATGGTTTTCATATTTTGGAACCCTTTTGTACCTTCAAAATACACAAAATTATCAAGAAAATCCATTTTTCACCCTATCTATACAAGTAGGGTACAACTTAGTCTAATGGTTAGGAACCCTAGAGAGTCCTCTAAAATTTCAAATAAATTTAATGCTCATTATATCCCTCATATATTCCTTCCATTCAAATTTTCCTCCATTGAGTCATTACCAAGGGTGTTTGTTAGTGTAGTACGTTTTCCCATTGGGTTTTGCCTACATAGCCGTATGGCCATTCTATTTTAATCAAGATTCCTTAGGTCAGTTATAAAAGGTTCATATAGGATAATTATATTTTAATGTATTTATATAACTATAAATATTAGAGGCTTCCTCATGTTTCCCTAATTTTCTCTATATTTACCCCACTTTTTCATTTTAGAAGTAATGAAGATAAGTTAATGTTATTATATGCAAACATCCATATTTTTCAATATTTCCATGTGAGCACATATTTATTCCTCTGAAATTTATCTATTATTTCATTACTTTATACATATATTTTATCAATCTTCTTTGTAAGGATCTAAGATTATGGCCAATCCAATAGTTTTAAAGGGTTTTAAGATGATTTGGCTCTTAGGGATTGTTCATACAATCGGAATGTTCAATCCTATAACAAATACTACTATTACCTTTTTTGGGTCCCTCCTCAACATCTCCCAACTCATTAGACTCCCATGTTATATGTATGTATAGTTGTAAGTCTTCAAATTTGAGCTCTCATGATTTCTAAGGCATTATGTGTAGGCCTATATTGGTTTGAGCCAAAATATGGCTTCTCTATGACTTCACCTACACACAAAAGGTTATTTCATATTGCATATCTCTCCATAAAGGTGTTTCAATGCCTTTTAATTCTCATATGATGTTATAAAAGATATTACACCCCTTTTAGGCATGAGACCTAGACTAAACCTAATAGGCTAAGTCTATGTTGTGATCCTCAACAACACCTCTAAGTGGTTGGTCATATTTTTGAGAGATTAATTATAATTTTTCATGCTTAACCCAGATATATACACCCTCTTTCAAGGTTACTATAGTCTTCAACTCACTATATCATCACAACTTACTAAAACTATATGGTTTCACCAGTCTAGGATTTCCCTCTATGCAAGATAGGACATAGGGAATATCCCTTATTAAATAAAACCAAATGATGGTATGAGGGGATTAAATATGTCTAAGGTACATTATGTTAAATATTTTAGGGTTTTATCATATCATTAGACCATCCAATCCTTTAAAACCTTGAAGGTAGATTATATATCATATTGACTATGGATGGTGTCAAGTATGACTATAGGTTATTATTTGGAACCTTTCCATGCCTTGTTTACATATGGTGAGAGTATCATCAAATGATCATAAAACTTTATATTACCTTTAAAACATATCTAACACTTCAATTTTTTCCAACTTCTCTATGAATACCATTTATTTTGCCAAGCTTAGTTGTAGTTAACTATGACTATGTTTTTACTCAAGGGATGCTTCTAGGTTATCACTAGTATGTTCAAGGCCTTATTCATTTCCCATTGAAAAATATATTTAATTATTAAATATAAATTCATGGTTATAATAGTCTTCATTATGCCTTGAGGTTAGACCATCATCAAGACTGGTCATGGTTTATATCACTATCATGCCATAGTCAACTATAGTTGACCATTCCTAGAGAAAAAAGGGACTTGTAGATGTACATCAACCATTTAAATATATGATAAACCTTAGAGGATTAATTTTAGGCCTTAGATTCAACTCTAAATGGAAAAAGAGTGTGTTTTCAGGCCTAGTGTCCCCAAGATTAATTTTATGAGTTTGTGAATCACCTATAGTCATGTTACAGGTGACTTTCTTGAGTAAGGGTACACTTTTAGGTGTTGATGAAGGTCAAACCCCTAAATTTAAACACTTTTTTATTCTCTTTGAAACATATTTATCTTTCTTAATTCAAATAAAATCACTTAACAATGAAAACATGCTTCTATACAATGAATTTGGGTTGTAATCCGTTTGAGAGTTCAATATCCTATAGAAAACATTACTTTCTTATAGTGAACAAATGCATGATTTGGAAGCTTGTTTTTCATCACTTGTGAGAAAAAACACCCATTCTCCTTTTGAAATATATTACCCTTATATAGGTACTACAATATGGAAACATCAAAACTTTTCTAAGCTCCATGTTTGTTTATCATATATCATCATCAATGTTAGACCAGACTTTGTTTTGCAGTTTTTAATGGAATTCCTCCTTGATCTTAGTTCCTTCATATGCACATAACTCTTTAAACTTTCCTACCACTTTTTGGCTTCAAACATGGTTCTCAAGATAACTTCCAACTCCAAAAACTTCATAAAAGCTTCAAAACATGTCAAATTCCTCCTTACAACACCTTCAAGCCTTTATGAGATCCCCCTATAGGTGTACGCATAGTATATAGGGAAGTGAGTAGACACATGAGGAATGTTTATACATTATGAGATTATAACCAACTTTATACTCTCTAAAATTGTTGACATCAAATTTTAAAAAATTGAAGGGCTTGAAACAAGTTTTAGTCCCCCATTTCAATGTGATATTCTCCTGTAGGCACCTTTAGGTGCACATCAATAGACTATGTTTAGAGAGGAACTAATTTTAATAATCAACCACATAAAATTTGAAGTGTTCATCTTGTTTTTAATTCTCTAATAATGTATCAATTATCTTGAGACTTCTCATTTTACCTCCAAGCTCATGCTCAGAGATCAAAACATCTCAATTGGTTGATTATGTATGCCAGTCATGTAGGAAAGTTTGACTATATTGGAGTTTGGTTGTAATGTTATTATTCATCTCCTTTGATATTGAGTTTGGAATGAGAACTAGATGAAAAGATATGGGAAATTTGAAATGAAACATATCACCATCTTCTAAAACCATGATAAAGACATGAAAACTCTACCAATGGTGAAAACCTAACTGTAACACAACAAAGTTCTTGTATCTACAACTTGAGATGTTATGCTCATAGCTTCATCTTCAAAAATGAGACCAAAGATGATAACATGAGATAAGGAATTACACATCCTATATAAGCCATTTCAACAATTAGATTATATGGAGAACCTCAAATAAAATCAAAACCTATAGGGTGTGGGATTAGCAAACAAAACAAGATAATCAACTTCTTAAGAATGGTTCATAAGGCATACACAACAATTCTTTCAAATATTAACATGAATGTGAATAATACCAAGTTTACTATCCACCACAAAGATAATTTTACTTGTAAATTCTCCTACTAATCATACCATCAAAAAACCTATTCACTAATATTGTTTGCCTAATGGAGTGATGAATAAGAAGAATTGTTTTGTACCACTTTTGGCACATTAAAAGTATATCAAGCATGGAAATTTAGTTAGGGAAGATGAAGGGTCACTGCATAATATTTTCCCATGTGCCACTCCCCTTGATAGGTTTTATAACTCCCAAAACTCCCTTTTTCACTTGTTTTCTTGATTTTTAGTTAGGAACCTACAATATTCAGTTAGGATTGACATTTTTGACAAGTAATCTGACATATTGGACATTGGAAGAGAGTTTAAAATACTTGTACACCTTGGAAAACCATACCACCTTCATTTATGACCCATATATGACCCCTAAGTGACATAAAATAATATAAGGACTAAATTGGACTTTGAAAAATCTAGAAACATATTAAATGACAAAAAATAATATCATTACACACCATATAGAATGATAATAGACCCATATATCATGTTTTAAATAATAGAGGGTTGACTTAATTTTACTTGTGATCAAAATTGTCAACACTTACCTCATTAGGCTTACCTTGAAACTATACTGAGTACTCTAATACCTCATATGCATTCTTAAAAAGCCTTATATACCTCTTATGCCTTTGTTTATCCATCTCACCATGCCACCATGCTCAAACCTTCTTAGAAGTACTTTACAAGATATGACTAGTGCCATGACTAGGCTTCTCTACCACTTAAAGATTGACAATTGATCTTGAAACACTCTTTAATTCTTCTAAACCTTTCTCACATGCCTTAAATATTCTTCAAATAATGTCATACCTTTGTATATATATCTTCATTTTCACCATGTACATTTTCATTCATGACATGACTATGTTTAGGCTACTTAAGCATTTTCCTCAAAGACTTACCTTAAAACACTTCTAAAGGATTCTACACCTAACTCTAAAGACCATACAATGACAAAAAACTTCTCACATGCATAAGCTCACTCACTTCACCATGCTGCCTACACATATCTTCTCACAAGATCTAGATAAGGATTTATAAGACACTTGATGCCTTGACATGTTCCTTCCATGTCATGTCCTTAACACAACATCAACCAAGTATTTATAAGACACTTATACATGTACATTTGTATTTAATGGTGTTGAATACATACCTTCAATGCTCATAATCTTGTCACAACACACACATACTATGTTGTCATAATAACTCATCATGCCTTCATAATAACCTTGTCACATCAGGATCACAAGCACATGCATCAAAGTCCACTCACTAGACATCTTCACTACATGAATCTTATCATCAATGACAACATAGTTCGACATCAATTAAATCAAATTAGCATAAATGATAATACTATGCCAACAAACCTACCCTTTGTCATTAATGACAAAACACATTGTAGTCTAATCAATCTCTTCTCCCTCAAACTAGTCTTTCTCCCCCTTTAACATTAATAACAAAGGGTATTCAATAAATAACTATATTATCCTTATAACTAAACTTCAAGAAACCATATAATGAAATTCTAGCCAAATACTCACCTTTTGAGTCACATAATGAATAACAATCTCTTTGGACCTCCTTCATTCTTGACTAGACCTTAAACCTTTGTTTAAATAATAATGACTCATGTTATCATCCTCTTATATACATAAGACATTTTGATCCATCTACATGATGACAACCCTTCTTATATTAGTTCACCACTCATTAGATTTGTAATATACCTAGTTCACTATCTATCAGACTTCTATCCTACTTGATCACATTCACCTTAACAACTACGGCATACTAAGCATATAGACCTATGATACATGGCCCAAAGGTCATCTCTAAATTTGTAGATAAATCACACTAAATACTTATGAGCATAAAAATCTTTCTGATCAATGCCTATTCACCATGGCACATACCTCATCTTGACATCTTCCTTGCATCATTCTATCAACTAGGTTTGCACTTACATACTTTATTATGTCAAACCTCTATCATAACTTTTATTATTCATGATATGAAAATTGAGACTACACAATATGTTCCTTGATCCTCTATGACCTTAAAGTCATCTTAATTTACATAAAACACTCAAATATATCTCACAACAAGATCAATAAACAAAATCATGAGACATCTCAAAAATCATGTTCCCCCTAACTCCATGCTTACCTCTATTTAGATACCAAAGGAAACCACTCTCTTGAAAAATAACATAGAGATACCAAGCTCCCCTTTAGACTAAGCATATATCAATTAATGAAACAACTCAACAAAGAAATATCATACAAAACTACACAACCATGCTCCCTTTTTATCTTCATAAATTGATCACCATATGAATCAATAGAACACATAGACCATCTCCAACATAGATCAAACACCCTAGTACCAATACCAAATATCACCATAAATCAATTTTAACTACAACTAGATACCAAAAATTTACCTCTCAACATGCCAATAGACCACATTTCTATCTTAGACTCAAAAATATTTAACATGTCTTCATACCTTATTGACATAAAACACATATTAAATATCAAAAATCATCCACTATTATTATAATTACTAATGATTGCCTCCATAAATCCTAATGGAGTCACCCATTCCATACAACACACAGAACAACACAAATTTAGGAGATTCCCAAATCTCCATACCCTTACAAGACTGAATATTGTTCAACATCCTTCTAGGATTTATTGTCAACTAAGGCTTGAACTTTGACATGGACTTTTCATCATCCTTATCATTAGAATCTTCATTCTTACTATGTTTATAAAACATATGAGAACAAAGACTTCTCTTATCTCCTGACATGTGGCTTGAGCAACAACTATCGATACTTTGAGCTTTCATAGAATCTTCTTATTTAGTCTTTCATTATGTTAGTACCATCATTATTTCATAGACCATTGACCTTGGATTGATATTTCTCCTTTTTGTATTCTTTGAATCCAACACCTTCATTGTTATCATGATAAATAGTATTATCATCACAAACCATGATTGTGCTTTTTAAGATCATCTTTAGGTTGTTAGGCCTATATCAAAGGATCTGATTTGATACCAAATTTTAGAATAAAAATTAATAAGAGGGGGGTTTAATTAGTATTTTAAAACCTTTAATACAATTATACTTAATAATTAATAAACATTCATTCAAACATGTAGATCAAACAATGACTATGTAACCATCCACATATGCATGAAACATAAGAACACAAGATAACACAAATTATATGTGGTAAACCCTCAAAGGGAATAAAAACCATTGATATTTAAAATATACTATAGTCATATAAGATAAAATATCATGTTTAGTGAAGCATCAACTTCACATGGAGCCCCAACCCCAAATAGCTAAGCACCAACCCAGCTAAGCTTTAACAAGCACCCACTTGCAAGAAGACACCAACACCCTAGATGACTCAACATAAAATCAAACACTTGAAACACTTTATAATTTTTATAACACCTTATTTATCATAAAAAATATGATTATGAACTTATTCATCTCTTTACACACTTCTATCCCTCTCGAAATTGCTTATAAGCTTCTTTGCTCTAATAGGTCTCTTCAAGACTGATCAGGGCATATGACCTTGAAATCCACACTTATACGTCCTATTATATATTCATTACTATATCTATACACCCATATGATTGTATAAATGACCTCCTTATTCTCTTTAATGTTATCTTTCATTCACTTCCACTCACTTGTCTAATATTTTCCAATTAGGCCTAATTAGTCTTGCTCTTATACATGTCACTTGATCTCACAAATGTTGGTTAGATATACACACTTTCATAGTTGGATTAAAATTAAAATAATTCTTATAAAACATTTAAAACATTAATAAATTACTACATTATTTTGGTCATAGCATATAGGACCAAAACCTCTTCTATGCCTTAAGGAGACCTAATTCAATTAGGCTTACTTTGGGAACATGTTACCTCATGACCCCTTGAAACAAAATACACTTAATTTATGAAAAATATAATTTATAAAATAAATAAAATATATATTATAAAAATTTAATTTAATTCCATAACACATTTTCTATCCAACCACTGCCTTGAACCCCTTTTCACAACATTGTTTACAGTAGGCCTTCATACACATAGAAAGTCTATCTTGAACAATTAAAGCATAAAATAAATTTTGATGATAAAAAATGACAAAAAATCACATATTTAAAAAAAATTATTAACTCAAGGTCATAAAAAAATTCATTATATGATTCAACTCAGGGTATACAGGCTCAAATTCTTCTCTATGAAATTCTCACTCTAAACTACCAACTAGCCTCAAAAAATAATCATGGAAAATTAAACATATGATACCTAAAAGAATGTAATAAAGGAATTAAAATGCATGAGAATGATAATAAAATATCCTCAAAACAAACTCCAACAAAATTATCATATTCTCTAATGGTAACTATTGGTCTTATAGACTAATTTGTTAACCTTCTATCTCACAGACTTCACTCAACGAGACAAGTCATTTTGGATTTAACATTTTTACCAATTTAACTATCTAAAAAATATTATACAAATAATGGATAGGACATAAAATACAAAAATAACATATCCATGCACTTATATCTATCCAATCAAATCATAAAGCCTCAAACTCATCATTGCAACCTTAGAACTATTAATTTACCTTGAAACACAATCATGGTGACTATGACCTTCAATATGTTTAGACATAATTAAAGAATTATGATGCATGTATAAGATACTATGAGATCATTATACCATATTTATATATAAATATAATATGGTAAAATAAAAATATTTGTTTTACAAACCAATCTCACAATGTTATATCTCATTGTCTCATATGAATTAGACAAGTCAACTTATGAGAAACATTTTCATCATTTCCACTAACCTCCAAAATTTATATCCAACATGAACATGTCTTAAAATTATTTAAATTTTTTGATGAAAATATTCACATCAGGTCATTATTAGGGTTTTAGAGATGGTTAACATTATTTCTGGTGTTAATGATTATTCATAAAAGACTGCCCCTGATTTCCAAAAATAATGCCTAAAGATATTCACTAGGAACCTTCCACATCTATCCTTAGCAAATTAGTTTCCAATGCATAATTTGCACATGCTAATGAACACTTCAAAATCCTTTTTGGGTTGATAACCCTTCATTTTGTGTACTTGAGAAACCTCAAAACCACTTTTCATACCTTTCACTACAAGACATGACTTCAAACATTGTGAACATACTTGAAACAATATACCATACCTCTAAAAACTCTCACTTATCTGTAATTTCCTTGGAAATATAACCTCATACCCCATTAGGCCATACTCTCTCTCTTTATTCTCTTAGAACTTGACTTGCAAATAATATTAGGCCTAAAATTTGACCTTCAAACTTTTTTCCAAGCACTCTTCACCTCATTATAAAACTCAATCAACCTCTCTCATTCTCAAACACTACTTTACATCGTTCATAGGTCTTGACAACACTTTTTTGTGCCTCATTAGGTTAGGTAGGGTCTAGAATTAGTATACTTATAGACTTAGACTTATGGTCTTACCTCTATAAGCTCACCTTTAAAATAATATAAGTGATCTAATGCCTCATATACATGATAAAGAAACCTTATAAAACCTCTTACGAATTTTTGCATCCATCACACTAGGCCACCATGAATAAAACTTCTCACTAGGACTTTAGAATCTATGACTAGTTTCATGACTAGGCTTCTCAAGCACTTGAAGCTTGACAACTAGTCTTGAAACACTATTTGATTCTTATACACCTTTATCGTGTGATTTATATTCTCTCAAAATAATGTCATACATCTATATATGCATCTTCATGCTCACCATGCACATGTTCATTGATGACATGACTATGCTTAGCCTATTTAAGCATTTGTCCTCAAAGACTTGCCTTAAAATACTTCTAAAGTCTTATACACCTAACTATCAATCCCATATAATGAAAAATAACTTCTCACATGACTAATCTCACTCAATTCACCATGATACCTACACATACCTTCTCACAAGGTCTAGATAAGGCTTTACAAGACACCTTGATGCCTTGACCTATTCCTTCTATGTCATGACCTTGACACAATATCAACCAAGAAATTATAAGACACTTGGAACTATACCTTTATCTCTCATGTAAATCACTACATACCTTCAATGCTCATAAGCTTGTCACAACACAAACTTACAATGTTGTCATAATAACTCATCATGCCTTCATAATAACCTTGTCTCATTAGGATCAAAAGCTCATACATTAAAGAACACTCACCATACATCTTCACCAAATGAATATATACATCATTGATAACACACTTTAACATTAATGACATTAGATTGACATCAAAGGCAACACTATACCAACACAACTGATATGAAAAGACGTATCCCTTTATAAAATTATTATTTACATACTCAAGATATAACCTAATAAGCATCGTGACCAATTTTTCCCTTTTACCTATGAGATATGATTTGGATAGAATATATTTTAGAGGATCAACTTTGGTAATAAATTTTTTTTTTTATTTTTTTATTATGTAGTGTTGTAGTTTTTGTGAATTAAAAAAAACCTAGACATGACTTATCTATTAGGGTGTAATTGAGTTCATATTTTATGAAAATTATTCTTAGATAATAAATAAATATTTATGTTCCTTTATCATTATGTTTATCTAAGAGGGATCCCAAGACAAATTATGTCACTAAGATGTAAAGTAGTAGAGGTTCCCCTAGAGTAGTTAGAATTAATATTGATGTATTTAAAAGATATTACTAAAATTTTCAAAATTCATTTTGACATACTTGATTAAATTGAAATATAGTGTCCTTTTTCAATAGATGTTTGAATGGTTGGAATTTATATATAAGATATGAGATGAATCTTTTGATTGATTAGATTTTAGTCTGTAAACTATGCAACTAATTGATATTTTTAAGAGGTGACATTTATATGATGACTTGGAATTTTTATCATTAAATTCAATACATCTTTTAGATACAATAAATCCCAATATTTTTCCTAATTTGACATCAAATACACATTTTTAAAGATGCATATGAACCTTGTATTCTCTTAGTATTCCAAAAATATGTCACAAAAGGGTGGGTGTTATTCTCTTATTTTCAATTTACCCAATTTTTTATCCATGTAATCATTAATAATATAATGAAGCATATAATGGAAGATAATAATAATGGATATTTGATAGATTTCACCAACACTTTTCAAGCCAAAAAAATGACTTGGTAAAAAAATGTTCCTTAGGGTGTAGTGAATGTTGATTTGTGTTGATCCTCAGGTGTGACTTTAATCTTATTATGTATTGAAAAACCATTCATTAGAGATAAAATTTCATGTATTATTTTGGATTCAATGATCATTCAGATATTAGGTAAGTAAAAATAATCTTTTATACATGCCTTATCGATGTCATGAAAGTATACACACACTCAAATACCTATTGTTCTCTTGCTAACATGAATGATGTTCAATATCCATTTAAAATATTTAATTGGTCATATAAACACAAAACCAAAGAGATTTTGAACTTACTAATTGATGAGAAGGGATAATTTGGGATGTATTCTTATTATTTTTTGTTGGAACATTTTATCATTTTCATATATGATAATGTGTCGAACCAAAAGAGATGGATCCAATACAAGCATATCAACAATTGACCAAGAAAATATGTCCAAAAATTATTTTAGGAGGGAACCAAAATTTCATATTCCCTAAGACTGAGAGTAGATACAAGTTTAATGATCTTATGATTCTTTGGTTTCCAATGTTGACATCAATAGTTTATTGAACAAGTGATATAAATTTAACCTTAAATTATTCTAGAATGTGGGGAAGATTGATCTTCTCTCTTCTAGTACCTCAAAAATGTTTTATCTAATAGACTCATATTTTATTGATTTTGATATTTTGGTCTGATATCACCTCAAAAATATTTTTTACTAGGGGACCTCAAATTTTTACTTTTCTTTTCTTTTAATTTTTAGATTTATTTTGACTAAGGTAATCTTCATACTCCCCAAAATATGTTGATGTGTCTAGGCTAAAATTAAAACAATTGTTTTGATCCCATAATGGGATGTCTTCTTGAAGCCCCATGATTTATGAAATAACTTCATCCTTTTATAAAAAATCAATCGACATGTGACCTTATTGGTCCTAATAAATAACTTCAAGTTAGGAGAGGTCACGTTTAAAGGTGAGGATAATTTTGGTATTTAAAATATTAATGAGGGAAATATAATCATAGAGGATGTGAGTGGAACCTATTTCAAGGTCAAACTAAGATTTATTAGAGATGTATACATATCACTAACATCCTCATATTGTTCAAAATGGGGGTTTGTTACCAATGACACTATGTTTTATATTTGCACAAATTTGTATGGGTTATCAAATTACATGTTCATGAAGTCCTAGTCCTAGTCCTTTTCCTTTGAATTTTATGATTTTACACTTTTTTATTTATATAATATACTCGTTATTTTAGAAATAAACTACTCAACTACCATCATATAGCTAACAGTCATTGGAGATTTAAATTTTCTTATCTAAAGTTATATCAATTTGACAAAAGTAGTTGTGTTAAACTAATATGATATAATTATATATTCTTATTCACATTTGACCTACCATATCTTCAAGGATAAATGGAGTTTTTACCCACATGAAAATCATATTGTATTTCATCTTATCTACAACTTTGCCAAGGATATTTTTAAAAGATTTATAAGGTGGGGTATTAGATGTATGTGGGAGGTAATATTGATGTATTTAGGATGAAGTATTTTTAGGTTATATTATTGTGAATCCATCAATTTAAGAGGAATTTTTGGTGATGAGACAATAACTTTTTTGACAAAAAAATTCTCAATTTTTTTTTAATATAGGAAATATTGAGGATCAAAAGGGATGGTCAATTTCATGCATGAATTCATAAATTTGATACATTGATGGAAGGTGGTGATCCATGTAATAATTCAAGTAAAAATTAGGGTGACGGTTCTACCCAAATTGATGATAGAACTTTTGGGAGCCATATCTTTTGCACTGTAGCTCTAATTGACTCCCTATTTGAAACATTGTAAAGATAATAATGAGGAAAACATGGTGAGATGGAATGGATATTTTATTAGTGGTTTTTGTCCCCAAAAAACACAATGGAAGTGCCCCAAATTTCAATTTTAGTAGTATAGTCTAAAAATAGTAAGTTTCTAAAAATATTAATTCCTCAAATTCTATTTTGTTTTAATTCATGGAAGTCAAACAACTTAATCTCCCTCGAGACTGGTGACCCTAAAAATCCTCCTCTTTCTTTCAAAATGTGTATAAATTAATATTTAACCTAAAATGGAAAGTAAACATCTCTTCCTAGAGATAAGCATATAGTTGTATTACAATCTTGACCAATAAAACATCTCTTCTCAAAGAATTGATTGTTACTATGTTATTTTCATGTTCTTGAAATATTTGTTTATCAAAACTTCTATGTTTTGGATCAGGTGGATGGGATGCCTTGCATAGCATGAATATATGGTTGAATGATAAGGATGTTGTAAGGGAGGTCAATATTAGTAACATGAAGAAGTTTTGTTACATGACATGCCCAACCATGATAAGAAGATATATAATGCCCCTTGGTTGCCTTTAAACACTATCATAAAATTTGATGGTGATATTTTTTGGATATAGTGCTATTGTAGATGATAAAATATGTTTTATCAATGTTAAAGTGTGGATGTTTAACCCTGATCCATTGTCTAAAATTACCTTTTTCACTTTGTGTTTTATGATGAATGCCTTGATATACAAGGGGATATTATCTAATGTTCTAATGATAAGCATGTGTTTTTGGTCAAATATGAGTTGATGAAATGAAGGCATATGTCAAATAAGTTCTTAGAATTTGGAAACATCAATGTTATTAGGGATGCTTGAATCCTGGAGGGTTTTGTATAAGAAGTCTTTATGATCAATTGATGTTTTGAGAAGATCTAGGATGGAGATTTTAGGAATATTTTTCTCAAGTTATTTTATCAACTAGTTTTTGATTTAGGGGTAGTCATATGAAGATTTAGGATAATTATTTTTTGTGCCTAGTTATGACAACATAATTTAGGGATTTGACTTTGATGGTTGAAACATAGTTGTTTATGTGTTTGATATGATGAAAAATTACATTTTATGAATTTCTGGCTCTTTTATAATTGACATCTTGGTTTGGGTGTTTTAACCTTGATTCACTTATGCATTATTTTGATCATGTTTTGGAAAGGGGTCTTAGTATATCCTCAATTTCTTATTATTAAAGGTGGATGCATATCTTTCCATTATAATTTACCTACTATCAATAAGATAATAGATTTAATTTTTTAGATTCATGCATTGATTAGTTGAATGTCCTTTCAATTTCTGAAACTCATAATATTCATTCTATTTATACCATATTGTTTTAAGTTTTATTTCATCAAATGGATTTATTTGTGTAGAAATTATCATGTTTGTATCAACCATTTTGTGAATGATAGCTTGCAATGATTCCCCTAGTGGATTATAATTTATTTTCTTGATTTCCTATTTAGGTTGGACCATAAAAATGGTAAAATTGGAAGTGTGTTGGAATGATTGGATGTGTTTTGAATAATTAAATTCATCACTATAAATATCCTAGTTTTTTTCTAAAGAACATCAATTTTTATGATTTTTTTGATGTTGATGATCATTATGTAAAAGTTTCACCAATCCTTTAGCTACAAGGGATTTCTCAATATGAAGTCATTTTTTAATTATTTCATAAAAATTATTATAATAATGAAGTTTTACATTAAAATCCATTTCTTGATTGAGGTTGGGGATAAAAAATTTAACCAACTAATTTTCATGGATTGACAAAGGAAAACTATTGGTTAAGCTTCTCCCTCTTTTTAGGATTGAAGAGAGGATTTATCCATTCCTTTTTTTGGAATTGGATAGATCCATCATTGTTATTTCATGTTCAAAATTTTAGGAAATTATTTTACATATCCTTATAATATATCTATCAAGTATGTGATGGATCCCTTAGGAAAATGTGAAAACCATTCCAAAGCTTGACCTTCTAGACTATGAGGGAATACTCTGATCACATAATTATAATTGTATCCAATCTATATGAAGGAAAGAAATGAATAATTATTTGAAATTTTTCATAGGATAACCATTTCCCTTGTATTTTTTAAACACTGGTGGTTTAAAGTAAGGAAGGAAACATATTTGTAGCATTTCTCTATAAAAAGTATAGGGGCATAACTCCTCAAATTTTTATTTTCTATTATAATTATGTCTACCTTATTGTAGTCCTTGGAGATCATATTTCATAGTTTTTCATTCTTTTAAAAAATGGTGTACCCTTGATTGTAAATTATAGGGGTATTATAAATTTGGGTTTCAGTGGATTAGGGGTTTGATTGGTATTGGATTATTGACTGTGTTTTGAATATTTTGATGTTCTAAGATTTATATGGGAGGATAAGTTTTCCAAATGTTGACTTAACTATTAAATTTAGTCAAACATAATTTTATTTTGAGAATGATGATCTTATTTTTCTATGATTTATTTTATTTTTCCAAGGTTTATATGAGAACATTCAGATTAGGGTTTTCACTCATTAATTATATATTTCCATTTTTTAATGGGATTGTTAAAAGTAGTTTAATCCTTGTTTTGATGGGTTATATTTTTATCTACTTATACTATGACTTAATTTTTTAGGGTGTTAATTCATAGGAATCTTCACTCTTGTTTATATATGTTTCATGAGTATATAACCTTTAGTATCAAATAATAATTTATATACTTGGGCATGATAATGTTCTATTTTATAAAAATCATTGTCATCATCATTTTACTCACATTGGTTTGCAATTTTATCATCAACAATGTCATGAATTTGTTATTGATTGAAAGGTTTATAAAAATGGAATGAAGTTTGGTGAAAAGGGTTTAACAAGTTAGGGATTTTATTTAATATAGTCTAATATCTTGTTTCAAATTCCATTTATTTTTTTAGGGTTTTATTTTAGACAAGTTTATTTTTCATCTAATTTTTCAGAAGGGTGAAAATGATGATACAAACTAAATAATAATCCTATGATAATAAAGTGGGATTAAAAACATATAGTGTCCCATAAAGACACCTCAAGGGTAAGAGTGGAAAATTTGAGGGAAAGTTATTTTCTCAACACCACTACATGGTTACAGCTAGATGGATCCTAGGCCAAGTTTACACAATATTATTAGGGGAGTCCTATATATAACTTGTGGTACATAAAATATAAATCCATAGTACAAGGAGATAGTTTAAGGCTTGGGTATTGGAGGTTAACCACCTCACTTCACTAGAATCTAGGTAAAACTAAATATCCATATATCAAATGAAAATAACTCCTCCAAATAATATTTATAGTCCACTAGAAAATAGATTTTGTCTAGCATTTGGCAATTAAATTCGAGTTGTTAAAACCATGAAAATGTAAAAATAAAATTTTAACTATTTCTAATTTTTAATATCACCTTATGGCATGAGGAAAGAGCATATATGGTTGACCAAGGAGACATAAATGACAACCATTTTTGATTCTTAGGATCACCTTTCAGTTCAAGAAAAGGGAATACAAAAAAAAGTCACAAAAAAATTAATTTTATTATTTTATTTATGAATTAATGTTTATGGATTAAGTTTTTGTATTTCAAATCTTTTTTTAGTGTAGATACGCAACACAAGTTAGTAGTTTTAAATTTTAGGTCTTCATCACACATTTCCTGCAAGTTATAAAATAAAAATTAGAATGTTTAAAACATAGCATAAATTATGATAATAATAAAATAAATTTTAATTAAAAAAATGATAATTACATAAATTAAAAAATACAAAACATAAAAGTTAAATATTAGCATAAATATGGTAAAGGTAAGTGCATAATGCTAAATCCTAATGTATAAATGCAAAACCTATGTATAAATTCCACTCACATTGTATAAATTTCACTCTATTTTAAAAACACCATTGAATTGATGTAAAAATGTAAATCACTATGTAGAAATGTCACTATGCTACATAAACACCATTTAATAATGTACAAATTGAAAATTTTCAACATAGAAATTACAAACGCTATATGGGACCTAAAAAGAAAACATAAAAACAATGGGGACTAAGATAAAAATTCTAATATTTAGTAAATAAAACTCTAAAAGCTATCTGGGACCCATAAAAAATATATAAACATAAATATTTAGAGAAAAAAATATTGTTCTCAAGAGTAAGAACACCAAAACACAGAACATAAATGTTAGTTTTCATGAAAATGGAAATGAAGGATAAGATAAGAATAACATATATTCCCATTTTTAAAACTAAAAGGACTACAATCTAATCTAAGATTATACATACACATTCTACACAACAAAATAAGTCATATAAACCACTATAAATGAATTAAAAGATGAAATAGATTGAAATGGGAGTATATCCTATAAAACATTCCAAAAATGTATATGTTAAAATATATATCTATGAAATAAACTAAGAATAATAATAATCTCTTACATTAAAACAAAACACACCATCAAATTGAGAAAATAAAAGAGAAAGAATGATACCTTCATCTACGAAATGAATATATCATATGTTGCATGGTTTTACTCATTCTTATGATAGATTATGTTCTCTCAAAGAAACCATGAAATAGTTTTAAAATGTATACCCATTATATGATTGTAAGAGATCACAATAATATCTGATATTTTTTTATGATTTGAATATGATATCTCTAAGATTTATAATTTGAACTCAAAATCTCAATGTGAAAGAGATATAGATGAATAATAGTGTGATAATCAAGGCTAGAGGGTGAATTTATATTTTTTGATGGGAATATGAATTAATAATATTAACCCAATAATATTTGGAAAATTTTAGTTTCTATGAATGATATCAACTCACTTGATCTAAATCTTGTATGCTTTGATTTGCTTTAAAACTATTTTGATTAATTGTCAATTTAGGGTGAATTTATATATTTTTTGATGGGAATATGAATTAATAATATTAACCCAATAATATTTGGAAAATTTTAGTTTTTATGAATGATATTAACTCACTTGATCTAAATCTTCTATGCTTTGATTTGCTTTAAAACTATTTTGATTAATTGTCAATTTATTTGATTTATTACTTTTGCAAGCATAGATCGAGGAATTAATTCATCTCATGGATTTATTTTCATTTTTTTGAAATGTTTTATTTAGTGATGACAAATAATTTTACATTGGTGAGGATAACTAGTATTTATTTTACGTATTTTTAATAACTATATGTGCATGTAATTCATTAGAAATCAATTAACTAGTTAATAATTATATATTACTTGGTTATATATGGGGTATAATTAGTGGTACTAAATGTGATTAATTGATTTTCATGGTGAAATTAATTAGTTAACATGGTGGTGTTAGTATGGGTTAATTATGATGAATTGACAATAAAAATAGGGTGCTAGAATTAAGATGTCTACAATAATACACATACAATTTTGTTTTGCACTAATTTATTTTCAATTATATTCAATCCATTCTTAGCTTGAAAAACTATTTCTTTGATTATAAATTCTGATATATCCCCCACATATGGTGTATTATGAACCATATTAGAACCATCTTCTTGGATATTATCCTTTGAATGTTCACTCTCTCTAAAATATGTATGGCAATTATTTATAGAAGGAAAAATTTTATTATGATAAAAGGTAAGGATATCATCATATGCCCTTAAATATTCAAAGATACATTCATCATTAGATAAATTTTCTAATTTTAAATTTTATGGAGAAACTATATAGTCAATAAGATTGGAATGTACCAATTCTAGTGATGATACATGATGAACTTACTACACATGTTTATGTATTGATTTAAGGAATTATGCATAAATATTTACTTTATTTACATTACTTTCCTTACTATCAGTCAAACAATCCTTATAACTAAGCCCTTATTTACCTTTATGGTTAAATGTAATTATGGTATTATTAACTCCTTATGAGAGTTTTATCAATCCTTGTCCTATGTATCCTAATAGTTATATCCATGATGACTAAATTTGAGCGACACATGTAATGTATATGGTTCTACATTTATAAATTGAATCAATATTCTTCCCAATAGAATATTATAATTTAGAGAATTAGGAATAACCTAGCATATTCTATCCAAAGTAATTTACTTAACACTTTCTAAGAAATATTTTCAAATCTATGATTATTCAGGTTTTAATAAGTGAGATCATTTTCCTCTATATCAAGTGGGTTAAAAAAGAGACATTAAAAATATTAATTCTTGAACCATTATCCACTAGGACCTTTTTAACTACATTTTTTTTTACACACTTGAATATGTAATAGGAGATGTTGGTTAATAATATAAATATGAAGTAGATCCTCTCTCTCAAAATAAATTATTTCCTACATCCATGAAGTTTATTAATGATAGAATCCACAAGGTTTTTCTGCATCAGTTGAAAATGTTACCATGTAATATTTCATGAAGTATATCCTTATAAAAAATAACTTATGAAATAGTTATAACATAGATATTTTATATGAAGTATTCTTGAGTTTTTCAATAATATCATTCTCATTAACTTGGTTGGACAACCTCATTAGAGATAGAGATGGTGGGGATGAATATCTGACTACCTTTGGTCTATACCACATGATGGGTCACCCTATCTCCTTATGTTGACATTGTAGATAATATAATTAGATATAAGATTAACACAAATAATTTGAGTGGGATGGAATATATTACTATGATGGGGTCTAAGGGGAGGAAATAAATGAGTCATATATTCTCTTTCAAATGTATTAATTGACAAAATCAACTCAGACTGATACTAAAAATATGAATTATGAAAAAAGGATAAATATTTATCATGATTATTTTCATATTGTAGACAAATAACTCTAGTCACAATTACTTGATAATTATAACTATTTTCAAATCCCAAACCACATGAATTACATCCAAATACACAAATATTATTCACCATTACTCTAATACTTTTATCTATATGTGGAATTAAACCTTTTATTTTTGTATCTTTTCCATAATACTTTCAAATTCAAATGTTCAATATTGTTAAAATAATCCTAAGACAATTTATAGCTTAAGACATGTGTCCTTAATCTATGGAAAAGTCTACGCCAAATAAAAACTACTTTCTAAAATTTAAATTATTCTTTTGGGTCTTCTTGCATGTTCCATAAGGTCAAATAAATGAAAATTTAATAATATTTTATAATAAATACACATCAAATTTTATTCATTAATTCTATTTTCTATTCACTTATTTCAAGATTTTACATTATTTCACATTAAGAAAAATATTCATATTCTTTATAAATTCAAAATCACTCAGAAGGAACAATCATAACCCAAGTCAGGATAATTATAAATCAAGTTAATATATATCATTTTAAAGTATAAAATACATTTTATAACTCATCACACATTAACTCTATGTGTGATAAATGTGTTAGGTTTATTTCCCTCCTTTGAGTATTGGATACTTTGGGGTCAATGATCAAGGGGTGATTGGGGTCAACTTAACCCATTTTAGTTCCCTATTTTTACAAGATTTCAAACTATAAAAGTTCCATTATTGTTTAAAATACAAAATAAGAGACAAAAAAATTATGCAAGACATGATCCAAATTATGATATCTTATCCTAATTAATAGACATAGGCATAGTAGGCATAATAATTAAATTTTTAACATAGTCAATGTGGATATGATCAATATCAATAAACATTAATAGTTGATATTATTTTCCACCCTCATAAAAATTCTCCAAACATATTCAAAATTATGTCTCTGATCCTAATCCATAATTGTCTTATGTTATGTTGATTTACACAATCATTATTTTATCATAGTCAATGCACACATGATTGATATCAACTGATATGGCGAGATGCCACCATTTCCCATCTTCACCAAACTTATCTATAAATAGTTTCATATCTTGATCATTGATAATCACCTATTTTACTATTTTTCACTATTTCATATCTGAAATAGTTAACATATATCTATGTTTGATAAAAGTATATATCTCATTAGTGTTTTCTAAATATATCAACTTTTCATATTTTTTTATTTGTCAAAAATAAAATTGTTGATCGTTGCCCATGTTTATCATGATGATATACCATAGTTTTACATGTATATAATCATTCATAAAATTATTTATTTTATTAAAAAATGGTAAATCTAAACATATTTTTTCAAGTCCTTACTTTTCTAATTTGATTTTTAGTTTCACTTTCAATTTAAATTATTATATTTTTACTTTCCTAGAAATTGTGTTCTGGTAGTTTTTAAAATCATAGGAGTTTTTTTATGGATAAATGAGTCATTAGTTTGACCTAGACACGATATGAGTGGTACTACCCTTATACTAAAGACATTAGAAAAAACCATATATGGATTTTAGTTTCCATGTATGTTACAATATATCAAAAACCCCTAAGATTTTATTTTCATCCATATAAATCATTCAACCATTTATTCTTGTAGTGTAACAGTAGATAATTAGCCTCATAAAGTTACTATAAATGTACCATAAATATGGTATATTTTGGCTATGGGAAGATGGAATCATCTGTAGTTAGTTATGTTATGGCCATGTTCTCTATTTATGATTAAGATCAAGACCTGAGAATGACATGAGTTATTAGTTTAGTTTTTCACATATGTTATTTATCAAATATTTTGGTTAATAACATAATATTATTCAAACACACATACATATCATGAGATATATGAGTTTGATTTAGGACATAAATTATGCATGGACTCTTATATGTTGGATTGATTTCAACTCACTGACCATTCCTATGTTGGGGTCATATAATTCTATACATTGCATTATAACATGTTATATATTTTTTCACCCTTTCTACCATGATAGTATATAAATATTAAAAGTGTATTAATAATTTAATCCTACTAAGAGTTGTGATACATGGATATGCTAGTTTCCTATAACATGACATTAACACATGTGAATGGAAAGACTAGTCTTCACTCATACTATGATCATTCTATATTATTTACTTTCTTTCATAGTAGGTTAGATATTTATTTTTTATTGTGTGTGGACACTGAACCTTGTGTAAAAATGCCTTGAACATCTCTATGATATTTGTGTTTGGTATGTTTGACATTTTAACATGTCCATTAATTATGGACATTGTCCTCATGTTTGTAATAATTTGCTTTGTGACATTTGAGCATGTCCACTTCTTAAGGCCCTTAGACCTATTTTCATTGTATGAGTGAAATTTAAACATTTTTATTGTTTATAAAATCATAAATGTCACTTTTGTCAATCCCTTGTCCTTGTTTATTATGACATATTAATGTCTATTTTATGTTTCCCTTGGACTTATTTTATGACATTGTGTCCTATGATTTTTGAATTTTTTGAGCTTAATTAGTGGTGTCATTATACATATCATTAAAGTTAATACATAATATACTTAAAATATGGATAAATTATTGCATGCCTCAATTTTAAATATATAAACATGCCACTTGTATGCCTCACATTCAATATGTTACATACATAATTCATTGATAATTTCCTTTCTATGATGACATATTATACAAATGATTACATAATACCACATTATTATATCTTTATAACTTGATATAATTAACTCTTCTCTTGAGATGAGTTGATTGCAGGCTACACCATCATCTCAAAATGGGGGAATTTTAATGGACCAGTATTAGATATCAAGGCCTCCATCAATATAAAAATAATAATTTGGTATATAATACATGTTCTAGTGATAAATAATACAACTTTAAAATATACAAAGTATAAGGTTCAAATATTCAAAGTAATGAAAAATCATATTCTATTATAGAGTATAATTTTTCAAATACAACACATGAAAAATATTGAAACATTGATACAAAATTTGGGGAAATATGACATCCATATGCACTCAATTTTCAAGTACTTAAATTAAAAGGTCACACAAATTATAATGTATACACATGTGCATATACAAAATAATTATAAGATAAAGATTATAAGTTGTAAATGATGTTTTAATTGAGATTATAGGTTAATAACATTATATATCACCTTTTCATAGATTCAAGTGGAATGATTCTTTTTCAAGCTCATATGCACATTTTCAAACTTCAAAGTTTTAATTTTAAAGTCCAACATACATGATGCTTGTTCATGCACTTTTAAAAAAAATTAAGTTATAGTTTAAAAATAAAAAATATGTATTTAAATTTAGATCTATGACCAATGTGATAATGTTGGGTGAATGAATATTCCCTTTGAATCATGTCAAAAAAAATCTAGATCAGTACATAGTGGTGTGATTAAAATATGTTTTGAGTAATGTACATTGAGGTTCAGTGATTCTTAATGGCCTTGGAATTATTTATAGTGAACCCATTATGTGGTTTCATTTTTTATTGCTCATGATTTACATGTGATTCTAGTGACCTAAAATACCTTGGAATCACATATACTGAACCCATCATGATTCCATATTTTTAGATAAATACATTGGGTATTATTCTCCAGTAATGAAATTTGGAATAATGCATATTTCCAACTCAAGGGCTTGATTAATTATTTAAAGTTAGGAAATGATCACTCTAAATTTACCATTAATTCAAATTATCCAAGTGCTTCAACAAAGGGGAATAATTATCTAGCATCGATTATATGTTATAGGTAAACTTGGTTTCATCTCCTTATAGGAGTAATATTTCATTTCTCTCTTTTCAAATTTTCAAATTTCAAATTTCTTTTTTTTTTTGCAAATTTCAAATGGAGAAAATGAAAAATTCTTGAGCTATTTCATAATTTACTAAATTTGAGTTACCTACACACTCGAAGTGTCTGATTAAATATAAAGTGTGTTATATACACTCAGGTTCAAATTCTTTATCTTTTACTATCATAATTTTGGTAGCATGATAGGGGACAAATGAAAAAACATAAATATAGTCATATGTACTTGGCAATGATTCTTTACACATACCAAACCAAATGAATTTAATCCAAGAACATGAATCTTATTTGTCATCCTATAATCTTATATATATATATATATATATATATATATAAGTTTGAGCCTTGGTTATTGTCCCTACCAAAATTAAATTTCAAATTCAAATGCTCATTCATCTTAAAATCATCCTTAAATGATTTCTAGTTTAGGACAAGTGTCTTTTATTTTTATAGAAAATCCCATTCCAAATAAAAACTAGTTTTAAAATTTAAAATCAATATTTTCATTCTTCTTACATGTTCCAAAAGGCTGAATTTTTTTTTCAAAATATTCAATTACAAATACATATAAAATTTCATTCATTTCCCTCACTTTATATTCACTTGTTTCAATCCTACATAGTATTACACGTCAAGAAAATATACCCTATTATTTATAAATATAATATCACTCACAAGAAGAATCCATATGCTAAGTCAAGTGCTATCATTTTCAAGTCTCAAATCTAATTTATAGATCAATACATATATTCAAGGATCACAATTTAAAATTCACTCTAGTTAAGAGAATGGCATGGGCTTGATTTCCTTCCTCAAAGTATTAGATATGTAGGCAATAATGAATCATCAAGTGGATGACTATGGTTCGCTTCGCCCATTATAATTATTTTTTATATTTTCAAGACATCAAAGTAAACTTTGGGTTCTAAACACAAAATAAGAGACCATGAATTATATGTGAAATAATACAAAATGTGATATCATATCCTAATAAATATAAATATGTTTGAGAGGTGAAATAGTCATATTTTCAAGTGGGTATTATGGTTAACTCAGCCCATTATAATATTTTTTTATATTTTCAAGATTTCAAAGTGCACTTTGGGTTCTAAACACAAAATAAGAGACATAATAAATTCTATGTGGAATAATATAAAATGTGATATCATATCTTAATTTATAGACATAGGTTTGAGAGGTGAAATATTCATATTTTTACCAGAGTAAATGTAAACATGACTGATGACAACAAATAGGTTTTGTTGGAGGTTCTAGGTTGCACCCTAGCTGAGGAGAGGAGTGTTCAAGTCCAAACCTAAAACCTAGTCCAACATGAGAGTGACCTTAAACTATGGGTTTTCTAGATTTTAGGTCACACTTCTAGTTTTATATGTCTATCTCCCTTAATTTGATAATTCAGTGTTTTCTAAGACCTAAATATATCACAAGGAAAAGGGAAAAAGATATGAAAACTAAAGAAAGAATTTACTCTAGGTGGTGATGCACCAATTGATGAAGGATCCACTCTTAATAATTCCTTTTGATAGCTAGTATTGAACTTGATGGAGGCTATATACACATAATATTTTCAAATTTTATCAAGTATTTTCACTTTACATCTTACAAGAACCCATTGAGACTCAATCTCTCTAAGTTCAAGCCTTAAAGGGGTGCACCAAGAAGGGGGTGGGCAGACTTTTGGTGATTTGTAGGATTCTTATCCCTTATTTCCATATTATTACCAATCTAAATAGCTCCTAAAACCATTCCCTAAGTTATTACTCCTCCCTTGCACACTCCTCTAGTATCTTCCTCTTTCTATCCCTCTCTTCCTCACCTTAGTCCCCTTTTTCTAGTTGACCGTATTAGGTTGACTAGGTTGACCTTGTCTAGTTTTCAATATTTGATTGCTATAAAAGGTTGACTAGGTCAACCATATACTATTTAGGGTATTTTTCACTTAGAGTTTCACCAACCCTTCGACTGACCTAGCTCAAGACCTATTGATTGATCTACTAAAAACATATAGGGCTAACTAGGTTGACCTCATATAGTTGACATATTAGGAATGATTTAGGGTGAGATAAACCTATAAATACAAGATAATTTTGTCATTATTAAAAAATCTAATTAATATTTATTATTCACTCATGCTTCCTTATAATTTAATTTTTACCATTCTACTTGAGGAGTCTTAGCTTAGGGTTTCTACTTAGAGAATCTAGTCTTGTGGATAAGTCTTGGATGTTTTGGCCTTTCTTAGTGATCCTTAAAAACCACAAAACCTCTTTGAAATCCCCTTTGGATAAGGGAGCTATTGATTCTGAACAAGTTCACATTTAGGTAAGTATATTCTAGCTATATTCTCCTCTCTTTAGTAGATAAAATTAGCATAAGTATTGGATTGAATAATATTACTCTTCATATTCCATGTATTCAGGTATTACTCATACTTAGTTTAATTGATATTCTCTTATACATTATTTTATTGCTTTACTAACCCCTCATGTTGTGCCACAATCTTTGGTGTGTAATGGATTAGATTTACTTTCTTTTTTATTAGATATGCAATGAAAATTAGACCTAGGACTCTTTTAAGGTTGTTGCATGATTATTCTTTTTAACCCTTCTTATAATGGTGTATTATGATAAGTGATCCCCTAATTGGGTCTAAAAGATATACATATTGGTCATGTTACCTCTTAAAAAATATATTCCCAATTGGAAGTGTAGGTATACTCTATTTTTTCCAAGTCAAGATTGATTTATAGACATGATTCATTTTTGATTCCATACATTATATTGAACTTGACATGAAATAAACCTTGTAATATTTTTTTACCTTATTTAATTTAATTTCATTCTTTCATCATTATTTTATCACATATTTACAATATTGGATCTACTATGTTGAACCAATATCTAACTTTTATGTGTAAGATTTGAGGTATAGGCTACTGGATCAACCAAATCAACCTAGTATATTTTTTTAGATTTTTAGACATCTAGTATATACTATTAGGTCAACCTAGTCAACCGTATATATTTTCAATCACCCGATAGTAATTTTTTATAAAGGTTGATTGACCTAGTCAACCCAATTAGTAAAATTTACAGGCATATATCAAGGTGCTTAAAAAAAATCTTCATTTTTTGTATCTCTAATCCACCAAGGTCCTTTATATCTTTGTCTCTTTATTTCCTATCTTTCCTTTTACATTTTATAGTCTTCAAAATTACCCTTGCACAGTCAATTGGATCGACCTTGCTGACCTAGTTATGTGTTGTGTTGTTTAGATAACTTAGTTGACTCTATCAATCTTATTAATTTTTAAACCTTTCTTTCATAGTATAGGTTCAACCCTATTGAACATATTCTATATTTTTCACATACATTATTGACTATATCAACATTTTACCTTTTTTAAAAGTTAGAATTAACCTTGTATGCTAGTAATTAGTTAACACTTTCTTTTCTTATTATTTACATGCTTAGAATAGAGCACATAGCTTAATTATTTGGTTTAAAATTAATCATTTAGTTTCATTATTTTATATTCTATGTACACATGATCAAATTACAAAATCTAAACAATAATTTTAACATATATCTAACCAAGGCCAACCTACTTGTATTTCATCACCAAGGAGAAGTTGAATTGATGCTCTAGTCAAGTATAAAGTATGGCTAATGGTATATTCTTGATAAGCACCTGGTACCCTTATCATTGTGGTGTGTGAAGTGATGGAGTGGGCCCTAATACAAAGCCTGTATATTACCACTATAAATCCCTTACATCCTAAACTAACAGAAGCCATCCTTAGATTTTAATTCTAGTTACTTGCTTACAGCCAACTTCCCATCACATTTAAAATCATATCTTAATAATCTAACAAACATTTTGGTTGAGTAATTATTTATCTCTTTACTTTCCAATTTGATTGCTTGCTCTTTGCTCAATTGTATTTTTATTGTAAAAATTTGAATTAGCTAGCATTGGTGCAAGTTTTTATGTTATGTGCCTCAATTAGATTGGCCAATGTTAATCCAATTAACTATTTTTTTTCCTTTATCCTTTTTCTTTTCAAATTGCTTGCAAAAATTATCATGTTTTAGTTCACAACCTATTATAGGCTTCTTGATTTTACTATCTATTGTATTGGGTTGACCTAGTCGACCCTATATCTTTTTTAGTCTCTATTCACTATGCTAGATCAACTTAGTAAACCATGTAGTATTTACATGCCCTATTTTCTATGCTAAGACAACCTAGTCAATCCTGTACTACTTTTTTCCTTCCCTATTTATCAATCTAGTTCACTATTTTTCCTTCTTTCCATTATGTTCATCTCTCTTTATTCATAATGAATTATCCTATTAGAATCTTTTTCTATAGCTTAAATCCATATAGATACTATATGGGATGTTCATTTCTCCCCCTCTTTTCCTCCTAAGAGCACCATCACTCTTAGGGCACCTCTTCTCCTCCTTCATCCATGGACTATAATATGGTGAAAAGAACACCTCAAGATGAATTTGATGTATCTAATCCTTTTTATACTTACAAAAAAACTTCTCATCTTAAAAATATTCAAACTAGTGTGGGAGTAATTGATACAAGTTTATTCAGCAATCCCACTAATAATCCTTCTTCTAGTAATCCTCCCCATAACACCAATTTGGGGAGTACTCATACAAACACTAACCCACCTCCTAAAATAACTCAAATTTTAGCTCAAGTTATCCAGCAAATGATCATAATGAAAATTTCTAACACGAACCAAATGATTCAACTTCAACAACATTTAATCAATGTAGCTAATCAACCTCCAACTATGCATCCTCAAACTAACCCCAATTTCATTCCTCCACCTCTTCAAGATGCCTTAGGTAATGTTATTCCTCAACCCATAATGAATAAAAAGATTCTTCAAACTATTAAAAATGAGCCTTTGGCCCCTTTCATTACTTCCATTGATTTGGTAACATATCTCCAACTAGCAAATATGATGGGACTAAAAACCCTACCTCATTTCTCAAAGCCTTTGGAAATATTTACAAAGAGTGGATCCAAATTAATACCTTTCCAATATTAAAATATTAGTGAAAATTTTCACTGGTGATGTATTATAATGGTATAATCAACTTACCCAACATTTTATTTGGTAACTTGAAGATTTGGCTAACTTTGGTTAAAAAGTTTTAACATAATGATCTTCCCAAAAATTGTCTTAGCCAATTCATCAAGGCTAAATAATATCCTATCTAATCAGTTCATGAATTTATCAAAAGATGGAAATAATTAACTCATAAATTTGAAAATAACTTGAATGATGATAAATTATTCAAACTCTTTATCACCACTTTGACTCCCACTCTCCAATATAAGGTTTGAAACTTTGCTCCCCAAACATTTAATAAAGCTCTTGGTCAAGTTAAATGTCAAGTTTTTATTATGAAGTAATACAAACCTAATACTAAACTTCTTACAGGATCTTTCCAAACATATAATTCTATCACTAGTAATATTCCACAAACTAAACTAGAAGTTTCCAAAATTGATATTCCTTCACCTTCTCATACACCTCTTTTGGTTTAGAAAATGAGATATTATTTTACCACCCTCAAAACCTTTCATCTATCCCAATGCTCCTCAAAAGTGGTATGACCCCAATATATTTTGTTTTTTCCATGCCAATGTTGGGCATTATCATGAATCTTATAGAGGGCTCACTAAATTTTTTGTCTCTTATATTCTTGGTGATTCATTAAATTATTAAGCTATGATCAATCTTCATCATCAAGAATACACTATTATTTTTCAAAAATGACAAAATTCTAAATCCTCTACCTCAAATAACAAAAAATATTCTTAAAATAATCAAACAAATATCAAGGATTTTTATGCCATTGATGTTGATTATGATCAATATTTTAACAATTCTCAATATGTCAATATTACTAAGGTCAATTATCATCATAAACTAGCTTCTAAATATCCTGTTACCAAGCCTAATAAGCCATCTTTGAAGGAATAAATTTTTAGACATACTACCACTACTAATATTGCTTAGAAACTTCAAGAGGAACCATATCCTCCTGATCTTCCAAATATAACTATTCCTTCAAAATATAATTTACCTCTGAAACCTTGTACTAGTTCTTCTAAGTTTCATTATAACTTTATTGAAGAACTCAACTCTATGCCTTATAATATTCCATTTATGGAGTTGGTTCACACTTCTCCTTATCATCATAAATTCCTTATGAAACAAATCTAAGAAATTGATGATCCATCCTCCTTAGATGAATAACCACCTTCTATTGAATCCTAACCTATCAACAAAAGTACTATTGAAACTATGTGTCCTTCTAAAACTTCTATTGAACTCCTTAAAGAAGACATTATCAATTATTAAATTATCTTTCCTAATAATGATCCAAAAAATTTCATCAAAGTAGTCATTAATATGACTCTTATCTATAAAGTTCTAGTTGATGAAGGTTCTAGTATTAATGCGGCATATTGATGGCTCATCCAACAACTTGGTTATACAAAGGATCACCTTAAGCAAATATCTTTTACCTGTCATGGTTTTTATAAGATTAATCAAAAGACACTTTGTTTTATTTGGATTCCATTAACCATTAGACCTAATATTGTTCAAACTAAGCTTATGGTCTTTGATCTCCCTTTATCTGATAACATACTCATTGGTCAACGATGGACTCATGGAATGAGGGCCATTGCTTCTTTTGGTAGTGGTGTACCTAAAATTTCACTCTTAAAATTTTAGGGTAACCCTATTAATTTTTTTTTTGGCTTATGTGAGTCATTTGTCCTTGTTAAGCTAGTCCTCTAAATAAAACCTTAGTTTTTAGTAGTTGTTATGTCTGATTACTTTATTTACCCAATTTATCTTAGCTACTCTAGAGGGTTGAAAATAGTTGCTTAAATCCATCACTAAAATCCATTTACTTATTTCCTTTAGTACATCAAAGAAGATAAAGTACTTTATCTCATTTATAATGAAAATTAGGCTCTCCAAACTACTTTACTTATTTGAAAGTAAGTAGAGTTGTCCCGTAAACCCAAACTACTTTGCCTCGTTAAAATTAGAGTTATCAAGTAGCTTTACTTTATTGATTAAGATAAGAAAATTAGTCCCACAAACCCACCAAGAATTTCCCTAAGTAACTTAGGTTTTTTAGATTGATTTACTTGTATAAAATCATAAGTAAAAGTAGTGTGGGTTTCTAAACCCAAGCTACTCATCAACCTAGACCAAGTTGGGTTTATGAGAGCGCTTAACTTCAAATTCCAAAATCAAGTAAAGTAGTTCAAAACTCTTGATAAAAAGGGAAATATATTATGTGTCTCTTTCTCACATGTCCCTAACCCATAATTAATGTGTTATAAATTATATAAATATTGGGGAAAATTGACCTCATTCCCACTTGGTAGCCAAGTTGTTTGACCAAGTTACCATGTCTACAAACCCTAAGCTACATGATTTGAGCCTCTAGAGAGTCTTCAAGTGATTTCACTTCAATCCGTTTGTGTTTAAGGTAGGTGGTTCTCATTCATGTTTTATTTATAGCTTCTTATTCATCTTTCTCTTTGTTTTTATCTCAACTATTTTCTTTCCACTACCATGGTTATTCTTCCATCATTTTTTATTTATTTTAGTTTTTCCTTTTGGTATTTTAGCATGATTATATGTTTTAAATACCATAATTGTATTTTCAATCATTTATCATGATTGGGGACTTACACAAAAACCTAGTGAAATCAAGCCTTAAAAAAAAAACTGCCAGCTAGACCTCCTTGCCCACTCGGGCTTCACAGACCTCTTTTCTTATCTAGGTTTCCCAACATTATTTTCTTACTTAGGTTATAATCCATAACTAATTTCCCTCAAACATGACCCCCAAAAGCCTTTCCCACATGGGTTTTCTAACATTACTCACCCAGGGTTTTGATCCTAAGTAGCTAACCTTAGAAGCCTCAATCATCAAAGAACTAGCCTACTCAAGTTTTTATAACCTCTTTACTTATTTCAAGTTTTCTAAATGTAGTTACTTCCCTTATAGAACCCAAAGTCTTGATCTTGGAGAGACCCATAAAAAATTACTCAAATACTTACTTAGATTCCTTCCCTATGCCTACCTAATTCAATTTTTTGAGTCCAAGTAACTTATTAAGGTAAACCCAAAGTCACTAGCTAATGAAAACCCAAAGTTGTCTATGCATATCCCTTGTGACCTACCCAAGTTCTTAGATACTTAATACTTGAGAATTTTATAAAACAACCTGGGGTTGTGAGATCCTATTACTCAAATACTAGTTACTTAAGATTTTAAAGACTTTCTTCTACTTAAAACTTAAAGCTTGTTTAGATGTACTGTAAGAACAACAAGATGACTCTTTTTAAACACTAGTTGAATTAGTTAATTAGTATTAAAGAGCTCTCATCAAATTCTTCCAAATTTAGTCAGAGCTAATATCTAGATCAAAAGGGTTAAGAAGATTAGAAGAGCAAATAGATGAATTAGAAGTGCAAACAACATAGATTAAATAAGTCTCATAGTTGACACTTGAGGAGATTCTAAAACAAATCAGGAAAGGCAAAGTAAAAGCTAAGAGAGAAAATTTCTAGGAGCCCAAGATGCATTATGAATATAAGGGATACCCAATTGAATCAAGCATAATTTCTAATCTAACTAAGATAAGTGATATAGAAATGGGGCATGTGTCTATGACTAAATTAATATAGAGATCCAAGGTCATAACTAAGACTCCACTCATGCATGCTATGACTAGTAGTGGAATTATTCAAGCTACATCTTTCCTGAGCTTAGTTCAACTTCTTAAATTTGTGTTGACATGTGCCAAGTACTATGACTCATTTAATAGGGTTATGAGAGATGTTACTAGAAATGTAGTTATAATATTAGATGTTAAATACCTCAATTAATGTCTAAAGATCCCAACATCACCATAATTAATTGATGTAATAATGGATAAAGCTTATTAATAAGCAATGGGAAACTAAGACATCATAATGTATTAAGATAATGAATACATATTACTTTAAGAAAGTGAAACAAGCCTCAAAGTTCACAAAGTATATAATAAGATCATAATTAATTTAAGAATTAGATGACATAATTAAACTACTATGTAGAATCAATGGAGATAAGAATTCCAAATGTTTCTCACCTTGGATGTATGATTATATCAAAACCATTGATGTCACCTAGAGATTTGCCAAGATTGAGTGGGCAAGAATGATAAGTTACAATATGGATCAATAATTGAGGAATACATTATAGATTTTTTATTTTAAAATGACCTCATATCTTGTGTATGCAACATCTTCAAGTGAATCCTTTTCAAGGCTAAGAATAAAAGGCACATTAGCATATGTGTCAATATATGAGTATTATCCTCAACTAGTTCTTTTAGATTACTACAAACATTATATTTTAGTAAATTATGGATTATTTCATGAACTTATTTGAAATTTAAATGTAGCTCTAAAACATAGAAGGGTATCATATGAATCATGGGATATAGTTTCACAATATGGTTACAATTTCATTCAGTTACTTGATTTTGCATACATTAGAGTGGGAAGTTTCTCAAGTACACCCATCAAGTTACCTAGATACCCAAGTGATAAGTGGATCCTCATGGAATTATGTAGATATCTTGTTGAACTACATGACTTGTATTCAAAATCTCACCATGCATCCATCAAATTTCCCATTATCATTGTCTAAGCACTTACAAGGCCAAAAATGTGTAGAAAGAGATGTATCATCATTACACCCAAACACATTTTGAGGCCAAAGCCAATTTTTACTATAGAAGGTTGTCTCAAAATATATTTTTTCTAGAATACATGCATATTATATCACTTGAGGATTTTTGGACTGATTACAGAGATGAATTTGATGTGAGAAGAATAGACAATAGTAGATTGATTGTAGAGTAAATTAGTGTTTTTGATCTAGCCAACATTCCTAAGGAAATGGAAGATGATGGAGTAATCACTAGTAATTATTTTCATGTAGTAGGAGGGGATAATGTCCCACTTTTATTAATCATTTTTGTCAAAGATCATGATAAGACTATTCCTGATAGAATTTCTAATGTTTTAGCAATGAATTCCACCTAGATTCTTCACAAAGGCTACTGCATGAAGGAGTTGATGAGTGAGACCACTTGTGTAGGTCAAAATATAAAATAAATATTAAAATTAGAAAGTATTTGAGTGCCTACAAAGAAGACAAGGTTCAAAAGGAATATTGATGATACCTATTCAATAGTAAAAGACAAAGAGCTAATTCAACTAGTTGTTTCTACACCACAATTGATCTCTTCTATTAATACTAATATTCATACTATTTATACCACTCCTTCCATTCCAAATTCCATAACACCTATCTTAGACCCATCGGTACTAATACATCTTCCTAATTAAAGTGATATCAAATGCCTTGATAAATCCACTCAAAAAGACACTAGTGCTCCTCCTCCTCCTCCATCATCTCCACCTATTTCACCACCACCACCTCCCTTAAAAACATTTCCATTGAGAAAGAGGATAAAAAAGTGACTACTAAAGAAGATATCACATCTTAAGAATAACCATAATAAAATCTGGAAAAATAAGTTAAGCGTAAGAAAGAAGTTGGGGGGAAATAACAAAGAAAGGAAAAGAAGTTGAAACTAAAAAAGAAATAGTAGAGGTAGAAAAAGAAGGAGAAGCTGTGAAAGAAATAGATCTTGAGGTATTAATAGGGGAAATTAATAAGAAACCTAAGGAAAAGGAGGTAGTCATTGAGAAGGAAGAAACAATACAAAAATAGATTAAAATGCAAGCAGTTAAAGAGATTTAGAAAGAGGTGGAGACCTAAGAAGTTCCTTTATTAAAAAATAATGATTATAAATAATCAATATTAGATGGTAGTTCATACTAATATTTCCACTTTTATAGACTTCTCATCTTGGTTAGCTATGTAGACTACTTTAGAAGCTAAAGAACTGATAAATCCTAAAGAGATAGACTTGTAACTAAGAAGGAGTCTAGATAAGAAAGGAAAAAATCCAAAAACAACTAAAGTAACTTCAAAATTAGTGATTAAATCTTTAGGGTAAAAGATTGAAGAGGTTTTAAATCCTCGACAAGGAATGAGTAAAAAGGAAGTTACTGAGAAAGATTTAGTAGTCACAAAGGTATCTCTCAAAGAGGTTACAATTGAAGGTTTGAAACAAGACACCTAAAATTTAATAAACACTCTCTTTAAAAATATTGATGAAGAGAAGGTTGCTAAGTCCAAGTTGAAGGATAAAAATGCACAAATATGTGAAATAATAACTAAGGTTTCTATATCTATCCCACAATAATATATTATTATAGGATAATTAATTGAGTAGTAAGTGATTATAGAAATATAAGAGACCAGAGACAAAGCAAAGGTAGTTGACAATTGGATAAAAAATATGCATAAAACTATTTATAAGATATTCCTTAGTGCTCTAGATGCCCATACTAATATTCAAAATAAATTGGTATAATTTAAGATAGTGATGAAAGAGATTGAGATTGAAAATGGGATTTTTGAGTTACAACAAGAAAGTATACAAACGATAGGTAATTTGAATGAGAAGATTATGATTTAAGAAATGATTGTTGTTGATGGATCTAGAATAAATATAAAGAAAGAAGAGTACCTATTGTCTTTTTTTATGCACATTATACAAGAAATGAGAAAGAAATTAATATTTTAGAAGAAGACGCACATGATGCAAAGACAAATCTAGAGGATTCATCTATTGGTCTAACTAGTATTTGGTCTGAGAATGTTCCAAGGACATCTGAGCAAATATATGAGTAGTTCAAGTAGTGGATGTAAAAAGCTATAACCCCTTTCACCACTAAATATATTAAGGAGTTAATTCAATATCAATATGAAATAAAAATAATTGAGCCAATGATTGAGAATATAAAATCTCATAGTAGAAGGATAGAAAGGGAGATGTTAAGATTTGAGATGGAAAGACAAGCACTTGCTAATCCTGATAATGCATCCATACAACTGATGATGTCTCAACACATTAAGTATAGATAAAAATGTAGATATCAAGTTCATAATTTGGATTAGACATTTTTTTCAAGATCAAATAACTTCTTTATTTCCTCTTCAATTTTTTGCTTTTCTTTCCTCAAATGTACTTTAAGTAATCTTATTTCAAGTAATTTCTATGTTAATTTATGTCAATGGATGATTTATTTTTAATGTAAAATTACTTTGTAAAATTGAAAGACTTAAGTAATTTAAATAAAGCATCATTGCTTAAATTTATTTTGTAAAAAAATATTACTAGAGATACTTTTATTTATTATGCAAGGAATTGGTGTTTGATCCAAACAAGAAGTCCAGGCATCACCACTTGTCATCAACTATTGCATGCCACAAAGGATAAATATAAGGAAAATGCCACAACCATTTCTATTTTTAGTACAACACATGGCTATTGAAGAACTTATTTCCTATTTGAATTTGTGATCTAAAATTGTATAAATAGAAATATAGGCCTACATGCTTGGGGATGATAATTTTTGTAGCAAGTAATTGTAACCATTGTATAGGAAAGTTTAAGTAATCTACAACTTTTTTTTTATATATCTAGACTATTTTGTATGAATTTTTTTGAAAGTGAATAAGAAATAAGTTTTTTTTCTAGATAACTTTCTATCTGAGGGAATAGTTTTGTCCATTATATGAATATAAAATGGTAAACTTTGTGTTATCTATTTATCTAAATTAAATACATTGATTTCTTGATCATTTGTTAAAAAGGTTATCACCATTATATTTTTATCTATTTGCACTTATATACTAAATTCTATAGAACTATTTATTTTGAAGTGTGTTTATCTTATTTCTCTCATTTTCAAGCATTCTAGTCTTTTCTTTATTCTCCAATCTATTTGAATCTCCATTCACATTCCCTGAACTAGCTACTTAATTGTTACATAATCTCTTTGTTATGTCTTATGGATAAAGTGATTAAAGTAATACCCAAAATTAGAATAAGTTACACATAATTTGTATAATCTATGAATAACTATAATAAATAGACATAAAATCATGGGAGCTTCAATGTTAAATGAAGGGGATTTAATCCCATGACTACCTAGGTAATGTTGGCTATTAATAAAATATCTAGACAATAGGTAGACAATGTATTAAATTCTTAAATAATGGAAAATGGTATAAGCATGAAGCCAATCCTAGTCCATAAATCATTTAGATTCCTAATCCTAAATCAAAATATCATATTCCTACCATTCCTAAGATTAATAGTCCTTCTTTACTCAAATTCATCAACATGAATCCTGATTTAAAAGTTACTCTTATAGATTTTGATGAAGATGAGCCTGATGATTTTCAAAATACTTGCAATACTACCAAGTTACCTCCCTATATTTTTTAATGGTTTCCTCCTTCTCTATTATCTTGGGATTGCACTATTCCTCTTATTGATGTATTACCAATTTTCCCCCTCCATGTAATTCCCAAGATCATTCTTTACCTAAATATACCTTCACTTGAAATGATTTTAGAGTGGATAATTTATTTCAAGATCTTCTCATCATGTCTCCTTTTACATTCAATAATATCAATATTTCACCCTCTAAAGCTCCCCTTGATTCTCAAGCAAGTGAATTTATCCAACATATGATGATAACTACATAATGGCCCAATCTTAATCTAGAGACTTGGATGTTCAACATTACCAAAAAACCCTAGCCAAAATTCATTATTTTAATTAGGATGTTCATTATATTTTTATGGAGCACACATTAGATACTGAGGCTCATGTGCCTCCTACCAATTCTACTGTTATCGATACTCTTTGGGTGGTATAGAAAATTATACCTTCCAAACCTCAAAAAATTTATACATCTCCTTTACCACATATCAATCCAATCATTTCCTCTAATCCTTCTCCCATCATTGAACCCATTAATATTCCAACCCCTTCTAATCCATCTACTTTTTCTACTCCTAAAATTATAATAGATGCCAAAGTAACTAATATTTATCAGATACATTCTAAGTATGATCACGATGGAAATCACATTCTATATCTTGAAGTAGATGTCAAGTATTATGTTCCTCTTCCTTCCTTTCCTAGTGATGAAGTTATCCTTGAGTTACTTTATGCCTAATAACCTCAAATTCCTAGACAACAACATAAATGTGGGAATTTTAAAACTAAAACTCTTTGGTTTAATAACTTTGTTGCTAGCATTGATCCTAAAATAAATCCCATTTATACCTTATATAATGCACCATATCATTTTCAAGATGACAATTCCATGTTATTTAAGAAACCACTCACATCAAATATGGTACTCCATCTTGTCCTTGACCAATTACTATTTTTCATGAACTCTGACCTATCGAACATGATAATTTTAGCTTATTATTTGAAAAATATCATGAGGCTTTCACTTGGTCCTACAAGGACATGACTAGCATTAACCCTAGAATTTTTTTGCATAACATCATTACTTATCCTAATGCCAAGCCTATGCATCAAAAATAAAGAAAATTTCCAACTAAAGTTTCCACTTTATGTCATAAGGAAATCACCAAATTACTTGATGCTAATTTATTAAATTAGTGGATTATTCTTAATGGGTTTCTAACATTATTCCATTTAGAAGAAAGTCACTATGCTTATTCACATTTCTATTTATTTCTATAATCTTAATCTTGCTTATCCCAAGGATAACTTCCCTTTACCTTCACTAGATTCCATTATCAATTTTATGGATGGTTATGAAATGTTATCTCTTATGGTTGGCTTCTCAAGATATAATTAGATTCATATCACTCTTGAGGACTAACATAAGATGACTTTCACCATGGAATGGGGTACCTTTTTCTATGTCAAAATTCCTTGAGGTCTTAATAATGTTAGAGCCATTTACCAATGAGTAATGAATCACATATTTCATGCTACCATTCATAAAATTGTTGAAACCTATGTGGGTGATCTTATTTCTAAATATAAACATTGTAAGAATCACCTTTCTGATCTTTCTATCATCTTTGATCATCTCATTAAATATAAAATTATACTTAATCTTTACAAATGTGTCTTTGTAGTCACATCTAAAAAAATATAGGATTCTTAGTCTCTCTCCATGGAATCAATGTTTATCCTACCAAAATTAGTGTTATCATCAACATGCCCATTCCTTGTTCTATTCCCAACATTCATACTTATTTAGGCAAACCTGGGACAATTAAATGATTAGTTATTAAAATGGCATATCAAATTCACTTCTCAAAAAGGTACTACTTTAGAATGGATGGATCCATGTCAAAAATCCTTTAATATTATGAGAGATTCATTACTTCATCCACCCAAACTTCATCCTCCTTCCAATGATAAACCTTTGATTCTATATACTTCTTGCACACCTATTTTATTTGGGACAATCCTTGCCCAAAAAGATGATATAGGAAGAGAGTATTATATTTAATACATTAGTCAAGGTCTCATTGATTATGAAACATGTTATACCAAAATTGAGTGTGATTGCTTCACCATCTATTTCACAGCTAAATTTTTTTTCCACTATATGTTTTACCAAACTACTTATGTCATTATTCATTCTGAACAACTTCATCATTTCTTCTCCAAAGTATTTCTTCCTAGATATAAAATTAGTGAATAGATGGTCCTTATGGAATTTGATCTTCACATCATCATTAAAAAATCTATCAAAGGGAAAATCATAGCTAATTAACTTGTCACAGCTCTCATACCAACTACTACTTCTCTTTAAGTTAACCTTCTAGATGACAATATCCTTTACATTAAAGGTATTGATCAAGTTATTTATCTCAAAGAGTATTTTCATAGCTTTACCACTGATCTTGAATCCAATAATCTTTATGAATCCACTACTCCCTCTGATATTACTATAATAAAATTAGTTATCGAGGAGCTTTCCAAAATTAATGTCGACTTACATGAGGATACTTTGACAATTAACTTTGATGTTGTTAAATGCCATTAAGGATTTGGGGTAGGTTATATTCTCATAAGTCCTCTTGGTAAGATCATTCGATTAGATTTTCACTTCACCTTTGATGTCACCATTAATATGTCCAAATACAAATCTCTTATCTTAAGCATGAGAGTTTCTCTTGATTTAGCCATTCAATAACTTCATTCTTTAGGTGATTCTAAACTTATTTGCTACCAAGTCAGTGGTGATTATAAATGTAAAAGTGAGAACCTAATCACACATAATCAAATTAAAACCATTCTTGTTAAGGATTTCATCTATTTCACTATTGAGCCTATTTTGAGAGATTAGAATTCCATTACTAATTCTCTTTCCTCTTTAGCATCTCTCTTTCATCCATCACAAGTCCTTTCTGATCCTACATTTCTTATGCACATAATAAAATCTCCATCCTCTACTCAACCACTGAATTTGATTATATGTCATATCAAATCTATTACCATTTGAAAAAGCCCATGGTACTAAGACATCATTCAATTCTTGACACATCAAACTTATTCTCCTAGTTTAGACTCATGAAAAAACATACATTCATAAACAAGCTTTCAAGTATTTATTTCAACACAATATCCTTTATTATCACAATGCTAAAGGTACCCTACTCCATTGTGTTATGCAAGATGATGTCCCTCCTCTTCTTGAACAAGCACATGGGGGCATTTGTGGTGGCTAATGTAGTGGTCATGCTAAATCTCACAAATGCTTATATATGGGTTACTTTTGTCTTGCTCTTTAAAAGGATGTAATTGAAAATGCTAAAATGTGTAATTCTTGTCATCTTCATGATGATCTAATTCATTCACCTCCAAATGAACTTAAAACTATCAAATCTCCTTGGACATTTTCCACATGGAGATTTGACCTCATTGGCAAAATACCTCACTCCTAGGATGGGCATGCATTTATCATCACTACTACCAAATATTTTACCAAGTGGGCAGAATACATTCCCCTTATTAACATCATTGGTCCTACCATTTCCAAATTTATTATTAATCAAATCATTTTCTACTTTGGTGTTCCCCATACCATCATTTTAGAAAATGGTGGTAATTTTAAAAATAAACATGTTAAATAACTTTGTAATAAATTCAATATCAATCACAAATTTTCCACTCCTTATCATTCACAATAAAATGGTTACGCTGAGGTCACTAATAAAATTATCAACAAAATTATTCAAAAAACAATTCGTGATCCCACTTTACTACCATTGTATCCCTTTTTGCCCTCTGTCATATTTTTTAAAATTTGAATTAATTCAAATTGTTCCATGTGTCATTACTCTTTATTTCCCCTTCATTTCACTCCACATTAGATAAATTAAGGTCAAAGTTATGATAAAACTTTTATTTCACCTTGATTTATGAGACTCTTATACTCCATGCTCTTTGAAGTTATCTCTCTTAGCAACCAAGTCCCAAGTATTCAAATGAATTTTATCTTTAGCATCCATATTTGGTTTTCCAAATCTGTATGGAGGAGGAATAGAAAAATCCATCAAGAAAGTTAAAATCCAAATCATTTGAATCAAAAGGAAATGATATCTAAAATGCAACATACAAATCTCAAAAGTAAAATTCACACCAAAATATGTGATTACAAGTAAATATCCTATCTCTAATCAAATCTAAAACTCCAAATTTAGCCTCACATAGAGCTAAGATCCTTTAGGGTTTGGTAGGCTAGTATATTTGAATAGGGAATTTCAAAAAACTCTATGGTTCTACCTACTTTCTCATGCAAATACCCAATCTTTGTAGTAGAGAAATGGCTATATAAGGTGTCTTGAGGATTGGGGAATATGTTGTGGGAATGTAGCTCTATTTAATTTTAATGCATATAACCTTCATGGGATTATATTTATACTCCATCCATTTACCTAAGACTTGTGTGTCTAAGAGAAGTTCTTCAGAGTCTTTAAGGTCAATAGTCTTCTTATTTTGACAAACTTATTTTGAGTGTCTTGACTTCAATAAAGAGTTCCTCTACTTTGGTTTTTCTTTCATTCTCCCCCCCACCCATTTAATCTCCCCCATTTATAGACAAATTATGATTATAAATCTATCTTACCTTCTTTAATTTCCTTCTTCATATTTTAAAAACATGCTACCAATAGTTTTTTTAGTTTGATTTATCCTTAGAGTGAAACATGTTTGAGAAACTATGGATTACTTCTTTATTTTTCAACATGATTTTACATTTCTAGACTTGTTTTACTTTCATTTTACCATTTTTCAATTTTTTTACTATTTTAATGTTATGTAAACCTAGGTTCATACCTTTTTTACATTGTTGAGTGAGGTTGGCTTGTTACTTATCACTCAACAATTTTGTTTTCCCTTTTATGCTCCTTTTTCCATTATTGAGTGAGATAAGGATTATTAATGCTCACTCATCAATGTTTTTTTACCATTTGATTTTTATATTACCATCTTTTTTGACATGTATCCTTGGTTTGACTTGCTTAGTTTGCCTTTCTTACTTAAGGGTAGCTTGTTTGAGTTTTTTAGTCTTTAGTAGCCTTGGATTTTTAGTTACCTAATATACTCTTATTTTTTGAATTTGTCATTTGGTCTAACATAGCACTTGTCACCCCATATTTACAAATTTATAGTATTACATCCTATCCTCATAGCACCAATTATCTTTCCTATCTTGTATTTATTTGTTTTTGCTCTCTAGTTTTATATTCTTGGGTTTGTCAAAAGTAGTCTCTATGCCCTACATAATCAAAACTAACAACATAATAGACAACCATTCAATGATAAAGGTAAGTTAAATATTCATTAAATTTAATTTTTAGTTATTTAATTTTAGTCATTTACTTCTAGTTATTTTTGCTTTAAAACACTACAACTTTTTTTTAGCAATCAACATTGTGTGTTACTATGTTCTTTCTTGATAAACCATCTCATGTTTCACCTTAGTGACACATGATGATATTCAAGTGGGGAATATGTATTCACATAATACTTTCAATTTTTATAAAATAATAATGTTTGACATCTTATAATAACCCATCAAGAATCAATCTCTCTAAGTGCATACCTTAAAGGGGTACATCATAAAAGGGGTGGGTAGAACTTTGGTGATTTGCATGATTTTTGTTTCTTATTTACAAATTATTAATAATCCAAAAAGCTCCTAAAACCATTACCTAAGCTAATAATCCTCCCATGCACACTCCTCTGGTCTTTTTCCTCTTTCCATCCCTATTTTCCTCACCTCAATCCCCTTTCACTAGTTGACTATACTAGATTGACTAGGTCAATCGTATATAGTTTTCAACCTTTGATTAGTATACAATGTTGATTGGTTTGACTTTTTAATATTTAGAGTATTTTTCACTTGAATTTTCATCATCCCTTTTTTTGACTTATCTCATGACCAAGTGTGATTTATCTCTTGAAAACATATAGGGTCAACTAGGTCAATCCTGTATAGTTGACATATTCTAAAGGATTTAGGGTGAGATATACCTATAAATAAAATATAATTTCATAATTATTTCAATATTCAATCAATATTTATTATTCACTCATGCTTATTTATAATCTTCTCTTCCACCATTCTACTTGAGGAGTCTTAGCTTAGGTTTTCTACTTGGAGAATCTAGTCTTATGGATAAGTCTTGGATGCTTTGACCTTTCTTAGTGATCCTTTTAAAACCACAATAACCTCTTTTGAATCCCATTTGGCTTAGGGAGAGATTGATTCTTGATGAGTTTGCATTCAAGTAAATATATTCTAATTTTGTTTTCCTCTCTTTAATAGATAGAATTATAATAATATTACTCTTCATTTCCATGTATTATGGTCTTACTAATTCTTATCTTATTTGAGATTTTCTTATACATGTTATAATTGATTTACTAACCCTTCATGTTATTCCACAAGTTTTTGTGTGCACTATATTAGATTTAACTTTTTATTTATTAGATATACAGTGAACATTAAATGTAAGACTCTTTTAGGGTTGTTTCATGATTATGTTAGACTGTAGGATTTGGAACCCTTCTTATCATGGTGCATTTTGACAAGTGATCCCCTAATCAGGTCTATTAGATCCCCATATTAGTCATCCTCCCACTTAACAAATTTATTCCCAATTGAAAGTGTAGGTATGCTCTATCTTCTTTGAGATAGGACTAATTTTATAGACATGATGCATTTTTTATTGCATATAGAGATAATGATCAATAAAACTCTTCAATGGTTTTATATCTTGAGTGTTTTGTATAAAGGTTGAATAGGAACCTATAAATTAAAGGACATAAGGATATATGTCTATTTAAGACACTATAAACACAAGACACTTCAAGAGAAATCCTACTTATTAATACTTCATAAAACCTACAATGAACTAAAACCTAAAGCTAGGTATATGGAAGGACCTGCAGATGTCCATATAATGAATATATTTACTAGATTAAACTCTTAAAGAACACACTAACATTCAACAAGAGTTTTAAACTATCTTTTATTGATTCAAAAGAGCTTAAATGAAAATTTTGGTAGAGCTTTGCTACAAATAATTGATGGACAGAAAATAAGAGCTCAATGTCTACTTAAATAGAGAAAATAGAAGAGAAGAGGGATAAATCTAGGAGTAGGAGAGGTCATTAATGAGACCAATGTGGTGTGGGGTAGTTACACAAGATTGTTCCTCTTCTCCAAGCATTGACATCTCATTGATGAGTCTATTTTGGCATTGTGGAGGATATAATTCCTTTAGTTGATCTTATTTAGGACTTGACCATTTTAGAAAAAGCTCCATATCCCTTCCTTTGGTAGTCATGCAATGCACATGGGGTGTAAATAGATCTCCTTGAGGTGTTGGGAAGCCTTTCATTCAATATGAAAGCTAAATGGTTCATGAAACTACCTCTACTTAGTCATAATGGTTCCCACTTTGGTGTAGATTCACCTAGATGATAGTTATAATGCATGGAGATGGTCTATAGATGATAATTATAATGCATGAGATGGTCCATAAATGACCACCCTTATTTCTTATTCTCTAATTTTTTATCCATATTTACTATTGGAGTGATCAAATAGTTGGACTTAGGATTTAAAATCATTTTATGAGACTTACATAATCATTGGATATCATTTAGTACATGGGAATTTAGATCCTTCAATATTCCTTATCCTACAAACACACTTTAGCCTTGCCTTAATAGGCTAATTGGACTATGTAATAGACTAGTAGTTTAGATAGAGATGGTGAAGATGATTGTATTTAGTCCTTATCTTGGAATTGAGATAAGAGAATAAGTCCTAAACTTTCTCTTTTCATGATTTTAAACTTTTCCTTAAACTTTGAAACACAAATTTTGATTGAAACACTACAAATCTACCTATTTAGGAGATATTCATACCATTTATGTATCATCCAAAGCCACGAATAGGAGCACTCCTAATTTTCCAACATGATCCAATTTCTATACCATAAGGTTTTGGATAAAATAATGCATCTTTCCATAAACCTCTCTCAATGGGTCATTATTAGGATTTAAGGGAGGTTTTATGGGGTTTAGGAGTCTTAAGCTTAGTTAATGGAGACTAGAGATTGGATTTATGAACCAGGTAAACTAATTTTTGGCTCATAGGCCCTTTCACCTTCTATGAAAATTTAGACTCTCCATGTACAACCCTCAATTTATGGTAAGCACCTAAGGGTTTTCCTTGTGTGAAAAATTTATTCTTTGAATGACTTATGTGTTTGTTATAAGTATAAATATCCACCTTTATGATTTTTTTAGGGGTCTGAGTTAGCCTAAAGTGGCTTAAAATAATTTAATAGTCTTATGTTTATGATTTGGAAGCATTCATATCTCCCAACTTATCTTCTATTTCACCTCTTAAAGGTAGATTCTTGATAGAGATTGAGGATTGACATATTTTAAAACTTGAGATATGGCTTTTGACCTATATAATGGAGCTGAGTCAAATTTTATTCATGTATAATTCAAAAAAACCTTAGATACCTCAAAAAGGAACACCATTATCTTCATTATGCCAACTATGCTTCTTAGGATGCATATAGTGATGTGTTCCAACACATGCACCTTTATATCTAATAAACCAGTCATGGAGGTCAAGATCAATACCAATAGGAGGATTTATTAGGTTCTTTGGGAGTCTTTATCCCTTTTCCAACTCATTTTTCTCATACACGTTCTCTGTATCCTAGTCCTTAAGATCATACTATCACCTTTATACCTATTTTGTAAATATTCACATCTACACATGCTAACCAAGGAGTCATGGTGGTGCTTAGGGGACCTAAAAAGACATTATATTTCATTTCATGGCCAAATTTACTCATTTCGATGGGTTTTGGGTTGATATTTCACCATCAGGTCACTTCTAAGCTTTGTGCAGGGTTTGATACATCCACCATCTTTAAAATGGTTCATAAAGTATGGACATCCAAACCTAAAATAAATGTCATGGATGTTTATGTCATTGACCCCTTTTATCTCATGAATATGATATATTATCATGCAAAGTGCATTAGGAGATATGAGCATCAAAAGGTGAGGTTAGGGTTACTTGTAAATAGTTTTAAACACTTATTTTGTTAGAATCCATTTATAGATCCTATCCCCCTTATTATAATGAATGTACAATTTATATTTGGTACATATGGATATTTAAACATCCTTATGATATTTAGTTTTGAGTATGAATGTAGTGAAGTAGGTTACCATTTGAAGATGCCCCTCAAATTACCTGTGTAGATGGACTTGATAGACTTAGGTTCTAGGGCACATGGATAAATTTGGTAACCTTTTGGAACTTGGAATCCCTTTCTTGGACATAAAACCTCCTATCATTCCTTATATTTGTCATCTAACTATTTATAATGTCTTTCATAGGTCCCAATATGGCACTAAATCTGTATGCAAGTCTATGTGCCTAATTATGTCATCTCATCTTCAAGGCTCTTGTGAAAAAATCTAAGTGTTATACATTAGGATGGGTTTTATAGGCCCTTATACATAATTAATCATTAAAATAATATAATATATGGGCTCCACATTTCTTACAAACCTCACATAGCATTGATGGGCCTTCAACTCATGGAATGCCTACAATAAACAAGCCTTGGTCTAAGACAAAATAGTGGGTATACCCACTATTTTTCCTATCTAATTGAACATATTATCCTATTAAATAGGTTATTATAATAATATATACCAATTTGGGGGGATTTTACATGCTTGTAAGGGTCTCAAATCATCATTTTGGACCAAATTAGCTCTAAACTACCTACTAATAATGCACCTAGGCATGCAAACAATGAATATGGGATATAGGGTTATACCCACTATTTTTCCTATATAATTGAAAATATTATCCTATTAAATAGGTCATTATAATAATATATACCAATTTTGTGGGATTTTACATGCTTGTAAGGGTCTCAAATCATCATTTTGGACCAAATTAGCTCCAAACTACCTACTAATAGTGCACCCAGGCATGCAAACAATGAATATGGGATATAGGGTTACCTCTAAAGGTGCTTATGACCATGAGATTGATATATAAAAAAAAATAATAATTTTCATCATGCCCAAATGATAACTTTTCAACACTAAATTCCTTTAGACCCCATCTTTCATTTGAACTTAAGCCTCTCATCTACATATGACCATGTGGTCTCATGACTATACAAGTATTATTTTACCTTCATAGAGGTAGTAGACCTCATGATTACACTCTCAAAAATGTAAAACTTAATTTTAATTTTATTTATTATTATATTTAGATCAAATAATATGTAAAAACTATTATATGCTAGTAATGCCACCTGATACCTTCTTTCACTATGACTATCTATAGGGTTTGCTACCAAGTCTATATATGTTTGAGATGACTTGAATAGTGATTGAAACTTGTGGCATAAGTGAATAAAATCATTAAAAATGATTATAATGCACATTCCATGATGTTCATGTTAACATTTGAACCTTTGGACAATCCCTTATATGTCTTATAAGACCCTGCTACAATAGCCTCAAAGCTAGTTGTAGGTGCAAATTTGTACTCTTAGATTGTTACATGACCCCATATATCTAATATCTAGTGATATCAATGTTATTTATGGATTTAATCAAGTTTTGGGTCACATTGACATGATCCAAACTTTAGAAGGAGGTGTAGTGAATGAAGGAGGGTTGAAGTGGAGACACATGGAGTGGGATGAACATGAAAACACGAGTTAATATAGTGTAATGTTCGTGAAAACATAGTGAGACTATAAAAACATGGGAATGAAATGGGATTAATCCCAAGGACCCTACGTAATGGATATTATGGAACCTTAGACCTAAAATCAAGCCATCATGAAACTTTATAGGCATAGACATGGTGCTTACAGCCTTAAATTGAAACCTAACACACTCAGAACAACCTTAATCTTCACAAAAACCCTTAAACATTGTTAAATGGTGATTGAGTGAACTTTTAGACCTAAAAGGATGTTTTTAGGCTTGTGAGACCATCATGAAAATTGATAAATTTATCTAAATGGTATGAAGGTGACCTAACATCACTTTACCATCTCTTTCATATCTTTTGGGGTCATATTAGAGATCTATAGGTGTTATGGGTTCACATATACATAGTCTACCATGTAAGGTTTTTTAAACATACAAAAATTGATCTCTTTGATGTTTTATGAAGTAACAAGGGGTTATTGGACTATCTATCTGAGTAATAATGCATTATGAGGCTTGAAACACCTTTTCCACTTTTTCAACCATATCTATAACCTTTTATGGAGGCACCAAATCTCTATTATTTTCACAAAATTGTTTCTAAGTAACACATAGGGACCAATCTTGGATATTTTCAAGCTACATAAGCTCACATGTGTGAATCCAATCTTGAAGGTATCATGGAAGGACTTTACAATACTTGAGGAAATATGATCTATGATTGATCTTGGTAGACAAAACAAAAAACTTTGAAAACCATTGAGCCCAAATTTTCATATGTACATGAGAGGGTCATAAAGGTTCTTTAAATTCTTAATGAATGTTCATAAAGGAAAAATAGTTAATCCCTAGACAAATGCCATGCACGTTTACATACCTGAGTTTACTTTCCATGGGCAAGAGCTTGGGACCCAACTCTATTTCCATTTTTTGGTATAATTATGAACATGAGGGGTCCTCTATACCTAATAGTGAGTTTTAAGTATATATGTAATGGTTTTGAGCTCATAATACATTAAAACACATTATTCCCTTCATTATTATATGTCTCTAACCTCCCTCTATAAAACCATGCCTTTGACTAGGATGTGTCATATAACACAGATCCATACTATTTAAGAAACAACTACAAATCATCATTTCCTCCTAAAAATACTTTTTTAAAACCTAAAATGTATATATTAGTTGTTTTGGAGATAAAATAGGGTAAAAAAACACTTTGAACATGGTAGTACAAACTAAAAAATCTGAAAGGTCATAATTTAGCATGTGTGGACCCTATTTTGGGGGGAATAGGCATTGACTAAGGTAATAGTGGGTATAAATGAGGTATGAAACTATTAAATGATGGTTTAATTATGCTAATTAGGTCTACTATAGTTTTATGGGATAGTTTAGTGGTCTTTCAAGGCCAAAATTACATCTCATTATGACCAAAACCATTGACTATGCTCATGCATATGGCCTTAAATGGGAATTATTAGTTGGATCACCATGTTAATGTATATATAATGCCTTAAAAATAAATTTAACTTCAATTTTACCTTATTAAACTTCTTTTAATGCTCTTGAAGACTTGAGAATAAACATACCTTTGAAGATCAGGTATAACCAATGTATCTCTAGACCTTCATCAAACTTCACCTTTAGTTTATCTTCACCATTGCATCCTTTACATGTTAAGGACCATTAAAATTGGCCAAGGAAAAAATATTAATGTTTGAACCTCATAATAATACTAAACTTAGGCTTAAAAATAGGTATGAAGGCCTATAGAGGCTTGATAAGGCAAAAATGGAGAATGATAAAATAGTGGACTAACTAGACTCCCCTTTCAACTCATGACATGAACAATAACCATGGAAATGAAAACAGATTATTAATATAGGCATAATTTTAACCCATTTAAAGGTATATAACTAAAAAGTGGCCAACATTTTTGGTTACCTAGATGGCTTGACTATCTTACTGGTTATGAAAACCAAAAAATTAACCAAACTTGCTTATGATGACTTATTAGATGAAAGATGACTTCATATAGGATATGATTTATCTGTGTATAATACTGAAACAATATGAAACAATAGAAAAATATGAAATAACAAGGAATAAAACACACAACTACATAATCAATAAGACCAAACAAAAAATATGGCACTTGTGTAAGAGTAGTTGGAGAGAAAAGACAAACTTATTTACTTATGTACAAGAGAACATGAAAAATACTTAGTTAAAAAACTTGTGCTACCTCCCATTGATATATATGGGAAGGTTATAAACATTCAACTTATAAAATTCAAAGGCATTGCTTTCCTTGCAACAAGTGTTTCTATAAGGTCCACTCTGAAGGTTTTAAAACTTGGAGGAATTTTCTAGCTTTACATGGTCCTCATCCCATTTTAGGACTATATATCCATATTGAAACATTATAGAGTAAGATATATTTTCAAATTAATTATTCACTTGATGTTGATTATACCATATGGTGTGAATGTCACTATCTCTTATTTCCTCTAGTTGTCTTAGTTCATTCAGCCTCACTTGCATAGCATCATCCTCTAGGATCTCAAGTTGGTGGGCAAGTTCTAATGTAGGTAGCTCAAGGGAGATAGGAATTATTACCTATCTACCATAGATAAGGAGGTATGATGAGTGTATATAATCCTTCTTTTGTGCCACTCTATCTACCCATAAGGTAGTCCTCAATCTAGTATGCCACTCCCTTTAACTATCCTCCATAGTTATTTTGATTATCCTTATCAAGTTATTATTTATGGACTCTGTTAGTCCATTACCCTATGGGTAATATTTAGAGGATTATTTAAGGTATATTACATGTCCAAGATCTGAATCACATACCTTGGTGCTATGGAAGGTGAAGACATTGTCAAAAATAATTATTGTAGGCACACCAAACCTGGTCATAAGGTTATCATAAAACTCTAGGATAGAATTCTCATTGGCCTACTTGAAGATAACTACCTCCACCCACCTTGTGAAGTAGTCTATGGTTGTGATGACCCACTTTTGTCTATAAATTTAAAGGGGGAAGATCATCGGTTGTTCTAATTGTATTTGTTATAAATAGAAAGAAGGTAACTTATAATTACTAGTAAACATTACCTATTTTGAGTAATTTCTCACCTAATATTGTTCATATATAAACAATATGGGAAACAATTACCCATATATAATTATTTTGGAGGCTATGGTCTTGGTATTAAAAAGTCCAGCAGTAGGATCATTACAGAACTATTCAAGTAACTTGTCTACTTGGAATGATTCCACACACCTCAAAAGCATGCCTCCTATGTCTTTTTCAAAAATCACTCAATCTATCCAATTCCAAAGGAAATTTGCCTATTTTAAGGAATTTGACCATATCATGTGTCTAGTTGAGAGGGATGTTACTTGTAGCTACTTGTTGACTATCATGGAGTATCAACACTTTATATTTATCTTCCTTTGCCTCTAATACAATGTGATCACATAAGCCTCTACCTATGATAATCTTTTTCATTATAAATTTAAGGTAATATTGCATAAATTTTGTTACCTACCTAGCTCTCATCTCATTTATATCTTTATTCAATATGAACTCTTTAATTCTTGGGTGTACCACCATGAGTATGATATTATTATTTTAAACCATATGCCTAAATTAATTTAACCCGCTCACCATAGTAATAAAAAATTTCTTCAAAAAACTATAACTCTCTTCATATCACTCTATGTCTTGAGTAAAGAAGGCAATGGGCTATTCTAAGCCTTCACCATTATATTGCATAAGCATGGAAGAAATTGCATCTAATGTATATAAAACATACTAGTATAAATCATTGATAATAATAAGGATTAATAAGTTTAGGGTCATGATATATGGCCTCCTTCATGGCCTTAAATCTCCTCTTACCTTCCTTTTTACATGTGAACTCCTTAAGTCTCCTTAGCATATGAGTAAGAGGATTTCACAAACTCTACAAAACCTAAGATAAATATCCTTATGAAGTTGATCTTCCCCAATAATATCTTCAAACATTTATTTTTCTTGGGTATGGGTAAGTATAGGATGGAATCAACTCTATCAAGGTCCATATAAAAACCATATTTTGACACTAAATGACCTAATAATTTTCCCTCATGAATAACAAGGATACATTTATTAGGATTCAATGACATTCCAAACTACCTACGTCTATCAAAGACCAATTTCACGTGAGCCATGTGGTTTGCTGGATTATTTATGAACATAGTGATGTCATCAAGGTATATGAGCACCATTTCATTGATCAAACCTTTAAAGGAAACATCCATTACCCTTTGGAAAATTTCCCATGCATTGGACAATCCAAGGGGCATCTTCATCTATGCATAAGTGGCCCACTTGGTAGTGAAGGTAGTCTTATGCCTAACCTCCTTATTGACTAAGCTATTATTGAAACTAAAGTATCCATCAAGTAATGAGAACCTTCGAGAGCCTAAAACCTTTTGAATTTCTTGATCCATTGAGGGCATTGGGTAGTGGTCTCGTAGAAACACCTTATAATGGTCTCTCTAAAGTTAAAACATAAGCATATTTACCCATTATTCTTCCTCATAGGTACAAGGTTTGCTACCCATGAGGATTTTTTGATTGGGAATATTATGTTGGACTCAATAAATATTAAAAAATCACTTTTCATGAGCTCTTCCACCTTTGGATTGATGTGCCTTTATTTCTGTCTCACTAGCTTTACATTGATATCCAATTCTTAATATGTTATGAAAGTTTAGGGTCAAATACCTTAAAATCATGGTAATCCTATGCAAATACACTTGAATACTCCTATAATAAATCAATGAAGGTATCTCTCTTGTACTATGTTTACTTTTCCTAACTTCAAAATCTTGTCCTTAAAGATTAATACCCTTTCATAGTTATCTTCCTTAGTTTATATACCTATCTTGTCATTTCTCAGTTGATGATATTATTTTAAGATGCTCTCCAATGTCACAATTCCTTAAATCATATTTTTAGATCTCAAATACACTATATAATCATAAAATTTGTGTTGAAACTTGCCTTGGTTCTTATGGTAGATTCTACCTCTTTCATGAGAAATCACACTATTTAATCATCATTATTAAAGACATATGAACTTACCTCATTATTAGGTATAGATGGCATACATATGACCTTGATTTGGGATAAAAATTTAGTACCTTTAACTCTTTATGCAATCTCATATTGATCTTTGATGGTTGTAAGCCTATCAACATTGTGATTACACTATCTTGGTATGGACTATATGTTGAATTCTAAGAAATCTTCTATAATTTCCCATATTCAATGATTATAAGCCTTCAATTGATGGTTATTTACTATAATAATAACCCTTATTTTTTGAAATACAATCTCACTATCACCTTTTACTCGGAGTAATTTAACGTCTTTCCTTCTTGAAATTTCACACAAGTGATATCCATTGGTGCTTTGCCAACATTTCCATGTTAGCTTGGAAATTCTATTGGTGTCATGACATGCAAGTCAACATGAGGTATTGGATAACCTTATGATGGAGGAGGCATTGTGTCATGACCTTAAAATGGAGTAGATTTTTTTCAACCAAGATTCTAATATGTTTCTCCAATTGTATACATTACAATCTCATTTGATTTCCCCCATGATTACTACCATTGGCCCTCTTATGTAAGATTATTTTGTGTAGGTACCAATCCTCTTAAACTTCTTGAAGCTATGTCATTATAGCTATTGTATGGCTTGGATTGTGTTATTTGGCCTTGGGCTTATTGTTTTGATGGGTAAGGAGGCATGTTGTAAGGATAAGATTGGTATGGTTTCTGATAGGGGGATTGATATGGTTTATAAGAGGTCTTTCGTTATCTTTCTAAGGATAATAACTTATTATTTTGTTATTTCAACTAATATTCATTCTTACCAAGCCTATCCACTTGGCTATCAGAAGATTGAACTTAATTTTTTGGAGTAGGAAATGGAGCAATGATGGGTGGAGTAGGTTGGAGATCAAGAAAGAGGGGCATGAGGGGTCTTGGTGTCAATTTTCGTACTTATACCATGAAATTTTCTACCCTTATATATTTCATATGCCTCAAGTAAAGTTGTCCCACCCATAGATTTTATCATTACTATGACAACTGAGTTGAAGTCCCTTAAGTAGTATATAAATTCATAATTGGGTCTGGGATTTATGATAATAGCATTCCTATCCCAAGTATTTTGAAATCTATAGTTGAAATAAACCATAGATTCTTATGGTGCCCTCTTTATTGAGGTAAGTTTCTCAACTAGTGACCCATGGTCAGTCCTATCTTAAAATGTTTAAAAATACATTCACCAAACTCATCCCAAGTATTTATTAAGGTAGGAGTTAGACCTCTATACCATTTTATGGATTTTCCTCTCAAGGAGGTGGCTAAGAGTATCATGGCTACATTCTCCTAGGTGATGTTGTACATTGATCATATATTTGTAATGTCATATATGTGTTCAACATGAGTGGTGGATTTTTCCCATATGAAATTTGGAAAAATATTCAAGGAAGTAGTTGGGATGTCATCATATTGATTGAGGTTAAGAGGACTTCCACCATTGAAGGTTATAAAGGCTTGAAATATAGGCCTTGCCATTGGGATTAATGGACTATTAGAATACTATGTATGGGTATAATTTGTAGACTTTGGAAAAATGGGGAGTGTGAGGTTGGAATTGGAAATAGGAACCCTCTTTCTCCTTATGATGTCTAATATCAATCTAAAAAATTTGATTTCCTTACCTTTTGGGGCTAATCTAGTATAATTTTAGTGCATGAACTTATTCTCTAATCTATTGATAACTATATTAAGCCTTTAAAATGTCATTTCAAATTATCAAGAATGAGAAAAAATATTCCCAAGGTACTTGATTATTGGTACCATTGGGCATGCCAAAAATGTTGGAGGTTCTAGGTTACATCCTAGTTGAGGAGAGGAGTGTTCAAGTCCAAACCTCAAACCTAGTCCAATATGGGAGTGACCTTAAACTATGGGTTGCCTATTTTTTATGTCACACCTATATTTTTATGGGGATATATACCCTAATAATAATTTGGTTATTTTTCAAGAACTAAATCTATCACAAGGAAAAGGGAAAATTATATGAAAACTAAATCAAAAATTTACTCTAGGTGGTGATGCACTAATTCATCAAGGATCCACTCTTAATAATTAATTTTGATAGTTAATATTGAACCTAATGGACATAATTATCAATTATAATCTTCAATTATGTTTTATCATGAGTGATTTGTATGGAGTTTGAATAGGAACCTACAAATTGAAGGACACAAAGAAATAGGTCTATGCAAGACACTATAAACTCAAGACACTTTAATAAAAGTCCTACTTACTAATACTTCATAAAAAATAAAATTAACTCAAAATTGAAGCTAGGTACATAAAAGGACATAAAAATAACCATACAATTAATACATTCTTCAAATCAAACTCTCAAGGAGCACAATAACATTTAATAATAATCTAAAATTGTCTTTTATTGATTCAAAAGAGATTACAAGAGAATTTTGGTAGATATTTGCTACACCCAGCTAAGGGATGGAAAACAAAATATAAATTATACTTAAATAGAGAAAATGGAAGAGAAGAGAGAGAAATATAGGCATAGGAGAGGTCATCAATGAGACTAATATGACATGGGGTAGTTACATAGGCTTGTTCCTCTTCTCCAAGCATTGACATCTCATTGATGAGTCCATTTTGGCATTGTGGAGGATGTAAATCTTTAAATTGACATTATTTATTCCTTTAAGATAATAAAAATATATCCATATACCCTCCTTTGGTAGTCACACAATTCATATGGGGTGAAAATATGTCTCTTTGAGGCATTATAAAGCCTTTCATTCAATATTCATGCTAAATGGTTAAAGAAACTACCTCCACCCAGTCATAATGGCTCCAATTTTGGTGTATTATCACCTACATGATAGTTATAATTCATTCATATGGTCCATAAATTATCTCATTCCACCATTTTCTTAATATATTCTTCTTTTTGTATGATAAGTAGGTCCATGTTGCTTGTTCTCCAATTTTCTATCTGTATCCACTATTGGAGTGATCAAACAATTGGAATTAGGCTTTAAAATAATCTTATGAGACTTATATAATCCTTGGATAACCTTTAGTGTATCATAATTGAGATCCTTCAATATTCCTCTTGTAAACACATATTAACTTTGCCTTATTAGGCCAATTAGATGGCTTAATAGACTAGTAGTTTAGACGGAGATGGTGATGATGATTATATTTAATTCCATGAGTTATATTAGAATTGAGTGAAGATAAAAATTCCTAAAGTTTCTCTTTCCTTGATTTATAACTTTCCCTTAAACTTTGTATCACAAATATTGAATGAAACCCTACAAATCTACCTATTAAAGAGATGTATGTACCATTTTTATACCATCCAAAGCCATGAATAGGATTCATACTAAGTAATAAACATGATCCAAGTAATATACCAATAAATTTTGGACAAAATAATTCATATTTCCTTAAACCTCTCTAGATGGGTCATTATTAGGGTTTTAAAGAGGTTTTAGGGGATTTGGGAGTCTTTGGTCTAGTTCATGGAGACCAAAGCTTAGATTTATAAACTAGGTATACTAATTTTGGGCCCTTAGGCCCTCTCACCTTTTATTAAAATTTATACTCTCCATGTAAAAACCTCAATCTATGGAAATTACTTAACGGTTCTCCTTGTGTGAAGAATTCATTCTCTGAATGACCTATGTGTGTTATATAAGTAGAAAGATATACCTTGATGAATTATTTAGGGGTATAATTTAGATAAAAGGGACTTAAAAAAATATAATATCATTATCTTTTTTATTTGGAAGCATTCACATCTCTAAACTTAACTTTTGTTTCACCCCTTAAAGGTATAATCTAGATGGAGATTGAGGATTAGCCTATCTATAAACTTGATATATGGATTTTGAACTACAAACTAGAGCTACAAGTCACCTTTTATTCATCTATAATTGAAAAAAAACCTTAGATACCTCATAAAGGAACACCATTATCTTCATTATTTCAATTTTCCTTCTTATAATGCATATAATGATGTGTTCCAACACCTACACATTTATATATAATGAACTAGTCATGGAGGTCAGCTTAGAGAACATTATGAGGCTTAGTTAAGGGATTTTGGAGTCTTTCTCCCTTCTCCAACTCATTTTTCACATACATTTTCTCTATATCCTAGTCCTTGAGCTCAAACTAGCACCTTTAGGCTTATTACATATAACTTCACCTCTACTCATACCAATAAATGAGTCATGGTGGTGCTTTGTGGACCTCAAAAGACATTAAAGGTAATTTCATGTCCAAATTTATTCATTTGGATAGTTTTTGGGTTGATATTTCACCATTAGGATAATTTTAAGATTTATGTAGGATTTGAGACATCCACCATCTTAACAATGGTTCATCGATATGGATGTCCAAACCTATAATAAATTCCATGGATGTTTAGGTTAGTGATCCCATAATCTCTCATGAATATGATAGATTCCCATGAAAAGGGTGTTAGGAGATATGAGAATTAAAAGGTGAGGTTAGGGTTACTTGTAAACAATTTTGAGCACTTATTTTATCAGCATCCATTAATATATCCTATCCCCTATTGCTAATAAATAAACCATGTATATTTGGTCCATAGGGATAATTAAACCTCCCTAAGAGTTTTGGATATGAATATGGATGTAGTGAAGTAGGTGAGCATTTGAAGATGCCCCTCAAATTTCTTTTAAGAAGATGGACTAGCTTGAGCTAGTTTTTAGGACACTCAGATCAATTTGGTTACCTCTTATCACTTGGAATCCATTTTTTAGACTTTAAATCTCCTCACATTCCTCATCTTGGTCACTAAACTAGTTATAATGGCTTTCATAGGTCCCAATATGGCACTAGAGTCTGTATGCAAGTCTATGTGCATGATTGTGTCATCTCATATTCAAGGATATTATGTATAAATATGAGTGTTATAAATTATGAGGGGTTTTATAGGCCATTAAAAATCATTCCTCATTGAAATGAGACCATCTTCTAGTTCCACATTTCCTAAAGACCTCACATAGCATGGATGGGCCTTCAACTCACTAAATGTTTGCAATAGATAAGCCTTTTTCTAAGATAAAAAATGCATATACCCATTCTTTATCCTAGACAAGTGGACATATTATCCTCTTAAATAGATCATGATAACAATCTATACCAATTTTTTGGGCTTATCCATGCTTGCAAGGGTCCTAAATCATCATTTTGTCCCAAATTAGCTCTAAACTACCTACTAACAGTGCACGCAGACATGTAAACTTTGAATATGGCATGTAGGGTTTAATCTAAAGTTATTTTTAACCATGGGGTTTTTATATGACATTATTAGAATGGTCATCATGCCCAAGTGATAAATTTTCAAAACTACCTTGCTTCAGACCCCATATTTCATTTGAACTCAAGCCTCTCATATGTATATGACTATGTGGTCTCATGATTATGCAAATGTTATTTCGCCTTCATAGAGGTAGTATCCATCATGATTTCACTCTCAATAATTTAAATATTGATCTCCTTTATATGAATTATTCCCTTTGTCTCAAATAATATGGAAACACTGATATATGCAAGTAATGTCACCTATTACTTTCTTTCTCTATGACTATCTGCAAGGTTTGTTATCAAGTCTATATATGTTAGAGATGACTTCAATAGTGATTTAAAATTGTGGTATAAGTGGATAAAATAATCATTATACCTAGTTATAATTCATATTATATGATTCTCATGTCAACCTTTGAACCTTTTAATATTCCCCTAGATGTCTCTTGAGACCCTGCTATAATAGCCTCAAAGCTAGTTGTAGTTACAAATTTGTACTCTCAGATTGCTGTATAACCCTATAGATCCAATATCTAGTGATATTAATGATATTACTAGATTTAATGAAGTTTGAGGGTCATCTTGACATTATTCAAACATTTTAAATAATGGGAGTGAATGAATAAGGGTGGCAATGGAGACACATGGAGTGGGATGAACATGGAAACATGGGTTAATATAGTGCAATGTCAGTGAAAACATAATGAGACTATACAAACATGGTAATGACACGGGATCAATCCCAAGGACATTTATTATGTAATACAAATGGATATTGTATATCCTCATACCTAAAATCAATCCATCGTAAAAATTTGTAGGTATAGACATAATGCTTACAGCGTCAAATTGAAACCTAGGACACTCAGAACAACCTTAATCTTCATAAAAAAAACTTTAAACACTGTTAAATGGTGACTGAGTGAACTTGTAACCATAAAAGGTGGTTTTCAAGCTTGTAAGGACAACATGAGTATTTTAAAAGTTGTCTAAATGGCATGAAGGTTACCCACCATCACTTTACCATCTCCTTCATATCTTTTATGGTCATATTGGATCTATGTAGGTGTTATGGGTTCACATATACATAGTCTACCATGCAGGGTTTTCAAACATATAAAAATTGATCTCCTTGATGTATTATTAAGTAATAAGGGGTTATTAGACCTTCCATTTGAGAAATAAGTCATTAGGATCCTTGAAACGCCATTTTTTCAACCCTATCTTTAACTTTTTATGGAGGCACTGAAACTTTATTATTTGCATAAACTTGTCTGAAAGTCACACATAGGGACCAATCTTGGAGATTTTAAAGATACATAATAAAACACATGTGAATCCAATGTTTAAGGTATCATTTAAGCAATTTTTAATACTTGAGGAAATAAGATCCATGATTGGTCTTAGTAGATAAAGCAAAATCCTTTGAAAACCATTGAGTATAAATGTGCCTATGCAGATGAGAGGGGCATAGATGTTCCTTAAATTATTAATTAATGTTCTTAAAGGATAGGAAATTATTCCCTATATAAATTCCATTTATGTTTATATACCTTAGTCTACTTTCCATGGGCAAGAGGTTGGGCCCCAACTCTCCTTCCACTATATGGTATAATTATGAACCTGAAGAATCCTCTGAACTTGCCAGTGAGCTCAAAGTAGAGATGTAATAGTTTTGAGATCCTAATATAATAAATCACATTGATCCCTTCATCATTTAATGTCTCTAATAGCCCTCTATAAAACTATGCCTCTGACTGAGTTGTGTCATATAGTATGGATCCATACTATTAAAGAAACGCCTATAAACCACCGTTTTCCCCTACAAATCCTCTTGTTTTAGACCCAAAATGTAGCTATCAAGTTTTATGGATGGAAAATAAGGGGAAAATAACATTTTAAACATGGTGTTATAAATTGAGGAAGCAGAAAAGGTCATAATTTATCATGTATAGACCCTATTTTGAGGGGAATAGGCATTAACTAAGGTAATAGTGGGTCTAAATGAAGTATGAAACCATTCCATGATAGTTTAATGAATCTAATGAGGTCCACTAGAGGTGTAAAGGATGGTTTAATGGTATTTCAAGGCCAAAATTGCATCACATTTTGACCAAAACCATTGACTATGCTCAAGCATATATCCTTAAAAGGGATTTATCAATCGGATTTCCATGTTAATGTATATATAATGCCTTAATGAGAAATGAAACCTCAATTTGAATTTATGACATTTCTTATAATGCTATTGAAGTTTTGAGAATAATTTTTTTTTTGAATACCAATGTATCTCTAGACCTTCATCAATTTTCCCCTCATTTTGTCTTCACAATTGCATTCTTTTACATGTTTAGGACCCTTCAAAGTGGAAAATGATCAACTAGGCATGCTTAACCCTCACAGTCATAATGAATATAGGATTTAAAAGAGGTTCAATGGCCTATAGAGGCTTGAGAAGGAAAAAATGGAGCATGATAAAATAGTGGACTGACTAGACACCCCTTTCAACTCATGACATGAAAAACAACCATGGAACTAAAGAGAGATGATGACTCTAAGAATAAGGATGACCCCTTTCAAGGTCTAGGACTATAAATTGGCCAACATACTCTACTTATAATTTTTTCCACCTTTGCTTAGATTTTTCATGTGAAGGTGGAAAACATTCCTATTTTATGTTAATTCACATAGTTAAATTATTTTCATAGTTAATGCATACATGACCTCCATCAAAGGACAATACCAATTTCCATTATTATCTCCCTTTTTTCAACATGTCAAAAACACATCCAATTTTTGTTTTTGATCATAAACATGCATATTCACCTCATTTAATAATTTCAACTATTTAATATATTAAATGGTCAATATAAATATGTAGTTTAGCAATGTATATCTCTTCTTAGTGTTTTTTTAAAATAACATTTTTTATATTTATTAAATTGTAAAAATCATAATTTTTGCTTACTATACATCTTCAACATTATTGTATATTATAGTTATACACCTATATAGTCATACAAATATTTATTTGTTTTTATCAAAGATATGAAAAAACATAGCCTTAGAAACATCTCATAATTATTTCACCCTTATTATTACACAATTAAATATGTTATGTATTTTCGGAAAATAAGATGTAATTCTTACAATCATAGATTGAGTTATAAAATACAAACTATGTGCATCCATTATAGCCATGAATGATTTATGTGAATGAGAGGAAATAAAAAATTAAGTTAAATAAATTAATATTAAATACATAAATACTAAACCCTAAGGAAAATTGAAGGTGTACTAAGCAGAAACTTAGGATTTGATGTTCTTAATATATTTATCATGTTGACAAATGTGTTTTACCTTTTTTTAATCAATAGACCTAAATATGTGTAAAATTATGAATATTTAGAATTTATAAGATATGTATAAATTAAGAATATATAAGTTTATAATAAAATATCAAATTATACATTTATATTTATATAAATGAAAAATAACACTTGGGTTATTTTCTTATTATTATTTGTGGGTTTGATAATGTGTGTAGATGGAGGAAAGGTTTGAAATTAGATCAATATTTATTTAAATATAGATACTGACTATATAGACAAATATGGATTGAACTAGTTTAAGATGGACACTAGTGAAAAAATTTAGTCATCTTCTTCTCTTGAATAAGTCCATATCATATGTCCTATATTGTTTCATCATGAAGCACTGCACTTGTTTGTAAATAATCATGTTGTGTAATATCATAAGATCATTATGTGTGCATCTCCATAAGTATTTATCCTTCAATTTAAAACCCCTTATAAAATTTTAAAATTAGGTTTACCAAAAAAATGGAAAAAAAAAAATAGTTTGATTTGATCACAACCACCACTATTTTGAGTATCTGAATGTTACTTACATTTCCAAAACACTAACAGGTTCTCAAATTGTACATGATTCTCTTGGTTAAGTGTATGTATAAAATAGTGATACTTTAGCATGTTTACAACTTATTACTTAGATTTATAAATTTGATAATATGTAAACATGAATTTTATTTGGTGCTTTTAACTTATATAGGTTTCACTAATTTGAGAGGTTTATGATTTGTAAGCTTTAGGGTTATTTTTTTGAATGAAAAAATAATAGAATTCCTTTTGTATAGGTGATAAATATATGATTTAAAAATACAAAAAGCCTCAGGCTTATTATGTATATATATAGATAATTATTTAGGTAACCTTTTCTAGTAGTAACATGTGAAGCATATGGGATGACCCATAGAAAACATTTAAATTTATGAAAATGACAATTTCAAGGTAAAAAGATAGATCTAGTAGAGGTGGAAAACTTTGGTAACACAAAGTTATCTGAGTAAGACCAGAAACATCCATAAATTTGGAAACAATGATCTAATTATTAGGAGATAGTTTGAGAAGGATAATATATAAATTAAATAAATTCCATGGAATTGATGTAGATGAGTGATATCAAATCAGTAAGGTTGGTCCCATATAAGGTAAATGGATATGAAGTGTGGGAAAGAGTCATGTATGTATGCACAAGTCATGTATGGTAAATATAGGTTAATAATTACAATTTTAAGTTTAAAATATATTTTTTATGTGTGTAAATACCATGTATAAGTGTATAAAAACAATATATGGGTTTAATGTAGGGGCCACTTGGTCCCAAAGATACTATGCTCTCACAATATGACAATCAAGAAAAATGGTGAAAATCTAGTTTTCGACAAAATATGACATTTGTTTTTTATAATTTTTATTTTAAATTCTATAATGCATGGAAGACGTCAAAAAATTAAGGGTAGTTGGTCCTTAAGGGTTTCCTCTCGTATGGGAAATTACATTCCCCTAAATAGATTGAATAATTTGTAGGTATTAAAGGCTAAAATTAGATATTTGATGTTAAGACATAAATAAGCCAAAGGGTCATATCTAGGTTTTGAAAAAAAATGAGTTTTAGTATATTAAATTTTTCTTTAAAATGTATATGGCCTAGAAGAGGTCAAAAGCCTATTGGAGGTGGGTCCTTTAGGGTCATCCCTCCTGAAGGCCATTACATTCACCTAAATCGATTGAACAATTTTAAGGTATTGATGGCTAAAATAATATATCTAATGTCAAGGCATAAATAAAATTCTCCAGTAAACCTAATAAAATCAAAATTAGTTATAAAATAAAAACCCACTATTCATATAAAAACTAAGTATTAATGAAATATATCTTGTGAAAAATATAGTAGGGTTTAGTAAGTATGAGACCAATACATACCACTATATTTTAATAAACCAACCATATTTATACACCTATAATATTTCATTTTAATCAATTTATCAAGGTTTATTTTTTAGGGTATTATTGACATACGAATATCCTTGAGTTCACATTCTATGTAAAACACTTGAAATGCAATGGGATTCACTTGTGCTTATTTATAAGATATATTTTCTTACTATTATGTCATATATTCATTATTAACTATATGACCTCATTTGATACTCTTTATATCTTACTTCTCAAACTATTTTCCATCTAATTTTGATAGTTACCCTATATTACTACTATATTGGCAAGGAATATATAGTACTATTCATTATTCTATTTTTATATACTATATCAATATGGATGATATAGTTATGAGTATTGTCTTTATCAATTATATTGTATCTCCTTGGATAATATAATTTTATGTCAACTAATGTCTTTTTTCAATTTTATTAGCCTAGCTAATACCATCCTAATATATTTCAAGGACAATTTTGGGTTTGGATTCATATATATATGTGAGATATTATCTTTTTAACCCTAAAAATATATATGTTTATAGTATTTAGGTTTAATAATATAGAAATCAATAAGCACAAGGGTGATAAAATAGCTCTATAGAAATGCAATTGTTTGTGAAACTTAGATAGAGCATATACTAAATTTATTATATTAAAATATGATAAAAATGGAAAGTAAAACTATGTTATATATTTAAATGATAATGAAAACAAGTACTTAGTTTATTCTGATATTAATATAGTTTTGGGTATGAAACATGTAGGAAGTAGACTGGAAGAGTATTCTAGAATAGTCACCAAATTCTACATTTAGTGCATCTATAATTTTAGACACTTATGTTAGCCTTAGATGATTGTGTTGATGCTAGTGTCTAGGTTACATGTAGGTGTCCTATATGGAATATATATTGAAATAGGATGTGACCAATAGGATTTTTATGGGTTATTTATCACCTTCACTCTTGTGTATTCAAATCTAGGTCATGGACTACCACTCCGTATCAAATAACAAAACCTTAGTTACTCCTCCTCATAGTGGTTGTGGTAAAAATGGATTAGTGGGCACATACTATCAAGCTTCCCTATTGATCCCTTTATCAATGAGAACTACCTACATACCAATTTATTTGAAGAAGGCCTTAGACTTGTGTATTTATCCTCTACATGTATTATATGTGACTCATGAAATATGTGGAAAGGAAGTACAAAAATGACCTAGTTTGTAACTTGGAAAATTAGGATGTTGGGATGATACTTCAATACTTTATACTTGTGTGTGTGTTGTTCCTCATATTGATATGAGAATAGGGAAAAATAGGAAATATTTGATTTATTGAGTGCTTGATTGAATGCTTTCAATAATTTACTTTGGTCTATGCTAGGTGAGAAATGAATGGGGGTTGATCTTATATTTATATCAATCCCTTTGGAGAAATAACTCATATTAAATCACTTTGTATGACCATTAGAATAGTTTCATTTGAATATTTCATGAAATTAGGTCATCAACACTTGCATCGAAGTAGGACATTTATGTCAATACAAGTGTCTATTTAGGATACAAGTGTCTACAAAGCATGAAATTGGGTATAGGTTCATAAGTTATAAAGGTGGAAGATAAGTATATTTTAAGCATTTTAGAAATAATAGAAGACTTGGGTCATGAATTTAAGACTAGTTAGACTAATAAATAGGCCAAAGGGAATAAAAGAGAATAAATGTGAGACATGTGGAAATAGGAAATGTATAGAATTGATAGTAACAACTAATGTCTAAGTTTTCCAAATGTATAAGATTGATTTTCTATATAATTTAGAAATAGTGTCTATATTTACCCCACCTTAATATAGTAATAAAATTTATATTTTAAAGGAAAATAATGTATACCTTGGTGTGTATAACACACCTTATCTATTCTTGAGTCCAACTTGAGTGGTTTTTTGGTGACTGACTTGTAATCAAGATTATGTTAAAATATATAAGTAGTGGATATAATCTAAAATTGAAGAGATCAAGGTTTATGAATACACATGTTTTTATGTAACCATAATGACTATCAGTAACTTGATTTGAAATATGTATCATTGTCATATCCAATTTCCTTTATGAATTATTTAAAGTATTATTTAGTGGATTATATGCTTAATGATTAGCATATCTATTGTTTATTTTTGAGTTGGATTAGTATATGCTAGTTGGTTGACATATATATTACTTAATTCATGATCAATATCTAGATAATTATCTATTTAATATGTTTTATTATGTTTATTATCATGATTTTTGTAGATTACTTGCACTAAAAAATTTATTATGGTTATGTTTTGATGATTATTTTGAGTTTGGACTAATTAATAGCTTTTTTGGTGAGGTGGACCCTCATAGGTAATTCAGATGGAAAGTATCATTGGATAGGGTGGTGTAGATATCAACAATGGGAATTGAGATAACTATGGGAATCCGTGCACACATAATAATCAATTATTGAATGAAAATAAATGATATTTAATTAGGATTTGGTTACAATTGAGTCTTATTTACTTGATTTCATTTCAAATCTTGACTTTCATATGTATGTTAACCCTTCATTGTGTTATGATGTCTTTAACTAAATTATATTATAGTATGAATGTATTTATTTAGTTGATTTGCTTATATATCCCATTGGTTGTTTGGTTACTCTTTAATCAAAGATATGACCTAAATTAGGTTAGGGGATATGATTATCTCATTTGATTATATACACATAACATTGTCTAAATTTTTGACTAATTATGGGTTGAAAAGACTATTTGTATTATTCCTTGATTTCATGGGTTCTATATGGCATTACCATTTTGATGAAAAATCACAAGGTAAAATAAAAGCAAAATGACCACCTTTAATGAAAATTTACTTAAGCGTAACTTGAAAAATTATTACATTAGGTGTTTTCTTGGCATACCTAGGTAAATATTTTAAACTAAAATTTTTACTTGGAAGTTTTGTGATTCTTTATTTATGATGTTGTAATTTGAATTATGGTATAAGTAAATAACAATGAATTATTATTTTGGTTTTTTATGGTTATCCCTATAATTTCGAGGGGTAACCTTGAAAATAATAGAAGAGATAGATTATTTAGCCTCCATGCCTAGTAGTGGAATTTGGATTACTATTTTAACATGAGTGGTGGGGTGGTGGATTAATAAATGTATGTTTATTGATGTTTATTTGGAGATATAATAGGGTTTTATGGAATTCATGCAAAACATGCAAGGATGAGGTGAAGAAAATAAGAATAATGGCAAGGTGGAAAAAGATAGACCGCAATAGATAGAAGAAAAGAAGGAAAATCCTGACACTTTGGATCAAAAGGGGTTTTTTAACATCTAACTTTTTCAATAACCCAAACTTAATAGACATATTGGTTTCCCTTTTATTGTTATAGTTTTGAAATGACAAAAGGAAAATAAATTATTTTTTTGTTCAGTAAGTGAGATAATAAAAAATTTAACTTGAAATCATAGGTTGATAGGTTTATAGACCCAAGGATGAAACATTAGTTCATACTTATGCCTATAAAGCTAAATGCCAAGTTATAATTTAGTGAAGGACTAGTCTATGTGGGTTTTCATGTTTTTATTTTAAATACTAGGGTAACATTTGATTATAATAAACTATTTTACCCTCTTTAACACCTTTCAAGCCATTATCATGTTGATAGATTTATCTTGGATAGTATAATCATTATAATACTATTTGGTTGTATTAAGGTTTTGTTTTGATAAATGACTAACAATAGATTCTAAAATCATGAATGGTTATTCCCAGGCTTAGAAGTTTTACCTAGCTATAGAAACTAGAAGAACTTGTGTTTGAATAACCTTTTTTGGATTCTTTATGAGAGTATTTTGTTTTAAAATAAACTAAGTGTTTATTAGAGGCTACAAATGAATGATGGGATAGAGGAATAATAACTTATTCAAAGGTATATATACACACAAATATATACATATAGATTGAGATATGTATATATCTTTGTAATACATATATTTATATTTAAGAGGATCATTAATACCTAAAAATGTATATGATACTATAAATAATCTTAATAAGGAATGAATATGGATTTATAGTAACCCATTTGTTATCTAGTTTAGGTTAGAATAGGAAAATAAGGGAAATGAGAATTACCAATTTTAAATTTAGTGGTTCAGGTATAATTTAGAAATTTTAAGAGAGTTTTAGTGAATTAGGGTCATACTCCTATATATATGAATTTAAGACCTCAAAATTTTTTTAGCATCAAATATTAAGTTGAAAGCTATAGGGGTAAACTTGAGAATGTAAGCTTATTTGAAATAATATTCTAATTTTATATTTAGATAACTTTTCATATTCTATCTCTTAAGGTAATTATGGAAGTGACTACATGAACCATAATTAATGGAATGAATATTCATTAAATGTTTATAAATATAGACACTTGATGTCTATTCAAGTTATATTGGTTGTGTTTGAATGAATATAAGTTATAAGTATTGGTATGGAATTTTGTGAGAATAATTCTCAACTTATTAGTAAATAATGTATATAAGGATCAGACTTATAAAAATCCATGTTCATTCTTAGATTTTATAGTATTTATTATTATGGAAAGTATGCATTAATGGATTTATGTGTATGCATTATAGACTATATTCTGATATGGTTTAATTTTATATTAGATCATGTTAAAATAAATTATGTTATAAGGTAGATATTATAATATAGACTATTACCATAATATTGTCTTATTATGGAAAGACCTTCATCCTTATTAAAACATAATGAAGCCAAAAAAGGGTTATAATTTTTTTTGAATATCATATTGTATTAGAATTTGGTTGAATATTCATGGATTCTACATATTTTTTTAAAGAAGAAACTATTCTTGTATGCATAAATATACTGAGTTGTTGGAGGTAGATTTATTTTAGCTTAGCATATTTTCATAAATGAAAAATATGATAGAAAGATATGCTAATAAAATAGACATAGAAAATCTTGATTCTTATTCTATTATAATGAACATATTTGTTATGGAATAAATTTAATTGATAAATCTATGTTAAAATATTAGAATCAATTGGATTATTATTTGAGGATTGTTTGCATCATTTACTATTGCATAGTATTGTACTATTATTATTTTGAATATTATTGTGTAGATTGTATTTGGATAGCTTGAGATATGCATATGAGTATTATAGTGGGTAACTCATATGCCTATCCCCTGATATCATGTTAAGTCATGATTTAATAGTAGAGAGTTCTCTGTGAGCGAAAATGACTTAGATTTTTGAATATAAATTTTATAATGAAAAGTTTCTCCAAAGTAATGTTATATTTGAGAAATTGTATTTTCATTATACTTGTATTTTTAATGTATTTTTAGATATAATTTAGATAGAGGAATTTATTCCATGGTCTACATTGATTTTTCCATGTAATAGTGTTAGTACACACATGGTTTTTATTGGTTAGCGATATCTACATTATTCTTATATAACCCTCCATGTGTTGGAAGCATAATTAGTAAGAGGGGGGAGGTGAATTAGTTTTTAAAAAAACCTTACTTTCAATTATAATTTAACATTCATGAAGCATGAAAGCAACATAGTGATCTAGCAATGCATAAAGAACCATTCACATAAGCATGAAACAAGGGAACACATATATGAGTGAGAAACCCTCAATGGTAAGAATACACACTATGATATATACAAATGGAATAATATCCTATGAAACAAAATATCTAATTGAATTTATCACCACCTCAAATTGGAAAACAAACCCCAATATAGTCAAGCACCCACTTGACTAGGATTTAGAAATCATCTACTTGCAAGGAAATGCCAACTTCCTAAGCGACTAAGCACCAACTCATCTACCTAAGAATTTTGATCACCTTATGAAATTTTTTTACTTAATTAATAAATTATTAACACACAATTTTTCATATTTCATGGTCTAAAGACATCCTTTTGCTAAACCATGCATCAAATTTTTTGCTTATTTTTCACACACACAAATAGGCCTAAATTGACATGTATATATACTAGTATCATGGTCACACACCATTTATTAACCCAAAAAATAGATCTTTAGGACATATTATTAACATGGTTAAATCATAATTTTAACCCCTTTTCATATGTCATAACTCAATCAGGCCTTACTCCTACTTTAGGTCTCATACAGAACTATTTGCATTAGATCTACCCTCTTAATGCTAAAACTTGATAGTCTTAGGCCCATATGACCTTATACAATAATGATAAATCCATTAAATTTTTTATAAAATGAAATATTCTCCCCTATTTCATTCTTTATTATACTTTCATCCTTTGTTCATACCATGAAAGCTCCTTTGGGACAAACCGCCCTATTAGGCCTATGTACCTCAAAAGTTTGTCTTACAATAATGAAGCTTAAACACCATTAAGATACTCAACCATGAAAAATTAAACATTAATATATATTATAAATAACCTAAATATCATCACTATTTTATTGGAACTCCTTCACTAATGAAATAAGGGCTCAATAACATCTCTACAACTCGCTTACTCAGAACTGCCAAATCACCTCTAAAACTAATCATGAAGAATTAGACCTACAACACCTATGTAGACACTTGTCATGAATATTTATGCACATAAAAATTTATATTATATATCCATAACATCCTTATATATAAAATTTATATCATCTAAAGGAAAATATTGGTCTTGAAGACCAATTTCTTGACCTTATGTCTCATATTCCTATCTAAACTAGATAAGACATTTTGTGAGTAGAATTTTCACCATATACACTAATCTACAAAGATTCTAAAAATCATGATCATGATTTAAAATTCATGAATAAATTATTCATTCACTTTTATTGCATCAATATATCATGCACATATCCTCAAATCTATTTCTTCATCTCTGCCTAGGTTTTACATTATCTACACCATTAGCTATATATGTAATTGGCTTACTCAGATGAAAAAATTAAAATAATTTAAGGCTATAACATATCCATAAAACATAATGGAAATGTAAAATGAGTCTCTATATTCTTCTACCATCCATTTACTCTTCTTGACCAATTCAACTTTTGAGAGCTACAACAATTTCTTGATACATAAGCCTATACATATACATTTTCTCTCTCATTTGACTAACCACCACCACCTAGAGGTACCTGGGAGATTTTAATACATAATAAAATATCTTATCTATGCATATTAATACATCCTAAGTTAATTTAAACAAAATCTTTCACACTAGGTCCTTATTAGGGTTTTAGGAAGGTTTAACACATATTTTGGTGTTAACTATTATTCATAAAGGACTTCCACTTGAATCCAAAAATAATACATATATATATATATATATATATATATATATATATATATATATATATATATAATATAGGACTCTTCCCATCTCTTTTAAACATCTTAGACTCCCATGTAGATGTTTCACGTGCTTATGAACAACTGAAAATGATTCTTTAGGTTTTGAGACCCTCAAATAGTTAGATCAAGAAGGCCTAAAAGAATTTTCATGAATTTTAATTTAAAACATAACCTAAAACTTCATGAATATAACTATAAAATTTATCATACCTTTTTTCATGATCTCATGTGTATACTTGCCTTGAAATGTGATCTTTATACCTTAATAAGCTTGGTCAGGTCTAGTAGTTTTCTGGGTACAGACTTAGACTAAATATCCTACCTATTGACACCAAATATTACACCCTATAGGAGGTTTTTAAAGCACACTCTAATATTTTGGTAACATTTCAATACCTATAGGCCTATGGGTTTCTTATAATAGAGGTAAACCTCTAAGTTTAAGGGCTAGCTCCTTGAATTTACCTTGAAGTACTTATCACCTACACTAACTGATTGCTTGTGGGAAAAGGGGAAAAAATATGCATGGAATAAATATATTATAATGAGGTGATACACCATGAATTTTTCCACAAGACCATTACAATTATTTCACAAGGAATAAGACCTACAAACTAGCTTCAAAGTCCTAAGATGTTTTAATATAAGTATTTTAATATAGAAGTGATATACATGAGAAAACTCAAGGTAAGCAGTTCAGAGATAATATTGTAGACTATAAGGACATTCTCACACTTTAAGGGATCCAAAAACACTAGATACACTCCATATGACCTACTAAAATGAGAACTTCTTGCACTAGACATGAAAAGACAAGGAGAAGTAAGGATAAAAGCTTATCACTAGACCTCACCATTCATCACTTTTCATACTTATAAAAGATGTTTTTGAACATAAAACCATATTTATTTTATTATTAAATGTTAAACTACAACATAAAACTAGTAGGGATTTTCCATAAATGGTTTGGAATTAGATAAAAGAGCCAAAATGGCTAGTACTTATAGAATGTGAGAGAGGAGATAAAAGAATGTAGCTCAAGAGTCACTCAAACAAGTGTAAATATGAGAGAGAGAGAGAGAGAGAGAGAGAGAGAGAGAGAGAGAGAGAGAGAGAGAGAGAGAGAGAGAGAGAGAGAGAGTTATGTTTGTAGGATAATTAAGTATGGAACATACCATGTAAGGTCTCTTTGGACAAATGTCCCTCAAAAGCAAAAAAATCCCCAAACTTGGCATAAAGGTCTTTCAGCTAGATTCTTAGAAACTGCCTTCATTTTTTGGTCCTTATTGAGTTCTTCAAGGAAGACCAATAATAAATGAAATAATTTAAATATGAATTTTGGGTTATAAATATGCTCCAAAATGCATTAGATATGTCCCTAATCATAAATCTTATTCTATACAAGTGTTCTAACTATCTGCAGTCATAATCACCCTTCTTTCACTCATTCTTCACACATGGCACCGAGGTTGTCTTCAATTTCACAAAAAAATATATACAAGGGGTGATGTGACACTTTTTACTAGTCCTCCTATCCTTATATCCATTAATCATACCTTTAAATGCCTCAAAAATAGAGTTATCACCTTCTCACTTGGTGATCACTCTTCATTTAGTATGTCATTTTGGACTGCCTAAAGTGAAGGTTATTTTAGAGGTACTTGTGTGCTTTTATAAAGTAATAAATGAGAATTATGAGTTATATTAGGTCTCATTATATCTCCAAAAGAGATTCACATCTCCTAATTCTACCTTAAACCTAAAAAGCACATAATTTTATCAACAAAATCTATATTGTACCCTATCCATACAAATAGGGTAGAAGCCAACTTGATGAAAGGGAGTTTTGGGGAGTCCTATAAAAGTACCAATAACTTTCCTTCCCAAAATATCCCTCTTGGATTCATTTATATCAACTTCTTCCCTATCAAGTCAATAAGAAGTGTTTTGGAGGGTTTTACCCCCTAAGGATTGTTCATAAAATATGATGTGTAATCCTAAAAAATAATTTAACTAAAACCTTATTTAAGACCCTCTCCAGCATATCCTAGCTCCTCAAACTCCCATGCTAATGATCTATAAAGATATAAGCATCTACACTTAGCCTCTCAAACTCTTCCCTACATTCTATTCAACTTGAGGTGAAAAGGATCATGTTTGGTCAAACTGTGGTGAGTTTTTACAAAATATTAGATTTAACACACTTCATATCTCTCCATTAAATTCCTTTAATTCCTTATAATTCACATAGCCCTAGAAGTTGTATTTGACCCCCTTTAAGCATTAGGCCTAGTATAGGATTAGTGGACTTGATTGTGTTTATGCACCTCATAAGCACTTTTGAGTGGTTGGTCATGAATGTAATGACTACCCTATATTTTTTCATGCTCAACACCCCATTCTACATCTCTTTTAAATGTTTTAATAGCCTCTAACTCACTTTCTTGTGCTTTAGTTACTCAACCTATAGTTTTTATCTCCATGGGAGTACCCTCTATCTAAGATAAAATATAGGGAATTTCATCTATTAACTTAGGCCAAAAAAAGGTATGAGAGGCTCAGATAACTTATAGGGACACTTTTTACAAAATTATATGGTTTTAACACATCAATAGGCCTTCTCGTTTCTCAAAAACCTTCAAGGAAAACTGTGTAACACTCCATGTGTGTAAGGTTAGTGCATGTATTATAGATGTAATTGAAAACTATATTTTACCTTATTTACATGTGATGATAATGATTTTAAATGGTAATTATCATTTTTAATGTATTTTAATCATGTCTAATAACCATGATTCCTTGCCAACTCAAAGTTACCTCACCTTTTCTTGACTAGGCAAGAGTGGCTAACTGTGTATTATGTTTCCTTACTCAAAAAGTGACATTACTTGTAGGTGTGCATTAAAAAATTATACTTGGTATCATTTCCCTAATACATTTTTGAATTCCTCAATTTAACTTCATGGTTTGACTTTTCTATACTATTCCTTGAGTTAGACAAACACATAAATTGTTGGGTTCAATTTGCATTATCATTCTATAATTAATTGTAGATGACCATTATTAGAGAAAAAATATCTTTAAGATTGCATTTCAAATATTCAACCTTGTTTTACACCTAATAGGATATCTTTAAAGTATTGGAACCAAATCCAACCTACAGGTCTTAATGTTTTTATGGTTCTATCTCTTAGTTCACACCATGAACTTATAAGTTCCTACAATCACACTGTAGGTGATCTTTTTAAGGTCAAGGTACACCTATAGATGATGAAAAAGGTTAAGAACCTTTAATTCATCCCTTATTAATGTTACTTGAACCCCCATTATCATTATAACTTTAATAAGGCCACTTTCCATGAAGATATTTTCTTATTCTGACACCTTGGACTGTGAGGTCTATTGAAATTGAACACACTACAGAGAACACATACCTTCTATTGTAGAATAATTTCATGATTTTAAAACCTTCTAAAATCATATTCCTTTTGTCAAACCCTCACTTTATTTTATAATATATTAACTCTTCATGAGGTCTACATGGTGTAATCATTTATTCTTATCTTTACCTCCTACAATGAAACTATGAAAAGATCAAAACAAAGCAACATCTCTCTTTCAGAGTTTTTAAGGTAATAGATCCCTAAAACTCATTTTCCACATATGAACATGACTCCTCAAGTCTTTCTACCACTATATGGATTCAACATGATTCTTATGTCATTTTTCAACTCCTAAAACTCTATGAATGTCTCTAACATGCTTAAACACCTTCATGTAATACCTTCAGGTCTCTATTAGAGCCACCTATAGGTGCATATGCAATGTATAAGGTAATGAAAAAAGATATGGATAATGTGAATATTTTATGGTTCTCCAACTAGTTATAAACCTCTTAACATCTTCAAATATATCCTCTCCACCTTGAATTAATTTAAGCAAGTCAAATGTTTCATTCCAACATGTTTGGCCAGACTATGGGGCACCTGTAGGTGTCTATCAATGGTGGAGGATTGTGTTATGGATTGAATTGGTTATCACAATCCATTACATTTCATTGGAAATATTATTTTGACTATTCATGTTATAAGAGTTTTTTCAACCTATTTAAAATCTTAATTTCATATCCATAACTACTATGAAAACTTCAAGAACTCTCATTGACCTAGTTGTAGATGGGTACTTTCAAGAAACTCTATTATATATTTTATATAACTATGTTACCAATTAATTTATATCCTTTTATATTTAAATTTTCTAGAAGGTAGATTAACATGACATAGAAAACATAAAATACAACATGTCACATTGATTTGAAACCACTTATAAGAACAAGTACCTCTACAGTTGGTGAAACATGGTTGTGATTTAGCAATTAAGCTCCCACAAGAAAACTGAGGTGATTTTCTCATAAAATTACCTCAACACATGTAAAAAAATATGGAAAACATGAAATAATGATGGCTCATATTATATAATCACTTCTATTAATTGGTTTGTATGGACCAGCTCAAATAAGAAGAAAACCTATAGGGTGTGGGCATTACCATGCAAAAAGGAGCATTCAACTTATAAATAATGGTTAATAAAGAATAGGCAACCAATAATTGAAATTCTACCGTGAAATTTAATTTTACTAAGTTTATTAACATCCCTAAGAGGCATTTGACTTGAAATAACTATTGTTGGTCTTACCATGAGAAAACATGTTGATCTGCATGCCAGGAAGAGTGATGAAGGAGTAGAATTATTTTGGACCCATTTCAATACTTCAAAAGTATATTAAACATGTAAATTAATTTATGGAATCTAACTATTCATTTTACAACCTTCCGCACATTCCAAAAATCTTGAATAAGTCATACAACTTCCAAAACCTCCTTTTTTTTAGCTATTTTTTTAATCTAACTTAATACCTACAAGTTTTCTAGTTATTAATAACAAGAATAAAAAGATTATGACATATTGGACATTGAGGGATAGGTTTTAACACTTGTTCACTTAGGAAAACCATACAATTCATTAATTTCTCAAATATGACCCTTTATGACATAAAATGGTATAAGGACTAAATTTGACTATGACCAAGGTTAATAACATATTCAATAACATCAAATAAGACCATAACACACCCTATAACATCCTATAAGACCCATATATCATGCTTTTTAATAAAATTGGTTGACATATTTTGACTTGGGGTTAAAATAATCAACATTCTTGCCAATTTTATAGGGGAGGTATGTTTTCTATGCCAAGACCAGTAGCCTTCTCCCATCCATTGGGATAAAAAGTCACCTATGCATAAGTTTGACACTCAATTGAATTTTAAACAACACTAAAAAACAAATAGAGACACACAAAACAAGACACACCTAAGGAAATAAACATGTGCTCTTAAGAACACTTATGAAACACACATGTAACTAAAACAAAGACACACCTAGCCTAGTATCTACAAGACCTCACTTTTGAGGTGTAAAAATAGCTTATCATAATTCAATTAGGCTCAAAAATGGTCCCTCTTACATATTTTCCACTCTATGAAATCAACTTCTCATTTGAATCATGCTCATCATCAAACACTGGACTAGGTGGATGATGTAATGACTTACCATCCCTACATCTTCTCATGCCTGTAAGTGGACTACCTTGGGATATCATAAATTCTCTCTTATATCCTCCAAGGAGATTGTTTGAAGCTATAACTAACTTGATCTCTATCCTATCTGATTGATGTTCCTCAAATTTCAAATTAGGAGTGATGATAATTACCTTAATGTTTCCATCTTCTTGGGTGTGATGTGCTTAATGCTTAGGAGTATCGAGCTTAATTTCATTTTGTTCCATCAATTTTATAAATGATTCATTTTCAAGTTGAGATCTTGACTATTATTTAGGAACAAACACATATACCTTGACTTAACTAGGTTTTTCTATGATTGTAATCTATTAAACAATAATAAGACACTTTCATGTTTAATGAACCTTTCTCATTATTTCTTAATAGAAAACTCAACATCATGATTTTTAGGCTCATCAGCAAACACATCATCAGGTCTACACTTCTTAAGAGGATTAATAATCTTACCTAGATGCTCAAACTCTTTTCTTACCATCCCTACACATTCTCATTCTTGTAAGTGGACTACTCTAAGCTCTCATGAATGCTCTATTATATCCTCCAAGGAGATTATTTGGAGATATAACTAACTTTATCTCTATCCTATCTGATTTATGTTCCTTAAATTGCAAATTAGGAGTGATGATAATTACCTTAACATTTCCATCTTCTTGGGCATGATGTGCTTAATGCTTGGGAGTATCAAGCTTACATTTATTTTGTTCCATCACTTTTACAAATGATTCATGTTCAAGTTGATACCTTGACTATTATTTAGGTGCAAACACATCTACCTTAACTTAACTAGGTTTTTCTATGATTTAAATCTATTGAATAGCAATAATACACTTTCATTTTTAATGAACCTTTCTCTTTATTTCTTAATATAACACTCAACATCATGATTTTTAGGCTCATTATAAAACACATCATCAGGTATACACTTCTTAAGAACATGAATAATCTTACCTTGATGCTCAAAATCTTGACTTATGGAATTAAACCTTTTCCATAGGTCATCCTCTTCCTCATGGATGTCATCTTTAAGAGTTTCTTCATCAAATACAAGAATAATTACATGGTTCCTCATCATAGTCATCTATCATCCTCTTCAATCTATCATCATCATATACATAGATCAAGTAATTACCTTCAAAAAATTGTGAGAGAGAATGCTCAACATTACCTTAACTTGTTTAAATGATCCTTCATGGATGATAGAGGTTCGAAGGTCTATTTGTTTAAAATAGGTATAGGATCATGCTTATAATAATCTTTACCATACTCATCTAGAAACAAGTAAAAAATTACTTCAATCCTAGATGAAGCACCATCATCTATGATATACCTATCCTTCTCATTGATGACACAATAGAGGTTAGAACTTGCTTTTACATAGGGATCAATGTGAAATCTAGAAAGTGGTTAAGTGCTTAATGTTAATTTTGTTCCATATCTTGCCTTTAAATATAAGGACCAATAAACTAAGAGGTATAATCTTATCTTAGCTATGAAATATCCTAAAAGGTAGATTGTAAAGTGGGTAGGGAAGCCAACAACCACAATATCTTGGAACATGGGGAAACTAGGAAAATCATGCAAGAAATCCTTCAACCCTTTGATCAATCCCACTAAATTTTTAGGTGTACCACCTAATTAAAGCATTATTTTATTATGTGGTTCATAATTTAGGCCCAATTTATTAGCTATAACTTACATCACTAAGGTAAGGCTCCACTATTAACTATGAAGTTATGAACTAATTTATCACCCACAATGAGAGTGAGGTAATAGGGTGGACACTTATAAGATTTGGTAGAAGGCTATACAATGTTATTATGAGCATTGATAAGAGATACATGACCATGACCATGGATTGATGATGGAGGACTTACATGGATATTAGATAGTTATTTTTTCAAGAACTCTATTTGGCTAGGCATATGAAGGACATCCCAAAGGGAAATAAATGCCTTTGCACTCTTAAATTAATCTACAATGTTTAGAGAAAATGTATTTACCTTTTATTGAGACTTTGGAGGCAAGGAAGTTCTTCGATCTTGAATAATTGAATCACTTTGAGTAGGCCTTCTAACATTTTGATTTAGAGAAGGTGTAGGAGTGTTAGGGACAACCATGCTTGAAACCATGCATTTTTGCCTTAAATGAGGGATATATAAACTTATAGGCACACCACTCTCATCCTTGATTAAGTAAAAAAGTGTATTCAACTAAGAAGTTATGAATATTTCTCCTTGAGGATACCAACCTTCATTTATTTGCATTAAGAATTCATATTTTTCTAATAGTAAAGGAGTGAGTCCTCCTTGAGAAACTAGATATTGTTTTCCATCTTCATTAGCATCCATGAATTATCCTTATTACCACTCTTTTCCATGTATTAGATTGATATGCACTAGTACCATTTATCTTGTGTTGAATGTATAAAATTATATGCATTGGTAGTCCTATTCAAATTAGGCTACCCTTGACCTATCGCTTGACCATATTATTCACCATATTGATGATTATATGGGTAGGGATTTTGATTCACACCTTTTTGCATTATTTTTTGCCTAAGTTGAGATTTTAACCATTGAATTTTTGAATCTTTATAGATGACATCATATACCTTCTTAGGATTACTATTTGTCTTGGCATTAAAATTAATAACTTGGGAAACACTTGGGGTATCAATAAGAATATTTGATAGTGGAGTAATATACACTCTTGGAGGTAACTTCCTAGCTTAGATGAGGCCATTCTCAGATCTAACAGCAATGTCATATGCCTTAGGTAAAGTGAAACCACCCATAGATTGAAGCATGATGGAAATATCAATACTAATAGCCCTCGATTATGTAGGAAAGACAAAGATAGAAGGTGGTCTCATGGGAGGAAGAAACCTATACCAAGTCTTTTCGAGTCTCTAATTGAAGTCATGCATTATTTCCTTGGGAGATATTTAGATCACATTAAATTGATGTATGAGTGAAGTGTGGTCACTCTTGTCCCAAAATTTTTAAGTTATCAACACTATAAATTCATCCCATGTTGTAATTCAACCACTAATCAAAGTCTTACACCAATAAAGTTCTTTCTTTCTAAGCGACATGTCAAGGAGTCTAATATAAATATTAAGCTCAGTGATATTGTGAAAACTACAAAAGTTTGATATATCCCTAATGTTGTCACAAGGAGTGACATGGGCTTTAGAATTGAAAATATGATTACTCTTTTTATCTATTAGTGCCCAAAATTACACTAAAGCAATCGAGCCCTTGTTTTTATCAATGTCTAAGTTATTATCCTAGCTTCTATTTCAAAGTTTTCTTTCAAAGGTCAAGTTCATGTAAAAATTGGGTAACTCCTTTGTCTTGTCTTTGCTTGGTGAAGTGTGTCTTTCCCTTAAGTTTTTTTGTTATTTTTTATAAACATAATGTCCAACAAAAATAAGTATTTGGTATTTTTGTCTCAAACAAAAATTTTGAAGACTTATTTCCATCCAACATTTTATGCTCTACAAAAGTTTTGAAGGAATTCAATGTCTTATATATTTTGGGATAAGTGTTTTAAAAAGGATCCAAATGGATATTTTAATTGTTTGAGGTCATTTTTTTTCAAAATTTTTGTTTATAGAAAAAAATATCAAGGGCACTTTCCCTTTGAGCATTTTTATTGCACAAAAATCTTAAAGGAAATCTTTTGTTTTAGAAAAGGTGTCAAGTCTTATTTGTTTTAGATTTTTCATCTGTGGTAAAAAGTCTTAAGGGAACTTTCCCTTTGGGCATTTTTCCTACATAAAAATCTATAAATAGTTGAGGGACTTATTTAATTTGGCCAAATGTACTTATAAAAATCTTGAAGGGTCATTTTACCTTTAATTTTTTTTTGAAGGGTCATTTCCTTTAGGAATTTTGCCCTTTAAAAATTATTGAAGGACACTTCTAAAGGGTCAATTTGCCTTTGATTTTTAATTGAATGATAATTTCCTTTGAGCATTTTTGACTTGAAATATTATTTAGTGGTACTTTTATAAGATGGAGGACACTTTTAGAAAGTTTGAAAGGCACTTTATAGCGTTTCAACGAAACTTTCAATAGGTTTGAGGGGCACTTTCAAGAGATTTAAGGGTCATTCCAAGAGGCAAAAGGGTAATTATATAGGGAAAGTGTCCTTGACAAATTTTTTGAATGGTATGTTCAAAAGGCCCAAAAATAATTTTGGAAAATTTGTTGCAGAGAAAAAATCTTGTTTCCTTTGGACATTTTTCTCAAGCAAAATGTCTAAGAGAATTGTGTTTCTTCAAGAAAAGGTGAGATTCAATTTTTGTAGGGAAATTATTTCAAACAAAATGTATTAAATAATTTTCTCAATTAAGACACAAGGAGCTAAGTCTCAATTCTTTTGGAAAAAGTGTAGAGGTCCAACTCCTTCATAAAAAGTGAAAAAAACTATTTCCTTCAGAGTAATTATTTTAGACAAAATTTACAAGATAATCATTCTAATAAAGGGGAAGATCTAAGACTTAATTATTTTGGGAAAAGTGTGAATTAAAATCCTTTATAGAAATTATTATAGATATTTTTTCTGAGATAATTGTCCTAACAAAATATTTGAGATAATCATTAAGGGATAATTATGTCAAAGAAAATCCCAAAGTAGAAGTGTTGAAGGAAAATAGGAATGCTAAAGATAAAGACTTAAACAAAATTTCATGGAATAAAGTCCCCAAAGAAATATTTTTGAGTTATGTGTATGATTGTATCATGGACATCTTTTGATGGGCATATAAACATCAACTTTAAGCTACATGGACTAGCTATTGGAATTTAAATGTTTTGGGATGGTCATATGAGCAATAATTTTAGATCTCATGAAGTGGCCATTGTTTTTAAATGGATGTAGATTCAACATCATGAATTTGCATGGAGCAAGATGATCTGATGATGTGTGATCAAATATGAATAGTCCAAGGAACTTAGGACAAGTGTAAGCATGACAAGTATTGAACTCATGGGGCATGATTTCTAGTTTGAGTATGTTTTGAAGATTTGATGATGCAAGATATAAGTTGATAGATAAATAGGACTTGAGATCAAGAGAGACATTTTCATGTGGAATGAGGGTACTCAAAGTAGTAGTGATTATCTATAAGGTACATACGAAACTCATATGGATGCCAAGTGGAATATCTTTGGGGCTAAGTAAAAGGATATATCTAATGAGACCCCACCATTTGGATCATGATTTGATGGAGCATGTTTGCTTAGGAAATTGAGATCAGATGGTATGAGTTTAAGGTCAAAAATTTGAGCTTTAGGTACATGATAAGTATCGAGCATGTTCCTATCAATTGATAGTACATGGTTAAACATACACCTTCTGATTGATGGGGCATATCAATTGATAAATTTTTAATAAATCTACAAGTGGCACCATTTCATCATAGGACCTATTGAGCAATCAATGGCATTTGATCCTTTGATCAAAATCTAATGACATGCATTGATTTAGCTTATCAAGATCTAATAATGTGAGCCAAGACAAACTTGAAAGGGCTTAGATTATATGAGGAAATGACAAGTGTCAGGGTAAGGTTAAACTTGATGGCTCTTCTATGGATGTGGTAATGATTCAATACACAAAATAAATTCCATGAGCCATTATAGAGTGAATATTTCCATTAATGATCAGAGATAATTTTTCATTTCTTGTCACCACTAGATCATTCTTGAGCCATCATTATAAAAAAATATTGTTCCATGGTGTGCACAAAATGAAAGGTAGTTATTTAGGAGGTTCTATATATGCAAGTAACCATTCACTGGCATCTTCAAGTAGTTCCACATAAAAACAAAGTTTATTTGGCCTTTGCCATGAAATTGACCTTTTATGTAGGTGTAAAAGAGCATTTATAGATAAGTTTCACATAGGAGCAAAATTTATTTGGCTCCTCAAACAATTTTCTCCCTCTAGCTATACAAATGAGAGGTCAATAACAAGTCCAAGTGGTTATAGGTCCTCATCACTCCTTATAGAGGTAGTTTCAATAATGAGTTTTCCTAAAAATGGATAAAGATCTCAAGCATAGTAAAAGTCATTTTTCAATTGGAGAGTGTCTTGATGGGACTAGAAAAGTTTGATATGTAATTATTGTAAATTTTAGCCCATGGTATAAGATTTGGCAAGAATTAAAAAATGTATAAATAAGGGATGCATTCTTTGTTCTAACATTATTGTTGGTTGTTGTAGGTCACTATTTTAGGTGCCCATTTTAGCTATGTCTAGGTTGTGTAGACTATTTTCGGGATCAATTATTATGTGTATATTGTTTCTACCTTGATAAGGTAGTTACATATATACAACCATTAGTAGGATTTGAGAGTATGTTTATGTCTCCCTTGTCAAAATATAAATCTCACCATGTTTGTCCCCATGGCAAAATTTTGAAGTGTCATGATGTTTGTAATATTTCTTTTCAAGTCATTGGAAAATGTTTATGGTTATTTATTATATCTTGTTAATGAAATATAGTAACATGTCTTACAATTTATATTGATTGGATACTTGGGTTTGTGTTCATTAGTCATTTTCATTTTGAGTATCTACCTAGGTTATAAATCTCTCTCTACAGTTATATTTATAAATGTGTTATTGAACACCTTTTAAGGGCACATTGGGTTCATGTATTTATCAAGAGAAAATATTTGAGATTCTAGTTTCATTGTATGTCCTAGTCTTTCAAGGATCATTTGGTGTTTATCATTGTGTTGCATTTAATGTCCTTAAACATATTTACTAATGAAAATTGTCATGAAATACTACTATATACCTTACTATTTTGAAACCATTAGCACACCACCTTATTTTGTTATAATTATCTAACTTATTTTACCCTATCCTACCTTACAAATAATACATCCCTTACATACTATACACATTATTTATCTTACAAATGCAAAATATATTACCTATTTGGAAAGCATTTGTATTTTTTGATTTAGATCCTAGCATTACAATTTTTCATTTAGTCCATTTGATATCTAATATTTTTTAGAATGAAAATTATAGTCATAATTTCATTTGTCTTTAGTAGCTTGTGTATGACTTAGAGCATTTGTTCATTTCATTTGACAACCCTTCATTGGTGAAGTGTGAAAAATTCATTATGTTATAGCCATATTTGTCCCTTGTGCTAATAATCCCCATGGAGATTGAATTGTAAAATCCCTCCAAGAGAGTAAGTTACCCCATATGTTCTCTCACCTTGGTTCAAGTAGAGCCAAAAGTAGTACGGAGCTAACCATACCCTCTATAGGTGTCTCTTATTCATTTTCTACATTCAATCTAATCCTGATGTCAAATCCTTCCTTGGTTATAATGACATATTAGTGGATCTTCCATCATTGCTTGCCATTTTCCTTGAAGTATGCAAGGTTGAGTGTACAAGGTGTACAACTAGTAAAACTAAATGGGTACTATGGCAAGGACTAAATTTAACTTATGGTCACTTGTGTTGCCAAAAATTATTATAGAGAGCCATGAGTATTTCACCTTGTGAATTTATATATTATTACTACATTAATCTGACTATTTTGTCTATCAATATTGTAGCACTCCACTAGGGATGTACTAGGAATTTTTAAGGTTTGATGATTTGATTTATATTGAGTGTATCATAAAAAACTATTAACATTGCATGTTGAAAGGTGTTTTGTCCATTTTGAGCATTATTTTTAAAATTTTAGTGTCTTTTTTATCTATCTCATTAAGCTTCAACAAGTTAATTTCAATCTATATCACAACATTTTGTAATTTTTTCTATTGCATAAGTTTGATTCTAGTGGTGAATTTGACTTTATTTCCTAGTTTTAAGAAATATTGGTGCTTATTATGAATATTTACTAAATTTGAATTTTGAGTATCTTCTTATTTACAAATTTGGAAGGACTGAGATCATCTTTCAAAGGTGACCCATCAAAGAAACTTATGCCATGCTTAGGTATTCCTCAAAGAAGAAGGGGATAAGTTTGGAGGCCTATTGAAGGGCAAAGTTTAGCTACTCAAGACTATAAAGATCCTGATAATCTTAAAATATTTATTAACCCCCCATCATTGAGGGATATCACATTTCTTCTATTGATATTGAAACACATAGTCATATTTATTTTCTAGATCATTCTCAACTAGCTTAATCCCCTCTCAAGTTTGATCCACCAAGTTCCCCTCACTCACCCTCTCATATCCCTTTGCCATTTGTTTTTAAACCTCCTATTGAACTAATCATGAGGCATAGGGACCAATAGGAAAATGAAAATTCTACATTTTGTGTTCCCAAATTTAGGCCTAACAATTTCAATGAAATAGAAGGATAAATTAATTAAGTCCCACATAAAGTTAGGAAATGCCTCCAAAATTTATAAGGGAATACTGTAGTGAGTGGTGATTAGCATCTGAAAGCCTTTCAAATTATGATTGATGATTATGAGATTGAGTATGAGGATGTGTGCATCAAGTTGCTTATGTACACACTAAAGGAAGACACTTGAGAATGGTTTAATTCCATTCCCATTAGATGTATTAACTCATGAGAAGAGATACAAAATGTTTTTAAAATTTAGTATGGTGTTAGGATTGATCTAAGGTTTCTCTTGGATTCATTTGAAAATATCAAGAAGAATCTTAATGAGTGTGAAAAGGACTTTAACACATGTTTTGACAAGACCATGATGTGGATACATGAAAACGTCAGGCCCAATGATGCAGCATGATTGATAAATTATTATGATTCCTTTGATAAAAAGGCTGCATACTTCTTGATGGACAAGCCTCCCCCTAACCTATGGTTAGTGTTCAATATGGCCATCCAAATTGAGAACACCATTAAATCTATGAGAAATCCCTTGAACAAGCAGACTAATGTGAAGCTGGTCAATCTAAAAATGACACATCATATGAAGATAACCAACTTGGAGGAAACTATCAAAACTTTAGCCTCTATTATCAAAGAAATGTTGTACAAGTTAGATAGAGCTAAAAATGGGGTCCCCAAAGTGTCTACCAGCTATGAATGAAATCCAAATCTAAATCAAGTGAAAAGGGGTCCTATTTTCCACAATGGAGATAATGGTAGAGAAAATAGGCTTATACATGAAGATAAAATATAAAGAAATCAAAATAGAGGGGTTGGAAAGGAAGTGCCTAATCCTTTAAACACCAAGGTAAATGTTATGAATTCTTATTTAGACATTGATTAGTTTGCTAAGTGCTTCCTACCTCACCCTCCATGTGATATTGCTGAACAAGTTGATGAAGATCTAGATAAACTTGAATATGCATCATCTAACTAAGATATTTTTATATTCGATTGTCAAAGAGCTCAGAGTTAATTGAATTACTCCATGGAATTGTTGCCTAATACTAGGGTTGATCAGTTCTATATTGCTATCAAATGGAGAGTGTACCAACTTTTGACATTGCTTGTGATGTTAATGTGACACAAGTATATGAATTATACATCCATGATTTTGATCCCCTATACTCTATGATGATCGATAAGTATCCAAGGAGAAATCCATCAATTGAGGATAGGAAGCTATTAATTAATGAAATAGCTACCCAAAATAAGGAATACAACTTAAGAAGTAGGAAACCAAGTGTTGCTCCTCAAGACACTACCCCTAAAAATTCAAAGGTAAGGAATGTAAGCAAGGAAGCAAAGAAAGCTATAATGATTAAGGAAGCTTCCAAGATAACACCTATAACCTAAGTTTCTAAGCTTATAGGTGATCCTACAAGGAGCAACATAATTCCCATATTGTCTAGTATCCCTAAGGGTGTAAATGAACTCAATCAAAATCCACCTTTGAAGGTTATTGTCAAAATTTTAAATCCACCCCAACCTCCTCCAATTTAAACCTGAGTGAAAATATTCTATTTGAAGGTGTCATTACCATTTCACCAAACACACCTTTTACTTATTATAGTGTGTGTGACATGGCTTAAGTGTTAAGTAAAATAAAAGTTACCACGCCACTTCTTGAGTTATTGAGAATACTTGAACATAGGAAGAGGGCCTTTATATATTTAGAATTTTGTGAGAAGTTAGTTATGAATGAAGTTGAGTTACCCCATACACACTTAGAAGCAGATGAATTAAAAGAGGTTTTTAAACCCACTTTGAAGGTCTATTTGTGGATTACACTTGTAGAGATTCAACTGAATGTGGATCCATTCTATATGACTCTATTAATTAATGGTCTAGTTGTTCACAACTGTATGTTTAATTCTAGTGCTTATTGTAATGGGATACCCTTGGGTGTCCTCAATGAGCTTGAAGTGAAGATCATGTCATCCTTTGGAAAGTGTTATGCCATGGAATCATGAGAGGTTCCATTTGTTGGACAAGTCAAGGGGCTAGTGGTATAGTTGGTAGTTCATCTTTGTAAGTAATTAAATATGGACATGGTAGTTGTAGACTTCCCACCTAAATGGGGGATGCTAATATCACATAAATGGTCTATGAGTATGGGTGGAAGTGTGCAGATGGACATATCCTATGACACCATTCCTTTGGAGGGTAAGATGGCCAGACTTTATATAGATCCAAAGATGCTACATGTGATTGAAGATCTGATGCATGCTCTAAATAAAGCATTGTACATGGATGTTGAATTGGGAAAATTTGTTAGGAATGTTGATAATATTGAATATTTTGTTATTCTTGATGTTGATCCTAACAAATAAATTACAGTTTGGAAAATGTACTTTGATGGGGCTTGCTTTAATCTTGGAAATGGAACTGGGGCTTTTTTCTACACCAATGATGGTTAATGTTTTATGTTTTCTTTCTAGATTTATTTTGAGTGCACTAACAATACTGATAAGAATGAGGCACTCTTGCTCGGTATAAGGATTGTTCATGAATATGGAATTAGATGTTTAATTATCTAGGGTAATTTCTAAGTTAGTGGTAAAGCAAGTCTATGGTGAGTTTGCCATACAAGAAAAAATGTCAAAACATTATCAAAATGTTGTTTGGGACTTGCTAGAGTTCTTTGATGCATCTAATATTTATTATCATGATAGGAGTTTCAACCAAGAATCTGATAGACTTTTAGGGCTATGTTTTTAGTTTGACATTTTAAATACAAGCCATCAGTGTAAATATCAAGTGGAAGTACTTATCAAGCCTTTAATCCTAGACAATGTTCATCATTAGTAGGTTTTTAATGATGATGAATAGATTAAGAGGTTTTTGAATTATGAGGCTGAGTTCCAAGTTCAACTCATTGACTTGGAATCTATGTTTAGGTCAATGATGGGAAAGAAACTTTATTTTGGATAACATCATTTAGTTGAAGACAAACATGATCCCAAGGGGATTGGTGAGTTTTGAGGCTTATTTTGATGGATCCAATAGAATCAAGTTGAGAGACTCATTCATTTCAAAAGATGTAACTAAGTTTAAGTTGGTTTCTCATGAGAATCCTAGAAAGGTTTGGATGGGTACTCACCTAAGTGTAGTAGAGCAAAAAGCTTACATGCAACTACTAAGGAAGTACCAAGATTACTTGGCATGGTCTTATTTCGAGCTAAAAACATATGGGAAGACTTGTTCTAGAATGTCATCTAATTATATCCTAATAGCATACCTTTCAAGTAAAAATAGAGACCCATTAACCCAATCTTGGCCAACAAGATGAGGGATGAATTGAAGAAGCTAAGGGATGGTGGTATCATTTAACACATTAGGTATTCATCATGTGTTGCAAATTTAGTCCCTGTAAGAAATAAAAATGGAAATATCTACTTGTGTGTGAATTTTATAAATTTGAACAAAGTTTCTTTAAAAGACGATTATCTGCTACCCAATATGGAGAACTTGCTACAAAGCATTACTAGATTAGAAATGTTGTCCACATTGTATGTCTTCTTAGGTTACAACCAAGTTATGGTGAAGGAATTTGAGAGGTCGAAAATTGCATTCATAATGAATTAGGGAACTTATGTATATATGAGGATGCCTTTTGGATTGATGAATGCTAGTGAAACATTCCAATGATCTATGGATAATGATTTTTTAGGGATAATTAACCATTTCTTTGTTATGTATCAAGATGACATTACTATGTACTCCAAAATAAGAGAAGAACATTTGGAGTATTTGAAAAAGGTGTTGATTAGATACAAGGAGTTTGACATGTCTATTAATACCAAGAAGTGCCACTTTGGAGTACAAAAGGCCAAGTTTATAGGATATATAGTGTCTAAAGATGGTGTCATGATTGACCTTGAAAGGGTTGAATCCATTGATAAAGTGCCTATCCCATAATATAAGAAAGGATTTCAGTCTTTCTCTAGATAAATAAACTTTATAAGGGTGTTTGTGTCCAATTTTTTAAATATTACTCTGCCTATTATTGTCATACTTAAGAAGGTCTAGACTATCAAATTAGAAGAGAAATCCATGCAAGCATTTAGTGACATCAAGGGAGCTTTGAAGTTTGATCCTATTTTGACTAGTCCTGATTACACAAAGCCATTCCAAGTGTTCTCATTTACATCATATAATAAGTGTATTAATTATTTTATTACAAAATAATGAGGAAGGTCATAATCAACCCATATATTTCTTTATCAAAGCTATGCAAGGTCCTAAAATGAGATACATAATGATGGAGAAACAAGTCTTCAATATTTTAAAGGCTATTAAAATTATTAGGCCATATATTCTAAGTTTGAATATTATTTCCTATGTCCCACACACAATGGTGAAGGAAATTTTAACTCATACTAAAGTATCTAGAAATATGTACAAGTAGGTCAACAAGCTACAAGAGTATGACATAGATATCCAGACTACCAAGTTGGTAAGGGGGATGGGTCTAGTAAAGCTTATGGATGAGACCAATTTGTAAGTTGTTGAGTTAAACAATATTTTTTTAATATTGATTATTCCTTGAGTCAATTTGATGTGTCTCTATGTTATAGATACATTATTTACTACTTTCAAAATCTAAACTATCCCCCTGACATGGATAAGAATGAAAGAGATCTTGAGCTCATGTCCTAAAAATACCTCTTGATTGAGGATAGACTAGCATGGAAGAATCCAAATGGAGTTATCCTAAGATGCATGCTCAAAGAATAAAATGTTGTCTTAATTGAACACTTCCATAGTGGAATTTGTGGTGGCCATTTTTCACCTAAAGTTACATCTCATAAAATTTTGAGAGCTAGTTATTGGCAGACATCATTGTTCAAGGATGTTGCTCAAATAGTTAGAAGATGTGAGAAATGTCAACACTTTTATAGGAGGATGAAAGCTTAAAGTTCTCTTCCCTTTCAACCTATGATGATTGAAGGCCCATTCAGACAATGGGGAATGGTTTTCATTAGACAAATCATTGATTGATCAAGCATTGGGAATAGGTGGATACTAGTTGCAACTGATTACTTCACGAAATGGGTTAAAGTAGTCCCTATAAAGAAAGTAACACACTAGGTAGTTATGGATTTTTTATTAAATTAGATTATTTATAGATTTAGTGTGCTTATTAAGATAATTATTGAGAATGCCATGAGCTTCAAAGGCAAACCTTTGGTGGCATTATGTAAATACTATGGGATTGAATTTACTTATAATTCCAACTACAATCTTCAAGGGTATGAGTGAGTTGAATCAAGTAATAAGAACTTGATTAATATCAATAGATGAACATTAGAAGTAAATAATAAGAAGTGGGGTGAATAACTAAATATTGATTTATGTGTTGACTGGATCATACCTAAGAGAGCTAAAGTAAGAAACCCTTTTGAACTTTTTTATGGGGCTAAAGTAGTTCTACCTATGAATTTATAGTTACCCACTTATCATCTTATCCATCAACTAGGGGATGATGAGTAGATCCACCACTATGAAAATAGGGTAAACTAGATTATTTTAATGAAATTCAAATAAAATATCATAAAAGACACCTCAAGTTCAAGGAGAAGTTGAATAAAATATTTGATAGGAAGGTCACACCATGAACTTTCCAAGTAGGTGATATGGTTCTACTTTGGGACAATAAGCATGAGGAGAAAGGAAAGCATGGCAAGTTTGATGCCTTGTGGATGGGTCCCTATTATATTTAATACCATATTGGGGATCATACTTTTTTATTGAGAGATCTATATGGTGAGATATTGGAGCTTCAAATCAATGGTAGACATTTCAAACACTTCCTTGATTAAGTCCATAACATATGTACCATATTATATAGTGTTTTATTGCTTTATCCTTCTATTGTTTTATTGCCCCTCTATTTTAGGCTTTATTTATACAACTTACTTTTGTGTTTTTTGTGTGTTCATTTATAGATCCTCTTGATATATTTTTTTAAGTCTGCCATGATTTGCTAAACCTTCATGGATATTTGTTGTAAATTGCTATGTCTTGACTCTATAGCCGAATGGATTGGCACTTGGTCTTGTGTTCTATGGTTCTTTTCACACCAAAAGTGGGTGTGTGTCTCCAAGATAGAGCCAATATTAGTGACCAAAATAATAATAAAGTAATTAGTCCCTTATCTATATTAATGTCTAAGTCATTAGCCTAGCTTCTATTTCAAAATATTCCTTCAAAGGTCAAGTTCAAGTAAAAATTAGCTAGGTCCCTTGTCTTGTCTTTACTTGGTGAAGTGTGTCTTTATATTATATATATTTTTTATCTTTTTAATGAACACAATGTCTAATGGAAATAAGTATTTAGCATTTTTCTCTCAGACAAAAATTATGAAGGCTTATTTCTATCAAACATTTTGTCTACTACAAAAGTTATGAAGGAATTCAATGTCTTATCTATTTCAAGAAAAGTGTTTTACAAAGGATTCGAAGGGACATTTCATTTATTTTGGTTCATTTTTTTTTAATAATTTTTGTTTATGGTAAAAATTATAAAGGGTACTTTCCTTTTGGGCATTTTACTCACACAAAAAGCTTGAAGGAAATCCTTTATTTTGGAAAAGGTGCCAAGTCTTATTTGTTTTGGAATTTTCGTCCACAACAAAAATTCTAAAGGGCACTTTTCCTTTAGGTATTTTTCCCACAAAAAAAGTATTAAAGAATTTATGGAATTATTTACTTTATCTAAAGGTACTTTTAGAAATCTTGAAGGGTCATTTTTCCATTGTAAAATTTCTGAAGGGTCATTTCCTTCGGGCATTTTGCCCTTGCAAAATTCTTGAAGGACACTTCTAAAGGGTCATTTTGCCTTTACAAAATTTCCAAAGGATCATTTCCTTCAATATTTTTTCCATTTCAAAATTCCTAAAGGGAAATTTTAGAAAATGGAGGACACTTTTAGAAAGATCAAAAGTCACTTTCTAGAGTTCTAAGGATACTTTAAATTTGTCTTAGGGGCACTTTCAATATATCTAAGGGCCATTCCAAAACTCTAAAGGGCAATTCTATAGGGCAAGTTCCCTTGAATTTTTTTTTGAATGGTATGTTCAAAGGGACCAAAAATTGATTTTGGAAAAGTTGCTACAAAATAGAAATCCTATTTCCTTTGGACATTTTAATTGAATAAAAAGTCTGAGAGAATTACATTTCTTTAGGAAAAGGAAAAGTTCAATTTTTATAGGGAAATTATTTCAAACAAAATGTCTAAAATAATTATCTTAATGAAGAAACAAGGGGATAAATCTCAATTCTTTTGGAAAAAGTGTAGAGGTCTATTTCCTTTATCAAAACTACAAAAGACTATTTCTTTCAAAGGAATTATTTCAAAAAAAATGTTTGAAATAATTGTTCTAACAAAGGCGAAGATCTAAGACTCAATTCTTGTGGGAAAAGTCTGAAGTCAAATCTTTTGGATAAATTGTCATGAACATTTTTTTTGAGATGATTATCCTAATAGAATATCCAAGAGATTGTTGAAGGACAATTATGCTAAAGAAAATCCCAAAGTAGAAGTGTCGAAGAAAAATAAGAATGACAAAGACAAAGACTCAAATAAAATTTCCATTTAATAAAGTATAAAATAAATATTTTTGAGCTACAGGTATGATGGTCTCATAGACATATTTTGATGAGCATGCGGATGTCAAATTTAAGCTATAGGGAGTAGCCATTGGAATTAAAATGTTTTGGGATGGTTGCATGAGCCTCAATTTTAGATCCCATGAAGTAGCCACTTGTTTTCAAATAGAGATAGGTCTAACATGACATGTTTGCATAGAATATGATGATCCAATGATGCAAGATCAAATATAAATAATCAAAGAAACTCAATACAAGGGTAAGTGTGGTAAGTATCAAGCTCTTGGGGCATGATTTAATGTTTGATCATGTTTTGAAGATCTGATGGTGTGAGATATAAGTTGATAGCTTAATGGGACCCAAGATCAAGCAAGACATTTCCATGTGGTATGAGGGAGATAAAATTAATAGTGACTATTTGAAAGGTATATAGGAAACCCATGGGGACACCAATTGACATATCATTAGGGCTAATTAAAAGGCAATATCTAATGATGCCGCACCCTTTAGATCATGATCTAATGAAGCATGTTTGTTTTGTTAATTGAGATTAGATGATGCGAGTTTAAAGTCAAAAGGTTAAGGTTATGATACATGATAAGGCTTGATAATGTTCCCATTGATCGATGGTACATAGTTAAGTGTACACCTTCCGATCGATGGGGCATTTTAAGCTATAAATTTTTAATGAAGCTACCAATTGGCACTATTTTAGTGAAAGACCTATTAAGCAGATAATGGCATTTGATCCTTTGATCAAAATATGATGGAAAACATTGATCTAGCCTAGTAAGATCTAATAATATGAGCCAAGATAGACTTTTTAAATGGCTTGGATTACATGAGAAAATGACAAGTGTATAGGTTTAGGTTAAACTTGATGGATCCTCTATGGATATGGTAATGAGTCAATGCATAGAAGAAAATCCATGAGCCATTCTAGAGTGAATATTTCCAATCATGATCATGGATCATTTTTAGTTTCATTTCATAATCACATCATTCCTGAGTCATAATTAAAAAAATAAGATTGTTCCATGGCTTGCACAAAAAAGGTAGTTGTCAAAGAGGTTCAGCTATGCAAGTAACTATTAACTAACATCTCTAGGTAGTTTCATATTAAAAAAAAAATTGTTCAACCTCTACAATGAAATTCACCTTCTAGGTAGGTGTAAAGTAGAATTTTTAGATAAGTTGCATATAAGGAAAAAATCTATTTAGTTTTTTAGACAATTTTCTCCTTCCAGTTGTGCAAGTGAGCAGTTAAGAGCATTTTCAAGTGGTTGCAAGTATTCATCATTACTTTTAGAGGTATTTTTAATAATTATTTTTCTTGAAAATATATGAATATCTTAGGTGTATCAAAATGTATTTTCTAGTTGGGAGCATCTTGATGGGACTGGAAAAGTTTGTTATGTATTCTTGTAAATTATAGCCCATGGTCCCAGATTTGGGAAGGATTAAAAATGTATAAATAGGGGTTGTGTCCTCTATTCTAACATTGTTATTGGTTGTTGGTTATTTCAAGTCACTATTTTAGGTTCCCATTTTCCCTAAGTCTAGGTTCTAAAGAATTTTTATAGGATCAATTGTTGTGTGTAAATTTTGTCTCCCTTACTAAGGTGGTTGCATCTATACAGCCTTTAAAAAGATTTGAGAGAATGTTTATGTATCCCTTGTCAAAAGAGAAATATCACCATTTTTTCCCCTATGGTATAATTTTTAAGTGTTGATGTTTATAATATTTATTTTCATGTCACTATAAAATAGCTATGGTTATTTATTATTTCTTGTTAATGAAATATAGTAACATGTTTTAAAGTTTCTACTAATTGGATATTTGGGTTTGTGCTAATTATTGGTTATATTTTTTAGCATGTAAATATATTATAAATCCATCCCTATATTTATATTTGTAAATGTATTATTTAATGACTTTTAAGGGTACCCTAGGCTCATGAATTTAGCAAGAGAAAGTATTTGAGATTCTAGTTTCAGTGTATGTCTTAGTCTCTCAGGGATCATTTAGTGTTTATCATTATCTTTCATTTGAAATATTTTTTCATCTTTACTAAGGAAAATTTTCATGAAATACCTCTAGATACCATAATATTTGGAAACCACCAACATGCCACCCTCTTTCTTTATAATTATCTAGCTCATTTTACACTATCCTAACATACAATTAATACATCCCTTACATATTATACATATTGTTTGTCTTGAAAATGCATAAGATACCACCTATTTAGAATGTTTTTGTAGTTTTTGATTTAGATCCTAGCATTTTAGTTTTTTATTTATTCCCTTTGTTGTTGAAGTTTTTTCATAATGAAGATTGCAATCATAATTTCATTTATCTTTAGTAGCTTATATATGACATAGAGAATCTTTGCATTTCATGGGATAACCATTCATGAGTGAATTATGAAAACTTGGTTATGTTTTGGTCATATATATCCGTTATTCCAAGAATCCAAATGGAGATTGAATTATAAAATCCATCCATTAGAACAAGCTACCACATATGTTATCTCACATTGGTTTAGGCAGAGCCAAAAGTAATAGGGACATAACCATACAATGTATAGGTTTCTCTTACTCATTTTATACATTTGGTATAATATTAATGTCAAACCATTATATGGATACAATGAAATATTCGTGGTTCTTCTATCATTTCTTGCCATTTTCCTTTAAGTGTGAAAGACCTAGTGTATGAGGTGTACAACTAGGAACTAATAGTAGCACTGGGGGAATGCCATCATAGGCCTCAATATGAATTGTATTTTTAGTATTAAATGCTAGGAAGGCATTTTTCCTAGCCATGTTTTATTCAAGATATTCCTCACTCTCTTTATCCTCTTGGCTAGAAAATTCCTCTTATTCTTCAAAGGGTATAATAGGTTGAGGTTGTTGAACTTGAAGAAGAAGATTAGGTTGAAGAGGTGGATTGATGGGATTAAAAACATTACTATAATATGACCTATTAAGAACCATGACATATGAGAGAAAATATATGACAAAAAAATGGTGTAAAAATATGTTTTATCTTGAATGGAGTCATCAAATGTTGATTAGAACACTAATATGCAACATATGTTGTTAATACCGTTATTCACCTTGACAATTTGTCTTTCAGACAATGGGTCCCATTGAGTGTGCTAGAATTATTGTCAGGAAACCTTTTACCCTATAAGATGTCATTCAATCCTCCTCTAAGATTTTTGAAACATTATAATACTTCTATCCCTTTGGGTTACCTATAGTATAGGTATACCTATAAGTTTAAAGGCCTGCTCTTTGAATTTACCTTAAAGTGATTATGTCCTACAATAATTGATTGCTTATGAGAAAAGGGGTAGAAATATGCATAGAATAAATTTATTATAAGGAGGTAATACACCATGAATCTTTTCAAAATACCATCATACTTTTTTCACTAAGGAACAAGACCTATAAACTAGCTTCAAAGTCTTAAGATGTTCTAACATTAGTATTTCAATATAAAGTTGATATGAATGAGATAAATCAAGGTAAGTGGAAAAAAGATCATATTTCATACTATAAGGACACATGCACAATTTAATGGATCCAAACACATTAGCTACACTCCATATGACCTATTAAAATGAGAATTTATTGTACTAGACATGAAAGGATAAGGAGAAGTAAGGACAAAAGCTTATCATTAAACTTCCTAGTTCATCACATTACAAACTTGACCAATATGTTTATGAAATCAAAACCAAATTTATTGTATTACTTGAATGTAAAGTACAACATAAAAATATTTGGGCTTCACCATACATGGTGTGGAATTAGATACAAGAGCCAAAATGGCTAGTGCTTATAGAATGTGAGAGAGGAGAAAAATAAATGAATCTTAAGAGTCACTCAAACAATTTTCTATATTAGACAGAAAGATAAAGTTATTTTTGTAGGATAATGGACTATATAATAGTCCATGCAATGTATCTTTGGGCAAATGTCCCTCAAAGTCATCAAACTCACCAAACATGGTGTAGAGTTCTTTCAACTACATTTTTGGAAATGGCCTTCATCATTTGGTCCTTCTAAAGCACTCCAAGGTATAATATGAATATATTACATCATTTATATAGTAATGGGGGTTATAAATATTCTTCAACATGTATTGGATATGTCCCTAATCATCAATCTTCTTCATAATAAGTCTATTCACTATTTAAAGTCATAATCACCCTTCTTTCACTCATGTTTCACACTTGACACTAAGGTGGTCTTAAGTTTCTAAAAACAATCCATATATTGGGTGATGTCACACTTTTAAATAGTCTTATTATCCTTATATACATTAATTAGACCATAAACTGCTTCCTAATTAGAGTTATCACCTTCTCACTTGGTGATCACTCTTCATTCACTATGCCATTATGGACTACTTGAAGTGAAGGTGTTTTCAGAGATACTTGCACTTTTTAGAAGAAATAAATGAGAATTAAGAGTTATATTAGGTCTCATTATATCTACCAAAGTTATTAACATATCCCAATTCTCCCTTTAACTTAGAAAACACAAAAATTTGTCAATAAAATCTATCTCGTACCCTATCCATACAAATAAGGTAGAAGAAAACTTGGTGAAAAGGATAATGTGGGAGTAATATATATTTATTAATCACTTTCCTACCCAAAATATCCCTCTTGGATGGATTTATATCAACTTATTCCCTATCTAATCATTAACAATGGTTTTAGAGGGTTTTAAGTGGTTTTACCCCTTAAGGATTATTTATAAAACTATGAAATCCAATCCTTATAAAAATTTCAATAAAACCTTATTTAATACCCTCTCAAACATATTCTATTTCCTTAGTCTCCCATACTAAGAATCTATATAGATATGAGCTTCTAAACTTAGCCTCTTGAACCCTTCCCTACATTTTGTGTAAGCTTAAGGTGAAATGGATCATGTTTGGCCAAACTATGGTGAGTATCTACAAAATAATGGCTCTAACACAATTCATATCTATCCATGAAATTCCTTAAATTCCTTATAATTCTCACCTATCCATAGAAGTTGTATTTGACCCCCTTTAGGCATTAGGCCTCGTCTAGGCTTAGTGGACTTAACTATGTTTATGGACCTCATAACCATTTTGAGTGGTTAGTCATGATTGTGATGACTCCCATATATTTTTTAATCCTCAAAACACACTTATAGATCTCTTAGAAATGTTTTAACTATCTTTAACTCACTTTCTTTGCATTTAGTTACTCAACCTATACTTTATATCTCCTTGGGAGTGTCATTTGTCTAAGATAGAATAGAGAGTACTTCCCCTATTTCCTTAGGTAAAAAAAAGGTATGAGACACTAAGTTAACTTATATGCACACTATATACAAAATTTTAGGGTTTTGAAACATTAATAGGCCTTGTAGTTCCCCAAAAACCCTCAAGGTAGACTGTGTAGCACTCATTATGTATAGGGTTAGTGTATATACTGTAGGTGTACTTGAAAATAATATATTTCCATATTTAAATGTTATGATCATGATGTGAAATTGTAATTATCATTTTAAAGGTATTATAATCATTTCTAAAAACCATTATTCCTTACCAACTCAAAGTTTCCTCACCTTTTCTTGACTAGGCAAGAGTGGCTAACTGTGTACTATGTTTCCTTGCTTAAAAAGTGACATGCCTATAGGTATGCATTATAACATTAGACCTAGTATAATTTACCTAATTCATCCTCTAATTACTCAAGGTTAATTCATGGTTATAATTTTATATAATATGCTTTAATTTATACCAACATAGAAACTATTGGATACAATTCATATTGTCATTCTATAGACAATTGTAGATGACCATTCTTAGAGCAAAAAGGTATTGAAGATTACATTTTAGCTATTCGACCTTGTTTTACAGCTCATAGGATCTCTTTTAATTCTTGAAACTAACTCCAACTTGTAAGTGTTCATGTTTTTAGGGTTTCATCTCTTAGTTCACACCATAAATTGATAAGTACCTATAATCAGACTATATGTGACCTTTTTGAGGGTAAGGTGCACCTGTAGGTGATGATAAAGGTCAAGACCCTATATTTCATCCATTCTTAATGTTATATAAACTCCCATTATTATTATCACTTAAATAATGTCACTTTTTGTTTCTATTCAAATTTTGTTTTCAATTTCAAGGGAAAGAATTAAGAAACTTAAGAAAGAATGGTCAAGGCTTGTGTACCTAGATATAGTCTGCGCACCGTAATCCAGACGCTGTGAGTACTCCTCTTTGGCTGTGGAGGAATGACACCTACAAAGAAAAGAAGCTTAAATAAAAGAAGATGTTAAATGGATAGATGGTGGGTTGCCAAGCGAAAACTTGATCCCAGAAGTATGAAAACTTCCTTAAGGGATATAAACCCACTAATCGACAGAAAGAAATGTCTGATAAATAGCTGAATAATGAAGAACCGAAATGATAAAGAAATGGAATGAAAAAGAGAAGTAAAGACTTACTTGAAAGAAGTTGTTGGATTGATCATAGTCGCCAGCATCGGTAAGCCTATCGGCATCGGTTGTTCAAGGTGCCGACGTCGGTTAATATGCTGACATCGGTTGGGGTAGTGACCGGCATCGGTCAGGGCAAAGGTCTTTAGACGAAGTCTGGTTAAGTCTGTGGTCCGTGGATAGAGTTTGGTCAGGGTCTGGGTTTATTTGAGTAGTCTGTGGACAGAGTCTGATCAGGGTTTTGGTTTGTGGACAAAGTTTTGGGCTTGGTTGAATGATCTGGGGTCTGAGTCTAAGAGTCAGGCAGAATGTATGGTCCGAGAGGGGACGGGAGAAATAGGGAGGTGGATAAATCAAGATTTGGGTTTGGGTTGATTAATAGTCTGGTCTAGGGAGATATTGTTTGAAAGCAATAACTAAAAAGAGAATAAAAACATAGACAGTAAACTTACCTATGCCTTATGAAAGGTGTGCTACCGATGATTCCCATACCTGCTGTTGATGTAGCTTGTATGGAGAACCTGTTGCTGATGGAGAACCTGAAATAGTTGTTACACCTAAGAGACAAAGTGAGAGGTTTGACTGAGAGATTTCATAGATTGATAGATGGTCGAAGATTAGGATTTGTCAGTTGCTTCTATGGATTCACTGATTTCTGATTCGGATCCCCAAAAGAGTTGGAAAGATTGGTTAAGTATAACTGACATCGGCGATTCCACCGGTGTCAGTCGACACTTGGCCAACATCGGCGGGGTTAGAATAGGAAAAAGGAGCCACTAAGCCCATTTCTCATCTGCCAAGTGCCCTATCCATTGGAGAATGCCGAGGGTTGCGCTAAATACGCATGAGAGTTTGTTAGGCAGTTAGAAGAATTAGGAATAGATCTTGAGTGAGTCATAAGATAGGAATTAGTCCAAGGTGAGGTGTCCGAGGCGAGGTGTCATGGGTGATGTGTCCAAGGAGGGGGGTTAATTCAAAATAAATTAATTATTTTAAATTAGTAATTGTTAGGAATGGGTTAGGAATGAACTAAAAGTGACCAAGGGTTAGACACTTTTTAGGTGTCTATATTTGCCCCTTTTTGTCTTGTTGGTTGCTCAAAGTGAACTGCAAGGCAAAAACAGGAGTCGATTGCCCTAGGTATGGGATAAAGTTGATTTCTTAGACAAGAATATGCGAGAGTTGGTTGCCTGATTATGGATGAGGTATCCCCCCTCAAAGCAGGAGTCGAGAGAAGGGAACTTAGAATCGGGTGCTGATTTGACAGAAAGTGGATGAGAAAAGGGGAAAGATAAAATGAGAACACTGTAAAAGTTGTGATTGCACGTACACCACTTCACGAGGATGATTAGGTCAAATTGTCATAGGTCAAAGGTCAAAGAGTGCCAAAATTGAAAATAATCGGGCCCCAACATTAGTCATAGCTGATCGGGTTATTCAATCGAGGTTGAAGCTCCAATGGTCATTGTGTTCTAGGTATCCCAAGCTTAGGAAGTGCTCCTGAAAACACAAAAAAGTCACAAGTAGTATGGATCAACTGGCTTGCGATCTTATAATTGTGAAGTTCAAAAGTGTGCGCATAATTTTGCTAACTAATCGTGAGGTAGCATACATGCAAAAACAACCAAGGCAAAGTCGCTTTGGAAGTAGTCACGATTCAGGAGATGGGCATGATCTCCAATGTCTGGTGGTCGATGGATGGATGCAAAAGTGATCCAAGTGTGCCCCAAGGGGCCAAAATGACATGGTCTGAAGGACTTGACTTGATTAGGGACATGATTTTGGTTATTTTAGAAGAGGTTTGAAGTTTTTAATGCTGCCAATGTCAGTTATATAATCGAGGTCGGTGTCCAAAAGAGACTGACGTCGGTGGGTTAGGGCACGCTGATGCTGACATCGACGGCCTGCCAAATCTGACAAAACCAAATTGGCAGCCCACCAAAAGTCATTTATGACATTTGACAAAGTGAAAAAGAGCTCTAGAATTTGAGTTAGTGAAAGTGACTCAGAGTTGACCGAGGTGCTGTGCGAGGTGGCAAAGAGACATTGGTGGAGAGAAGAAGTTGATTAGACGCTGTAGGGATGCATTTGAGTCAACAGGAGCATGCAGAGCCATTGGGATAGAAGAGATGGCAGAGGGGAGTAGAGGACCTGCGAGAGGTCCACGACTAGTGACACCCATTGTGCCACCACACCAGCATCACCGGGACGAGGTAGGAGGGTCTCTGAACCTCAATTTGATTCATTTTGGTTTTGAATTTGTTTTTGAAATTTTTGTTATTTGAGGTAGAAATTGGGGGGGTAGCTAGGAATGTGGGTAAAGAGTCTAGGATAGTTTAGGAGTGATTTAGAGGGTTTTTTGGGGGGTTTAGGAGAGAAAATGGGGAAACCCTAAAAATTAGGGCTCGCCCTGTTCAGCCCTGGGGCTGAACCAGTCACCGACGTCAGTGATCCCACCAGCGTCAGTCGACCAGTGACCATTGTCGGTCACTAATCTACCAATGTCGGTCATGAAGTGATTGACGTCGGTTAGGTGAGTGCTGTCACTAGCATGCTAACTGATGTCAGTGGCTACCTGGTGAGAAATGGTTCTAAAAAATGGTCCAATCGAGAGGTCGAAGCTATGCTAAGGGCTTCTTGGGTGTCAAGGTAGGGATAGATAGTCAGAAAGTTTGATAAAATAGGAAAAGTAGGAACAATTTTAACATGAAATTATCTATGGATGGATGCAGGTGAGGCAGACTTTGATGCTGTGGGATCGCCTCTCGACTCTGCTGACATGGATACGTAGAGGTGTGTCAGTCGAGGAGTGGGCACAGATGAGTGCAGTTGGGCTAGGTGGGCTGAGATGCTACTATAGAGTGGTGAGGGATGTGAGCCTTATGGTGGCTTTGATTGAGCGGTGGGACCATGCCACCAACACCTTCCACCTGCCTATGGGGGAGATGACGGTCACGGTTGAGGATGTGTACCAAATTTTGCATCTATCGATGCACAGAGCAGACTTGTATGCATGCTCAAGAGAGGCACATGACATCCATATGGTTACATTGTTTGGAGAGCACGTCATGGAGATGAGCTACCACTCAGGGAGTTTTGCATATGAGCCGTTGTACGTGGTGGATGAGGACGCACATCGGCTGGCCATTCTAATGATGATTAGCATCACAGTGTATGCATTGCCAGATGCAGAGGGTGGTAGGTTTCCAGTTGCTATGACCAGAGTTTTACTAGAGATGATAGAGTAGTAGACAGTGTTCACTTGGGCACCAGTGTTTTTGGCCCAGGTATACAGAGAGCTATGGGGTATCAGCTGGTGGCAGCGGTACATTCTATGTGTGGGCCACCTACTACATTGCTGGGCCTATGAGCATATAGTGGTTACCCATCCTCTCGGTCTCCCAGTGGTGATTCAGGCCAGCTTCAGGGTGGGATTCAGGTGATGGTGCGAGGTTATGGTGCAGACACAGGTGGATGGATTGGTCAGGAACATTGACCACTATAGAGGGGTACTAGAGGCCCTGATTCCTGTAGACATCATCTAGAGACCATACTTGGTCTATCCAACATTCAGAGACTAGAGAAAGTATCTAGTTGGTGTTCAAAGCAGGCGATGGATCAGAGGCAGACGAGCTGGCGAGCTCAAGAGGATTCTAGCTGAGAGAGTGCGGCGCTAGTATGGGCTGTTATAGGATGTACCTCTCGCCTTCCCACAGTATAGGTGGGATGACATAGAGGCACCGCTCCCACTACCAGAGGAGATAGAGGAGCTTGATTTTGAGGAGTTGTCGATAGGACCTGGGGTAGTCGACCTAGCGTGTATAGAGGCCTACATAGCATGGTGGGCAGGGCAGTATCGAGGCATACAGGTGGGTCCCCAGCTAGATCTATAGGCTATCATGAGGGAGTGGGATACAGCCCGCACAAAGAGGGACACTGCACAGTAGGAGAGAGACGCAGCTTAGGCCCAGGTCTCAGTTTTGCAGGGGCAGCTAGTTGAGGTTATAGGGTAGCTGACTGAGATGATAGGTCAGGTAGCAGCACTGACAGGTAGATCACTCTACTATAGGGACAGCTGGCGGTAGCCCAGGCACAGGCAGTGGCAGGGTAGAGTTTTGGAGGGTAGGGCCCACTGCAGTAGCCATCATTTTCACAGGGGGTAGGACCATCAGTATCAGTGCACCGAGGTCAGCCACAGCCACAGGGGTCAGGATAGGCCACAGGAGCAAGGCAGATGGGTCCACTGTAGACTGTATCTATGGTTAGATACATTGATGCGCTGGATGAGATTGTGTATTATGAGAGGGACATTAGGGGGTTCCCTTAGATACAGTGATACTTAGAGATGAGGGTAGAGCAAAGCCGATAGAGATCGATGTCACGAGTGATGGCTTCAGGGTTGCATAGATGGTAGAGATCAGAGGGAGGAGAGGATACAGCCTCTTCTCGGCCACCGCCACTACCACCACAGCCACAGCCTTGAGGGCAGCCCTAGAGATGTAGTTTTGATGTATATACCAGCTTGCAAGCTGAAGATGAGAGATTTATGATGAGAGAGAGAGATAGACACAGATTGTGTCTTTTTGTATAAAACAATTTTTGATATATATATGATGAGATTTTAGCTATTGATGTGTTATGGAGATATTGTAGATGTTTAATGTTTGCAGTATTTTTCATGTGTTTCATGATGCATGTTTTGATATGATATTTATGATGATTATGATGATTATGTTATGATGATGCTAATGATTAATGTGATGATGTAAATGATTATGTTATGTTTAATGATTATATGATGATGATGCTTGATGAAAATGAATGTGATATTTAACATGTAGATTATATGATGTAAATGTTTAATGAGTTATGATGGATGATATTTATGACTAATAACTTATGTTGTTATAATGAAAATGAGAGTATACTAGTGGTTATGTGAATATGTGATTGATTGTGTTATGATTGATAGGTGACGAGAGAAGGGGATGGAAGAAAGTGATGAAGAAAATGGTCGAGCTAACCCCAGAAGACCCCATGTCAACTGAGTGCTGCCTACATAGCCCCTGTCGTTAGGGCCTCAGGCCGATGTAGTTATCCCAAGAAGGGAGGAAAAAGATTGAAGTGGTTGATTTTTGTCATAATAAAGATATAACATTGCCCATATGTCTAAGGGTACATGCGTGAAATGATGAGGAGGAAATGATGCTACAGCCTTTTCCAACTGGTGTAAGCTGTAACATTGGTCAGGGTTTTTTATCCCTAGCCACTACCCATATTCGTGATGGATGTTTGCTAAGAATAAATTGAGGTCTATTTATGCTTCAGCAAGTATTGGTTTATGCTTAACATAAATTGTGTCAGGTCGATAGTTTCCATATGTTTGATGTCAATGGAAACCATAATGATTAGGCTATGTGAATGGTTTAAAAAGAGTCGGATTAAGTCGTTTTGACAAATGATGTGAGTGAATATGACCAAAGTGTAGGCAGAAAGTAAAAGGCATAAGTGCCCTTTTATTGACAAGGACTAAAAAGACAACATAGACAGGGGTTGTTAGAATAAAAACCCAATTTATGCGTTGCATCATTGACCATAGTTATGTTAGAGCAGTAATCAAATCCCTTTTGACATTAAAGTGAGCTCGAAGTCCCTTGAATAGGTGATATGATAGGAGGAAAAGGGTAACCTATTTTTAGAGTATGGATAACTTTGCCCCCTTTTATAGGAGACCCTGAGACAACTATAAGTCAAGTCCATCACCCATTTTTTTTTTTTTTTTTTTTTTTTGGAGTGGACTGATCAATGCGGGAAGTCCACATAAAGATGTCATTTATTTGGTTGTAATTTGTGAAGCTGATCAATGTGGGAAGCTTCTGAGCAATATTTAGGCATAGCCATCCTTCGAGGGAGTGGTCTATACTTTGCTTTATATATTTAAGGGCTTTTGAATAGCTGTCCTTCGAGGGAGCAGTCTATTAGCTACAGCAATGACAGTGTAGCTGTCCTTCAAGGGAGCAGTCTGCTTTTTAATTTGATTTTGTGACCTTGGATACTTTGACATCTTGATTTAATTTTGATAGAAGGTTGAGTTATGGACAAGACTTATAAAAGATCAAGGGCTCCCTTTTATTAGGATGAAGCATCCGTACATCATAAAAGGGTTGTAGAGGATTTTGTTAAAGGAAGAAAGGGTGAAATTGTTTAAGGATTAAAAGGACAAGGATTGCTCAAGGGATGAGCTCAAGTTAGATGTCAAGTGGATGTGTACTCGACTAATAGTAGAATGGTCATAGATGTAAAGCATTAAGAGGCTCAGGTTCTGGTCGGCCTTCAAGAGAAGACAGACGATAAGTCCCTGATCCATACTTATGCATTATGATATAAGGTCCGAGCCAATTAGGAGAAAATTTACCTCATTTACTCCATTCTATATTGGTCACATGTTGGTTCTCTTTGAGGATGAGGTCTCTGATATTGAAATCTCATTCTCTCAGAGTTTTATTGTAGGCATGCTTGATGCGATTTTGATAGACATGTAGATGATTGAGGGCAGCACGATGACGCTCGCCGAGTAACTCAAGTTGAGCTAATCGATCTTGACAAAAGTCATCATTAGAAAGAATGTCATGGAGTGAAATGCAAAGAGACAAGATTTTTACTTTGAGAGGTAAGACAGCCTCTGATCCATACACTAGAGAGAAAGGGGTAGCACCCATAGAGGTTCAGATGCTAGTGTGGTAGGCCCACAAAGCGAAGGGTATTTGAACGTGCCAATCACTTCCAGTGTCATTGACCACCTTCATGAGAATTTTAGTTAGGATTTTGTTAGAAGCCTCGGCCTGCCCATTTGCTTGTGGGTAGTAAGGCAAAGAAAAGCTGAGTTTGATGCCGAATGAGTCGCAGAGTTTTTGGACGGTCTTATTTTTAAAGGACTTGCCATTGTCAGTGATGATTTTGTGAGGTACACCGAAATGACAGATGATATGGGTGTTGATGAAGTCGATAATCTTGTCAACTTTTATGGAGATGAGAGGGATAGCTTCCACCAACTTGGTGAAATACTCGGTGGCAGTGATGATGGACTGATGACAAAGAGATGAATGAGGGTTAATCTCGCCGATGAGATCTAAGCCCCATTGTGAAAAAGGCCAAAAATCTTGAGCAACTTATAAGGCGTGACTGGGGAGATGAAGCAAATTAGCATGCTATTGACACTTGATGCAACGCTGAACATAATCGCTATAGTCTTGATGAAGAGTGGGCCAATAATAACCCAGGCGAAGGATGCACTTGGCAACCGAGTTACCACTGAAGTGTCCACCACAAATCCCGTCATGGGCTTGTTTAACAGCATGAGAAGCTTCAGTGGAATTTAAATAGCGAAGAAGAAGGCCATCAAAACCTCTTTTATAGAGAAGGCCCCCTAGCATGGTATAGCAAGCGGTGCACTTAATGAAGGCCCGCCGTGCATTGCTAGAGAGGTTGGGAGGAACGAGAGAATGAGTCAAGTAGTCCTCAAGTTGTTTATACCAAACATCTTGTGAACTAGAGTCTATGGTGTGGACGAGATTGATGTCAGTGGAAATGTTTGAAGGCAATGGCACACGATGTACCATGACATAAATTCTTGATGAGGATGATGATGAAGAAGGAATATGAGAGGTAAGGGAAGCCATGGTGTCAGCAAACTTATTCGTCGATCGAGGAATAGTCTGCAATAAGTGATGGTCAAAAGATGTTAGAAGAGTGTCAACACAGTGCTTGTATCTTTGTAAAATTTCATTTTTACAAAGATATGAACCATTGATTTGATTGACGACAAGTTGAGAGTCACCAAAGATGCTGATGGTCTTGATGTTTAAAGAAAGGGCAGTTTGAAGTCCCAAAATTAAGGCTTCATATTCAACCATATTATTGGTACATTCAAAGTCAAGTTTGAAAGACAGGGGCATGGGTTCACCTTCATGTGGAATGAGGATGACCCTCGCACCCCCACCGAGTTGACATTTAGAGCTGTCGAAAAACATTGTCATTTGGTAGAATGTGTCATCAGTCGAGAGAGTGGCGATAGATTCATCGGGAAACTCACACTGAGAAGGTTGATTGTCAGGGAGAGGGGCATCCGCTAGTTGGTCAGTGATTGTTTACCCTTTGATAGATTTCTGCTGAACAAATTCTAAGTCAAATTCAGCAAGAAGCATGAGCCAACGAGCCATACGCTAGTTTTGATATGGTTTGGAATGCATGTATTTGAGGGGATCAGTGTGGGTGACGACAAAGGTTTTGTGATTGAGAAGATAGTGACGGAGCTTGGTAGTAGTAAACACTAATGCCAAATAGAGTTTCTCAGTATGAGTATACCGAGTTTCATAGTCAACCAGTGTTCGGCTTATGTAATAGACTGCTTGCTCACAGTGTTGCTCATCTCGATGCACGATCATGGCACCTAACGAATGATTGGTAGGACTGGTAGAGAGACCAAATAGCATTTGAGGGCTTCAAAAGCCTCTTGGCAATCCTTATCCCATTTAAAGGAGACGTCCTTCTTGAGGAGATGATGAAAGGGTTGGCAATGGTTAGAAAGCTGCAAAATGAAGTGGCAGATGGATTGGAGCTTTCCTTGTAGGCTGCAGAGTTGCTTGAGATTAGTTGGAGGTGGCATTTTGAGGATAGCATGGATTTTGGTAGGATCTATCTCTATGCCACAAAAAGAAACAATTAATCCTAAGAGCTTTCCTAAGAGGACCCCAAAGACACATTTCTTGGGGTTAAGATAGACCTGGTACTGAAGAAGATGAGAGAAGATGATTTTGAGGATAGTCAAATGGTCACGATGAAGCTTGGATTTGCCAAGCAGGTCTTCGACATAGTCCTCCATGATTTTGTGGAGGAGATCGTGAAAGATGTAAGTCATGGCATGTTGATATGTGGCGCCTGCATTTTTCAGACCAAAAGGCATGACTCGATAGCAGAAAGTTCCCCAAGGGGTAATGAAGGTGGTTTTGTGCTGATCTTTCGACGCAATCAAGATTTGGTTGTATCGTGAAAATCTATCCATGAGCGATAACATCTCATGGCCAGTTGTAAGATCAACAAGTTGGTCAATGTTTGGAAGAGGAAAGTCATCTTTGGGACAAGATAGGTTAAGGTCACGATAGTATATGCAGATTTGGATCCCCCCAGTCGCTTTGGTGATAGGAACGATGTTAGAGACCCACTGTAGATAATCGATGGGTTGGATGAAGGAGACTGAAAGAAGGTGCTAAAGGTCTTCTTTGACAAGAAGTGCAACACAAGGATGCATTTTGTGAAGCTTTTGCCTAACAGGCTTAGCCTCTGGGTTTGTGACAATGTTATGAGTAGCAATGTTAGGGTCGATGCCAGGCATGTCAGCATAGGTCCAGGCAAAGGCTTGGCGATTGTCTAAGAGAAATGTGGTATAGTTAGCCTACTCTTGAGTGTCTAAATACTGACCAATCTTTAAGACTTGAGGAACATCAGAAGATGAAAGGTTAATGTCGATGGTTGATTCATTTAACATAACCTGTGTTTCAGAAGGAAGGGAGTGCTAAATGAAAGAATCATCAACACCCATATATGTAAGAATGGTGTTGTCATCTATGTAGTGGACTGTGTTGATGGTTATCGATTCATCATCTATCATGCTAGGATAAACAAGAGGGAGAGATTTGGGAACCCCGTTGAGCTGATAGGTTAGGGGTTCCAAGCAGATGGTGTTTATGCAAAAAAAACTAGGAGGGATGGAAACCACCGACTCCGTAGGTGAGGATGGAAGAATAGGCGAGTCTAGAAGAAATTGGTTGATGTTTAGTTCAGGGGAAAGGTTTGTGGAAGCCTCAGTGGGTTCTTGGAAACCCAGTCTATACTGTTTCTTTGCATTATCGTCATTGGGTGTTTTAATAGGCTGATGGGAGCCTTGTTCATAATGTCCAAAGCCAAAACCCTTCCATGCACACCTATAAAGATAGGTATGTGCAAAGGTGGGATTGCTAAGAAAGGAGAAATCGGATGTGAAGATTTGAGGCAAGGAAGAAGGATTTGATTCAGTAGGGGCTTGATCTAGCCCCCCATAGATGAGATTGGTGCGAAGGCTAGGACGACCATAAAGAATGACCATTCCGATCCAACAGTCATAGTTTGGGTTTTAATGAAGTTATCCATACTCTTGAGGAGTTTGGAACATGTCTAGAGTAAGGAGACGATATTCTCCTAGTGAAAGTCTTTGGAAGATATCGTCCATAGGGTCCTTGGTTGGTAATTGAGAAGATGATGTGGTGGCGACCACTGTTTGTGTACTAGTTGACGCTTCTACGGATGGAGGCGATGTTTGGGTTGATTCCTTGAGTAGGATAAGAATGCCGTTTGGGCTATAGGTCATGTTACAAGTCTTAAAAGGAGATGGGTTAGCGGGAATGACATGGACTTGTTTGTCGTGTTCAAATTTGACACAACAGTGAAGTGTTGAAGGGATGCAAGCCATGGCACGAATCCAAGGTCACCCTAAGAGGATGTTGTATTGGAACTCTCCCTCGATGATGTAGAAGAGCTCTGGGATTGTGTGTGGACCAATGTGGATATGAAGGACAATAGTACCGATAGTGTTAGCGGTTGTGTCATTAAATGATCTAAGGATTGCATCAATTTTCGATACACAATTCTTTAGAAGGGCCAATTGGTCAAAGGCATGGGAGGAAATGATATTAATGCTAGCATCCCCATCGATCATAACTCGTTTAATACGGGTTCTATCAATGTAGGTTGTGATGAAAAGGGCGGCGTCCTGATCTTTCTCGATAGAGGTAGGAATCTCAGAATTACTAAAACTGATGGAGGCGACAGAGGATAAAGAATGGACTAAGGCAGCAAGTGGTTGAGGGTCTTCAGGTTGAACCTCAGCTGCCTGTAGGGCTTTGATTAGAGCTTGGTGATGTTGGGGGGAGCTTTGAATAAGGTCATATAAGGTCATCTTCATAAGCGTTTGGTGAAGTTGTTTTATCATAGATTCTGTGATTGCCTCTGAAGAAGTGGGTTGGGATGCACCTAAGATGGAAATCTTGGGTTTTGGTGGTTGACGTGCTTGGACAAAAGGATAGGTCCAAGGGATAGCAGCTTTTTCTTTTGCCTTGTCCTTCTGTGACCTAGTGGTTACATGAATGGCGTTGATTTCAAAGATAGTAGGTGAAGAAGGAGTTATGGTCTGTTGGCGAGATGTTGATGTGGTTGATGCGATTAGATGGGAAGGTGATGAGGGTTGGTCAAGAGTGTCCTCAAGGAGAAGAGTGTCTTTCTCCATATAGTGGTGAATGACTGCCTTGAGGGCTCAACAAGCCTCGGTATCATGTCCTAGCGTGTGATGGTATAAACAAATCTTTGTATCATCGAACCAAGATGGTTTTGACTCGAGGGGTTAGAATGGCTTGATGGAAGGAAGGGTAATGCTAGAAGTTTGCAAAAGCTGGCATAATATCAAAGCGTATGAACCTTCTAAGGGGTCTGCACTTGTTGATGCATGACATGCTGATGACTTCTGCTTGGGGGATGCTGAAGAAGGTTTTCGTACCACCTTTTGGGTTGGTGGTGCGATGACAAGTGAAGATGACACTTTCTTTGTGAGAGGTGCCAAATTTTTGAGAGGGGGTTGACTTGTGGTTGGTGAAGGAAGTAATGGAGGCAATTTGTGTTGGTTAAGAGTCAGAGTAGGAAGCACGCCGAGTAGGGTAGAAGGATGAGGTCCTAAGATGGAGGGTAATGTTGAGGGTGGAGGAGGGGTTCACTGCTGTGGTCTGGCAGTCTTCTTTAACTTGGTTGGAAGACTACTTTTGGTCAAGGTTTGGTTCAAGTCCACCTTCACTTGCGGGTGAGTGAGGGTAGAAACAGGATGAATGCCAAGTGGCTTGATTGGTTTAGATTGGGTAGATGCAGGTTTAGAAGTGGGGATTTGGTCTTTGTTTGGATTCTTGGATGATTCTACCTTGGGAGGATTGGCAGCATGAGACGAGAGGGCACGAGAATGTTGAAGAACTTTAAGATGTTCCCACAATCCCCGATGCTCCACTTTCCTTGAAGGGAGAAGTTCTAATTTCTCCACTAATTGGGAAAATGGTTGGGAGGATGTTGGATGAGGTTGGGATCCTTGAGAAGATGTGTTAGGTGTGGTAATAGTTTTAGACCCAAGGTGTGTGGGAGTATAGCTAGATTGTCGTTGGTTGAGAAAGATGGAGAGTTAGGTTCTTCTCTTGGTAGAGAAGGAATGGGAGAGTGTGACTCCTCAAGCGGGTAAAGGGCAGGAATTATGGTGCCCTCCACTTGTGGTTGAGGAGTGGGTAAGGTCAGGTCCTCCATAGGCATAAGAAAAGAGGATGGTGAGACCGGTGGTGCCGGTAAGGTTGAGGCATCCTCCAGGATGAGAGAGGTTGATGGAGAACTGACCGAGGAAAGAGGTTCATCTATACATGATGGACTGGTAGATGGGTTAACCTCATGAGATTGGTTGGGGATGAAATGTGAGACCGTATTGACCGTTTGAATATCATGTTCATGCGTGTTGTCAATTAAGGTTTGGACATTATTTTGGGTTGGTGGATGATTAGGGAATGGTTGCTTGAATATGTTGATGCCCTGGTTTGGAGGTGCATTAGGATTATCTAGAATGAGCTCTCCCTTTTCAAGCATGTCCTGGACTATGTTTTTGAAGGTTTTATAGTTTCCTGTGTCATGACCTTTGACACAGTGGAAATTGCAGAAGTCATTTTCCCTATACCACGCAGGGATGGCGCGTGAGGGATCAAATTATGGCGGTGGTCAAATTTGGGGAAGGTTGAGAATCCCCTGTTTAACAAGCTTTTCCAGTATAGATGTATAAGATTCTCCAAGGGGAGTATATTGTCTTTGAACATATCTCTGCTAGAATTGATGGGTGGTGCTCTGAGATGTGGATGGCTCAGGCTGATTGGATGAAGAGGATGACGGTCTAATGGCCACAGCGTTAGCTGAAGCTTTAGACTTAGGATTTGACGATGAAGGTTTAGAAGAAGAAGAGTCATTAGTCTTAGAGTTGGGGTTCTTTCTCTGCAAGTTGATTTTGTTCTCCTCAATGGCATGTAATTCAAGTTTATGGGCCATCGTGAAGGCTTCGTCAAAGGTACGAAAGGTCTGAACCCTTAAAGTGGAAGAAATGTGTTTGGCACAAGCTCAGGAGAATAGTTCAATAAGTTTAGTTTGAGGTAAGGAAAAGGAGAGCTGATTGATAAGGCCTCTCTAACGAGCAATGAAATCAGCTACTGATTCATCCTCAAATTGGTGAATAGTGTAAAGGTCTATGATCGAAACCTTTTTGGTGATATTAATGGAGAAATGGTCAAGAAAAAGCTGGGCCAATTGTGTAAATGAGAAGAGGGAATGGCTAGCAATGGAGCTGTACCAGTCGAGCGCAGTGCCAAAAAGGGACATAGGAAATGTGCGCAAGAGTAATGTGTCGTCATGGGCCATAAGGTAGCAAGCATGTCTAAATGCCCGTAAGTGTTGTTGTGGGTCTTCCTTGCTTTGAAAGCGAGAAAATTTGGGAAGCTCCCACTAGTTGGGGTATGGTCTAATTGGAACGGAAGGATGAATAGGCTCATTGCAAATTTGCTCATATGAGAGAGCATTGTGTGAGCTAGAAATGGAAGTCTCTAAGCTAGACATCTTATCCATCAGCATTTTGATGATATCTGCTGACGGATTGGTGGGTGGAGCGCCCCCTAGATTATAAGGTGCTTGAAAGATATTTGGAGGGGCGTATGACATGGATGGTTGCATAGATGCAACATATGGATAGCTGGTTATGGGAGCAAAAGTTGGGGCCAAGGGTACTTGTGTTATGAGGTTGGTTGGCACAAGTTGGATAGGAGCCGTCAAGGATGGTTGAGGCATGGCTATGCTTTTTGACGGGTAAATGGTTACTCTTGTGTTTATAGGTGCAAGAGTAGGGGGAATAGAGACTAGAAGGTTTTGGAAAGGTGTGGGGTTTGGTTGAGTGACTTGAGGTTGAGGGAGTATCAGAACCCCTATGGAGGTAGGTTTAGATGGAGAGGTTACATTTTGAAGATAAGACACGGTTGGGTTATTGGTGGAGGTGTTGTCTAGTGGTTGAATTATAGGGGCTATTGATGTGATTCTTGTGTCAACTAAAGAAGTCGACATGCCATAGATTGGGTTTCCTAGGGAGTCACGCATTTGGCTATTCACGAGATAGTGTTGTAAGGCTTTGACGTTAAGGTCCAAGAATCGTGCAAAGTCTTGGTCCCCTTCTGGGACGATAGGAGTTTGAGGCAGGGTTGGGCGAGTTGGAGTTCTTTCAGTCTACGAGTTGAACTCCATTATAGGACTATTTATAGATGGTGAGGGTGGAAGCGGCTGTTGAATAGCGTGGTCAAGAAGGGCTTTGGTTTGACTGCGTGTCAAAACCGTTCAAGGCAAGAAAGGGTCAGGTTTCAGAAAACTGTGTTCTATCAGTCTTAGAAAACTAGAATGGATGTTTAGACAGTCAGAAAGTTGGATTTTATGCTTGCTATTTTTGGAAAAAAGAAAATAGACAGAGACCGACATCGGTATAAAAACTGATGTCGGTGAAGAATACTACCGATGTCGGTCAGATGACCGATACCGGTACAAAAAAGTTGTCGACATCGGTTACAGGACCGATGTCTGTTACTGTGTTTTCCAGAAACTCAATTTTTTTTTTTGGAAATGGAGAAGACGTCCTTACCAGCTCAAAAAAGATAGATTAAAATAGAGAATAAGATGATGACAGATAGAGCCTAGCGTTAAATCCCTAGAAACAATTTTATTAAGATCATGTGGCTTATGCCTTAATATGATGTTTGAGGAAGTTGGCTGTAAGAAGGGTCCTAGAATAGGCAATCTAAAGATGGTTTTAGGTATGTTAAGGTGCTCAAAAATCTGTATTAGCTTCCGTACAGGCCTGGTGCTAAGGAGCAAGCTCCCCTCACTTCACGATTCCAGTGGTTAGCTGGTTTCGCTTAGCCAAAATATACTTTCACTATAGTTTAGACTCTGCCAAAGAACAGAGTTGGCTTTCCCCTTGGTGGTGAAATCCAAGTAGGATTACCGGGTTGGGTAGGGTTGTCCGCTGGGTGATGAAATCCCAGTCGGGCCTTGTCTCAAGTGAGTTTGATGTTTTATTGAGTGCACGTGGTCTGGTAGTGTAACATCAAGTGATTTACGGTTTATTCAATATGCATTTTACTAATTACTAAGTGTGGACTAGAAAGATGCAAGAAAGCAAGAAATGAAATGTAGTAAGTTTTAAAGCCCCAAAATTGAAATATTGAATTGGAATGAAGACAAGTTGGAGAAAGGGTTGAAGAAAATGATTTTCTTACTAGACTAGAAATGCAAGAAAAAGAAAGAAAAAGTTCTTTTTATTTCTGGCTTATGATTTTTTTAGAAAAGAAGAAAGAGAGGTGAAGAGGAAGAAGCCTAATGCAACTAAATGAACAAAGAAAAAAGGGAACCCAAGGAAGGCCCTAAAGGGGTCCCACCGGGCATGCCAGAATGTTTCTATTCAAATTTTGTTTTCAATTTCAAGGGAAAGAACTAAGAAACTTAAGAAAGAATGGTTAAGGCTTGTGTACCTGGATATAGTCTGCGCACCGTAATCCAAATGCTGTGAGTACTCCTCTTTGGCTGTGGAGGAATGACACCTACAAAGAAAAGAAGCTTCAACAAAAGAACATGTTAAATGGATAGATGGTGGGTTGCCAAGCGAAAGCTTGATCCCAGAAGTATGAAAACTTCCTTAAGGGATATAAACCCACTAATCAACAGAAAGAAATGTCTGATAAATAGCTAAATAATGAAGAACTGAAATGATAAAGAAATGGAATGAAAAAGAGAAGTAAAGACCTACTTGAAAGAAGCTGTCGGATTGATCACAGTCGCCGGCATCGGTAAGCCTACTGGTGTTGGTTGTTCAAGGTGCCGACGTCGGTTAATATGCCAACGTCAGTTGGGGTAGTGACCGGCGTCGGTCAAGGCAAAGGTCTTTAGACAAAGTCTGGTTAAGTCTGTGGTCTTTGGATAGAGTTTGGTCAGGGTCTGGGTTTATTTGAGTAGTCTGTGGATAGAGTCTGATCAGGGTTTTGGTCTGTGGACAAAGTTTTGGGCTTGGTTGAATGGTCTGGGGTCTGAGTCTGAGAGTCAGGCAGAATGTATGATCCGAGAGGGGACGGGAGAAACAGGGAGGTGGATAAATCAAGATTCAGGTCTGGGTTGATTAACAGTCTCGTCTAGGGAGATATTATTTGAAAGCAATAACTAAAAAGAGAATAAAAACACAGACAGTAAACTTACCTATGCCTTATGAAAGGTGTGCTACCGATGATTCCCATACCTGCTATTGATGTAGCTTGTATGGAGAACCTGTTGCTGATGGAGAACCTGAAATAGTTGCTGCACCTGAGAGAGAAAGTGAGAGGTTTGACTGAGAGATTTCACAGATTGATGGATGGTCGAAGATTAGGATTCGTCAGTTGCTTCCAGAGATTCACTGATTTCTGATTCGGATCCCTAAAAGAGTTGGAAAGATTGGTTAAGTATAACCGACGTCAGCGATTCCGCCGGCGTCGATCGACACTTGGCCAACGTCGGCGGGGTAGAACGGGCAAAATGAGCCACTAAGTCTGATTCTCATCCGCCAAGTGCCCTATCCATTAGAGAATGACGAGGGTTGTGCTAAATATGCATGAGAGTTTGTTAGGCGGTTAGAAGAATTATGAATAGATCTTGAGTGAGTCATAGGATAGGAATTAGTCCAAGGTGAGGTGTCCCAGGCGAGGTGTCATGGGTGATGTGTCCAAGGAGGCTGGTTAATTCAAAATAAATTAATTATTTTAAATTAGTAATTATTAGGAATGCATTAAGAATGGACTAAAAGTGACCAAGGGTTAGACACTTTTTAGGTGTCTACACTTTCAATGACTACATTCTCTTATTATGACACCTTGGACTGTGAGGTATATTGAAATTCAACACATTGCAAAGAATATTGACCTTGTATAGTGAAATAATTGCATGATTTTGAAACCCTATAACATCATAATTATTTTTATCAAAACTCAATTTATTTTGAAAGTTATTAAATATTCATGAGGGCTACATGGTGGAATCATTTAATCTTTTATATACTTCCTACCATGAAACTATGAAAATATCAAAACAAGGCAACATCTCTATTTCATAGTTTTTAAGGTAATGGATCCCTAAAACTAATTCTCCACATATGAACACGACTCCTCAAGTATACCTACCACTCTATGGATTAAACATAATTTTTATGACATTTTTCAACTCCTCAAACACTATTAATGTCTCAAACATTCTTAGACTCCTTCATATAACACCTTCAGGCCTCTATGAGAGCCACTTATAGGTGTATATGCATGGTATAGGGAAGTGAATAGAGATATTGACAATGTGTATAGTGTATGGTTATACAACCTGTTCTAGACCTTCTAAAAGTATTCAAATGGATCCTCTCCACCTTTAATTACTTAAAACAAGTCAAATGTTTCATTCTAACATGTTTGGCCAAACTATGGGGCACCTGTAGGTGTCCATCAATGGTGTAAGACTATGTTAGGGACTAACTTGGTTATCATAGTCCATTACATGTCATTTAAAATATAAAAATAATTTATAATGTCTTAAGATTATGTTTAAACTCTTTAAAATCTTCATTTCCTCTCCATGACTACTATGCAAGCTTTAAGAACTCTCACTGACTTGGTTGTAGATGGGTACTTGTAGGAAACTATACTATATACTATATATAACTATGTTACCCATTAATTTTTAGCCTTTGAGATTTATATTTTATAAGAGTGAGATTAATATGACATTAAAATCATAAAATAACACATGTCACATTCATTTGAAACCATGTATAAGAATACAAACCTCTGCAGTTGGTGAAACATGCCTGCAACTTAGCAATTGAGATCCCACAAGAAAACTAATATGTTTTGATCATAAAATCACCTTAAAACATGGAAATAAAGATTTAAATCATGAAATAATTATGTACACATCTTATAAAACAACTTCCATCAATTGGTTTATTTAGACTAGCTCAAAAAAGAAGAAAACCTATAGGGCATGGGGATTAATAAGCAAAAAAGAGAAATAAACTTATAAAGAATGGTTCATAAATCATAAAAAAAAATCATTGAAATCCTACCATGAAATGGAATTGGACTAAGTGTATTGACACCCTTCAGATTCATTTGAATTGAAACAACTCTTACTAACCATACCATGAGAAAACTTGTCAACCATTTCTACATGCCAAAAAGAGAGACAAAGGAGTAGAATGGTTTTGGGCCAATTTAAATAATTACAAGGTAGATAAAATGTGGAAATTAACTTAGGTAAATTTAATATTTATTTTAAAACCTTCCATAAATGTGAAAACACTTGTATAGGCCATATAACTACCAAAACCTCTTATTTTCTAACTATTTTCTTGATTTGACTTAATAACTACAAGTTTTACAATTAGTAAAAATAATGATAATTTTCTTAAATATTAGAAATTTAGGGACAATTTGGAACACATTTCTACTTATGAAAACTATACAACCTTAATTAATGGTTCAAATGTGACCCTTTGTGACATAAAATGGTACAATGACTAAATTTGACTACGACCAAGGTTAATAACATATTAAATGACATTAAATAAGACCATGAAACACCCTATAACATCCTATAGTACCCATATATCAAGATTTTTACTATAAGGGGTTGGAATATTTTGACTTGTGGTTAAAATAGTCAACACTACCATTGTAGGGTCACCCTAAAGCTTTCATGAATACTTCTATACCTTACTCACATTCTCAAAGAATTCCATACAATGTTTGCATGCTTGTGTTAATTAATTTCATCATACACATACCTCTTCATGTCATGACTATGCTTCCTATGCACTTGACATTAATGACTTGTACCTTCTATGCTAACATTAACATTTATATCATTCATATAGACATAAAACATTAGTTGTCTTCAAATTATCTCTTTCTCTTTCTCTTTCTCTCATGACAACACTCTTCCTTGCACCTTGTCACATCACACACTTCCAACTATCCTTAATCACCTTTGACATCAATGATAATACTTGACAATCTCCCATTTTGTCATTAATAGAAACCAGTCTTAGAAAATTCTCTCAATAGGCTATTTCTCCCCCATTATAAGCTTTCTACCCCTTTGACATTAATGATAAAGAGGTACCTTTTACTTCTTGAATCACACCTTTTGAAAAAAAATATCAAAAAATAGGATCATAGAGTCTATGAAGCATCACACAAACATGTTCCCCCTATCTTCATGTATACCTCAATCACCTTTTCCTTGACATGACTGACATAGAGTTTTAGATCAAACCCTTGATCACTCACTAGGCCACCAAAAATGTTTGTATCTAACATATACCTTCTTACTAGAGAAATAAGGACTCCCCCTTTTTCCTCACAAATTTTTATTATCATATGATTCATCAAGACTCATAGACCATTCTCAACATGTATATAAGAACCTTGTTATTGGATCACACTAGAAGCATAAATAGATTTTTACTTACCTCTCAATTTTCCTATATGCATGTCATGACTTCACAAACCTTCTTAGCATTCATTACCTATTCTTGGAGATAATGAAGTACCTTTATTATATCCCATTACCCTTGAATCTCCCAATGACTAGTAGGGGTAGGAATTACTCCCAATTACTATATTAGATGCTCAAATGTTTCCTTTGAAAGTGGATTTTTTAGAATGTCTACAATCTAATACTTTGTAGAAAATTATTCAAGTTTAACATTTTGTTCACTTACTTGATTTCTTAGGAAATGATACTTGATGGGAATGTGATTAGTCTTTGAATGTATGACATGATTATTTGAGATGCATATGGCACTTGTATTTTCATAATAGATAAGACTAGGACTATCATACTCCACCTTGTAGTCTTTTAAGGCCTATCTCATCCATAGTACATGAGTACAAAATGAAGATACTAAAATGTACTTAGCCTCAATAGTAGATAATGACATTGATGAATACTTATTGCTTATCCATGACCCTAAGCACTCTCCTAAGAATAAATATCCTCCACTAGTGCTCTTCTTATCATCTAGACTCCCTGACCAATCTACATCTATATAGGTTTATATATCAAACTCCTTTCTCCTTGGATAACACAAACCAAAAACCATAGACCCCTTAAGATACCTAAGTATCCTATTGACTAATTATAAATGGTTGTCCTTTTGATCTTCTTGAAATCTTCCCATAAGACCTACTACTTGCATGATATCAAGTCTAGAGGCAGTAATGTATAATAAAATTATAATCATTAACCTATATGATGTATGATAACCTTCAAAGATTAATCCTTTTTGCTTAACTTACACCCTATGATCATAGGTGTGATAATTGCCTCTCAGTCTTCCATATCAAGTTTCTTAAGCATCTCTATTATGTGATTATCTTGTGAAATGAGTATACCTTTTTTTATTTGAATTATTTCTAACCTAAGGAATAATGATAGTTCTCCTAGCATGACCATCTCAAAATATTTATTCATCACTTATGCAAAGGATGTAGTCATAGTCTCACTATTTATACCAAATATGATGTCATCCACATCGACAAACACTATTAACTGATGCTCACTTTTTGTCTTTATGTACATAATACTATCTGTAACTCCTCTCTTGAATCCTTGGTCCAATAAGTACTTGTCCAATTTGGTGTACCAAGCTCTAGGAGCTTGATTTAGACCATAAAGTGTATTTTTCAATCTAAATACATATTCCTTATTACTTGATAATGAGAAACCCTTATGATTCTCTATATATACCTCCTCTTCCAAGTTCTCGTTTAGAAAAGCTTATTTGACATCCATCTAATACACTTGGAACCCTTTTAAGCCTAGATATGCTAGGAATAATATGATAGCCTCCAATCTTGCTACTAGAGGAAATATCTCCTTATAGTCTACCCCTTTTACTTGTGCATACTGTTTTCATACCAATCTAGTCTTGTTCCTAGTTACTTCTCCATTTTCATTCAACTTGTTCCTAAAAACCCATTTTTTTCCAATAAAATTCTTGTCCTTAGGCCTAATAACTAGTTCCCAAGTATCATTATTTTTTATTTGGTCTAACTAATCATTAATATCACCTATCTAAAACTTGTATTTGATTAATTCTACAAGGTCATTAGGTTTAATCTTAGACAATAGAGAAAATTCTCTCGATTTAGGTTACTTACCAAGTTTTTCTTTGTTTTCATACTTGCATCCTTGTTTCAAATGATTTGTGATTCACGATGGTGTCTCTAAATCTTTATTGAAGTACCTTTTGAATCTTGTCTTTCCTCAACTTATTATTCTTCATCATATATCTCTATTATTTTTTCTTCATTCTTGAAGTCCAAATTCTCTGATGCATATTTTAGCTAAGAGTGTTCCTTCCACTACATTTTTAAACCTCTTATTATATAATCTATAAGATGAGCTTATTGATGAGTATCCTAATAATATTCCTTCATCAAAATTACCTAAGTCTTCCTCATATCTTTTGATGAAACATTTGCTTCAAAAAACTCTAAAGTGTTCCACATTAGCAAGTTTTCATTTCCACAATTCTTAGGGGGTTTTATTTCCATTAATCCTTATCTATCCTCTATTCAAAATTTAGACTATAGTTCTCAATACCTATCTCTAGTATCCATCAAATAATATTGATTCATTTAGCATAGTCCTTGTCATTTCTTGAACTATTCTATTCTTTCTTTCCACTACCCCATTCTACTAAAGTGTCCTAACAACTAATAAATATATCTTTACCCCATAGACCTCACAAAACTAATAAACTTCATTGGACCTAAAATCTCCTCCTCTATCGGAACTAAATAATTTTATCTTTACATTCATTTCATTCTCAACTAAACTCGTGAATACCTTGAACTTATCAATAGATTCTAAATTTTCTTTCAAGAATGCTACCCAAGTCATTCTTGTGTAGTAATCTATGATTAACATGAAATATCTATCTCCTTGAATGATTTAGATTCTTATAGGTCCATAGAGATCAATGTACTTACCATGTTGACATGCCTTATAAAGTGTATTTGTAGGTTTGGTGATTTTAAGAATATTATTCATGAGCTTGACCAAATTATCAAATTTTAGGTGGATAAACTTCTATTCCATATCCAAAATTCATCCATCTTACTCAAAAAACCTCTCTCCTTCTTGATCTCATTTAAGACATATAGATTGGTCTCAATCATCTTAGCATTGACAATTAGCCTTCCTGATTTATCTCTACTTATGTCACACCCTCTATCATGAAAGGTTAGTGTGTGTCCTTGGTTTTAAATTTGAATTAGACTAAAAAATTTATGTTTCAAGCCTTCCACATACAATGTATTATCTATCTTGGTCTTCCCATTATTGAAACTTAAGATACCCTTGCTAACAATATTGGTAGTTATCTTATCTCAAAATCTCACTATTCTTATGACACTCTTCTTCAATGAAATGAACTTGCTTATCTTTTATCATGTGACTTGAGAAACTAATATCTATATACAACTTCATGTCTTCATTTTTAATTTGAAATGTAGTCTAAGCTATTATAGACTCTTCTCTTTTAGTCTTCTGATCCTCTTTCACCTTGTTCACAAGGTTTGACTTCTTGATCCACTTCTTAGTGGTATGACTATACAACTTTTTATCTTGATTGATATTGTTCATATGCCTCCTCTTGTAATTCCTTGAAATATGTCATCTCCAATCAAAATTTTAGCACAAAATTCTTTTTTTACTATTGAAATGAGAATTCATCCTATTCTTCCATGAGGAATTAATTATAGCATGATGTCTACAATCTATAACTCTATTTCCATGATAAATAATAATCATTTAAAGATTTCACATACCTTGTCTATTTAATAAGAATCATCTATTGATGACTATTTATTGATGCACCACTACCATTATTATCTCTTGAAGGAGTTATATTCTTATTGACTTGTTGATGGTTAATTTGGATATCTGATTTGAGAGTTTTTGCATAGTTCTTCATTATATTAGTACAATCACTTCTCGGTAGTCTATTGTCCTTTAAGGTCTAACTCTCCTTGTTTTACTTTTGGTATTGTTTTAACTAGAGACCTATCTTATCATGTGGAGACTTCTAACTATTTAAAATATTACCAAGAATTTTAGTTCTCTTTTAAAAATTTTGATGTCTTTGATTTGAGTGTTTCCTTATCTAATTTCACTTCAAGGACTCCATTTCTATTCTAAACTTGGTACACTCTTACTCCTTGGTCTTAAGACTTGTAATTAAAATCTAAATATGAGTTTCCAACTTTTTAATGATCTCTTACTATTCATTGGTGTTGTTACTTAGTCTCTCTTCAAAGAGATTGATTTGTTCCTCATATCCCTTAACTAATGATCTCAATTTTTAATTCTTCCTTATTTAGAACTTCCAATACTCTAGAGTAATCATGAATTCTACCTCAAGGTTCAATTCAGATCTGATTCTTCATCTTCCTTAACAGTTTTCCCTTTTTAAAAACATTTATTGTATATTTTTATAGATATGAATAAAATTTCATTACTATCATGATCAACACTATTATCATCATTATCAAATATACTTGTATCACTTATATCAGAGGAGCTACTATCTCCTTTGGTATAAAACAATTTCTTATTCTTAAATGACCCTTTCATGCCTTCATACATATTGAAGCTTTTTTTTCTCTTGTAAATATTATAAAACTTCTTATCCTCAACATAATGTTCATCATTCTCTCCATCATGCTCATTCTTATCCTTGTTAGATTACTTGAATGTAAAGTGGCCAATCTTTCCATAATTAAAGCACTTAAATAATGACTTGCCCTTATACTTACCTGATACTATCCTTAGTTTTATGACAAACATGGATTCTATCTTATCATCATCAATGGATATATCAACATCACCCTTGAACTTTTTACCTTGTGAAATTTTTTCAGCTTTGAATGTAGCTTCTTTCTTAGAAGGTCTTCCATCACTTGTTCTCATTTTGTAGGTAATGAAATACCATGAAGCTCATCCATCTATATATTATTTATATCTTTGATCTCTCCATAATAGAGAACTTTGAGTCAAACTTGAATGTCAAGTATCTTAATACCTTTTATACTAATATTAATTCTTCTAAGTTTTATCCTAGACCTCTAATGACATTTATCATTGCATATACTCTTAATAGATAAGATGAAATGTTTTCATCCTCCATTCTCACAATTTCAAACTACCTTATATGGGTTTATAATTTTTCCAACTTGAATTTGGTATCTCCTTAATAGATATTTTATAGCATTTCCCAAAAAACATTATCTAGATCACAATGCATGACCTTTACAAATTATGCCTTTAAAAGGCCAAATAAGATGGCATTCCCTATATTGTAGATGTTTTCACTTGAATTATTGCCTACTACATCAATTATTGGTGTAATATTTAGAGTTAATCCATCAATAACTAATTTCCATATGTCATATCCTAAGGACAATAGATAGGTCTTTATTCTGTTTCTCCAAAATGCATAGTTATTCCCACTAAAGAGAGGGGCCTTTTTGGGTGAGAAACCTCCTTATACTAGATGACTAGAAATGTTTGTGCTTATAATATCTCATTTAAGCTATTAGTACTACTTCAAAGGACCAAGATCTAATACCAATGTTTAGAAGCATAATTATTGAGAAGGGGGTTAATCAATTTTTAAAAGAAAACTTTCTTTCAATTATACTTTAACATTCATGAACCATGAAAGAAATATAATGATATAGGAAATCATAAAGAACCATTCCCATAAGCATGAAATAAGAAAACACATATATGAATGGTAAACCCTCAAAGGGAAGAAAAACCACTATGATCACTACAAGTGGACTACTATCTTATGAAAAAAAGACAACATTTAGTTGAGCACCAAATCAACTTGGAGCACCAACCCCAATAAATTCAATCACCCACTTGACTATGCTTTATCAAGCATCTACTTAAAATGAATTACCAACTTCTTAAGTGACTCAACACAAACTCAGCCACCTCATAATTTTGATGACCATCTAAAATTTTTCTTACTCAATTAACAAATGATGACCACACTTGTGTTATTCTATCATGGTCTAAAACTCATTTAAAGACCTCCTTATACTCAACCATGCATAATTTTCTTTCTTATTATTCATACACATAAATTGCTATAAACTTCCAGATATGCACACACACATGCACACGTGCGTGCGCGCGCACACACACACACACACACACACACACACACACACACACACACACACACACACACACACACACACACACACACACACACACACACACACACACACACACACACACACACTAGTTTCATGGTCACACAAAACCTGGTCAGACACACATAGCTCTTAATAAATATTGTGAATATGGTTAAATAATAATTTGAACCCATTTTGGTCTACCAAAACTTAGTAGGCCTTATTCCTCCTTTAGGTCTCATGGAGATCTATTTGCATTAGGTATACACTCTTAACACTAAAACTTGATCTTCTTGATCATAGATGGCCTTATATAAGAATCAAAAATAAATTCAATCACTTATCCAAAGAAATCTTATGACCTCGTCCATGATTGCTTAGACCTACATCCTTTGTTCATACCATGAAATCTCCTTTAGGATAAACTACCCTATTAGGCTTGTGTACCTCAAAATTATGTCATAAAATAATTAAGATTAAACACACTTAAGATACTCAAACATAAAAAATGAAACATGAATATATATTCTCCATAACCTCATGGCAATCATCAAATTATTGGAACACATTCACTTAAGAAATAAGGACTTAATAACATCTTTGCAACTCATTTACTCAGAAATTCCAAATCACCTTAAAAACTAGTCATGAAGAATTAGACCTCCAAAAATACATAAAAATGGTTATATGATATCTCTATAACATCATTAGATATAGAATTTAAATGTTTTAATGGAAAATATTGGTCTTGTAGACCAATTTATTGACCTTATGTCTCATAGTCCTATCTGAACTAGAAAAGCCATTTTGTGAGAAATATTTTCACCACATACACTAACCTAAAAAGCTTATCAAAATCATGATCATGAATTACTAATCATAAATAATTTATTAATATAATTTTATTTCATTAATGTATCATTCATAGACCCTTAAATTTATCTCTTCATCTTTGCCTAGGTTTTATATTATCCACATCATTAGGTCTATCTACAATTGGCTTACTTAGATGACCAATTTAGAGAACTTGAAGGCTATAACTATCCATAAAACATAATTTACATGTAAAATTAATCTCTAGCTTCTTATTTCATCCATTTACTCTTCTTGACTAATTTAACTTGTGAGAGATACAATAATTTCTTGATAAATAAGCCTATGACTTTACATTTTATCTCTCATCTAACTAACCACCACCACATAGAGTTACATGGGAGAATTTATGAATGATGTAATAGTTTATCTAGGAATTTTAATCCATCCTAAGTTTATTTGAATGAAATATTTCACATTGAGTCTTTATTATGGTTTTAAGGAGGTTTATCACATGGTTTGGTGTTAATGATTATTCATAAAAAAATTCCACTTGAAGCCAAAAAAAATCCCTAAATATATTATCTATGACCCTTACCCATATATCCTAATTGGTTCATACTCCCATGAAAATATTTCACATGCTTATGAATAGATGAAAGTGCTTCTTTAGGTTTTAAGACCCTCAAATAATGAGTTTGAGAAGGCCTAAAAGAATTTTCATGCATTTTATTTAAAACCATAACTTAAAACTTCATGAGCATACCTAAAACAACTTATCTCACCTTTTTTCATGCTCTCATGTACATACTTTCCTTGAAATCTGATCTTCATACCTCACTAGGCTAGGCATGTTTTAGAAGTGGTTTGGGTGCATACTTAGACTGAAGGCCCTACCCTTATAGGCTCACACTAAAACTCTCATTAATACGTATATACCTTAATCACATTCTCAAAAAATACCATACAACCTTCACATGCCTATGTTTATTCACACATACCTCTTCATGTCCTAACTATGCTTCTTATGAACTTGACATCAATGACCTGTACCTTCCATGCTAACATTAACAATGATATAAATAATATAGACATAAGACATTAGTTATCTTCAAATTATCTCATTCTCTTTCTCTCATGACAATACTCTTGCATGCACCTGGTCACATTATGCACTGCCAACTATCCTTAATCACCTTTAACATCAACCTTCATAAGATTCACCTTTGACATCAATGGCAATACTCAACACCATGAAGAGTAGGGACACTCCCAATAGTGAAGTGTGTGGGATACTATTGGTTTCTGGTTGGAGGTAAATAACTCACATGATGTTATATATTTTAGTGGTTTCAACATGATGTGATTATACTAAGGCTATGCTTTTAATCATGGAGTTGTTTTGAGTAGCTTATTAATACTATTATACTCATTGTATGATATATTTGATATTTTACTATAATGTATCCTATTTTTTATGGATGATAAACATAATAGTAGCTAATTAATTTGTAAATTATTATAAAAATATAACATAAATGGATATAAGCACATTTATAAATGTTTTTTTTTTCATATTAGTATTCGTTACACTAACTTCATTTTCTTATACTTGATTGACATATATTTAGACTATTTACTAGTTTATTTCTTGAGTGATAAATGCATTTATGTTATCTAGTGCGTTAATATTAATATAGTATTTATTGATTTTTATTAATTTAGTTTTCAAGTAATAAATAATTAGATATATATAATTTAATATAAATCATATGTGATTTAAAAAGTAATGTAATTGTTAGTTAGCCCAATGGGGTCTAACATTGTGGTATCAAAGCTTAAGTTTTATCTCTTGGACCTAATGAGTCTAATAGCATAATTTTATTCTACTAATTTCTAGAAAATATAATGATAAGAGGTAAATATATTGGAGAGAGACCCTCTAATGCAAACCTATTACTGATCACAATCATCTAGCAACAGAAAAAGTTTTGAAACTTGATCAAATTCTAGTTGTTTTGAATGATACTATAAATAGAATAACAAATCTTAAGAAAAAAGTCCATATAAATAAAGAAAAAGAGGAATAGGAATATCTATGTGAATAATATAAACATCAAGAAATGTCTTAGAATCAAGGGCATAAGGAAGTGTAACAATTTTCTAGAGCTCAAACAACTGTAGTACTTACATGTGACATGAAGAAAGTAAATCCACTCAAGTTCTATGCTATGATTTTAGGTGATATAGCTTAATATTTTCTCATATATATGGAAAATTACTTTTATATTTAAAACTATTCTAAGATAAATAAGGATATGTGGGGTCTATACCAATTGGTTGGTGAAGTATTAACTTGGTGGGATAACAAGAAGCTCAAAATGAATTTGTATTCTACTACCATCACATGGGATTAATCTATGACTCTTTTCAAATCACATTGGTTACCTAAAATATATTTCAACCAAAATTTGATATAATTTTATAACTTAAGGAAATATTATTTTTCAATGAATGAGTATTGGGAAAAATTTACAAAGCCAGTGAAGTATGTCACACAGCATCAGAATGATGAGCATTTTAGAATTAGGAAATTCATTATGGGCATAAAACCCCAAATCGGGTGTGAATCAGATGTGCAAGGACCATCTACCAAGGATAAAGTTTTTTAAAAGGTTTTAAAATAGGAAAAAAATATAAAATAATTTGCAAAAATTAGGGAGAAGTATAAGAAGATTGGTAGTTCTAGGATAGCCTTTAATAATAATAACTAGAAATAGAACGGTAATTCCAAGAACTAGTTCACAGATTAAAATACAAGATTTGGTAATACTTCTAATACAAATAAACTATGTTTTATAGAGAAGGAATTAAAGGTTAAAATCAATCTCAGAGGAAGAGACCACCTGGAGGATGTTTTACTTGTGGAGGAGATCACTATGCCAAAGTTTTTCCTCAGTGGACGATAGATGGAAAAGGAAAGAACATAACCTCTTATTCATAGTAGGGAACCTTCCAACATTGTATCCATATAGTGGTGGATAATTGATAATATGATTTTTAGACTTCTCCCATCAAAGTATTGGGTACTCTATTTAGACATCCAATTACTATTTTGATTGATATTGAAGCTACTAAAGGATTTATTTCTCCTAGAATGTAGAGTAAATTATCTAGGAAAGATAGTTTTATGGAAAATTCATGGTCAATATAGTATGGGAATGATTCCAAGGTCAAGGTTGATAGATGTCTAGTTGAGACTGAAATAAAGTTTCTAAAATTTACTACTATTGTTAATGTTTATGCAACACCACTAGGGTCATATAATGTGATCATGAGTGTGAATTGTATCTCTAGGCATAAATATAAAGTTTATTATTGAAAAATGTTTAATTTATAGATAATTTAGGAAACCAAACTCAAATCTAAAAGAGTTAGAGGGTGTTAAATCTCAATAAAGTTTCAGTCATTTAGTTGAAAAAGGTTTATCAAAATGGATGTCAATCATTCATAGTCAAAATGGATGAAGTTTTTGAAATTAAGGAACCCACCTTGGAAAACTATCCCTTTCTATGATAATTTTAGGATGGTTTTCCAAAATAATTTCAAGGGTTTCCTCCTAAAAGGTAATTTCACTTGACTATTGATATCATTCCAAGTTAGAACTATAGTTTAAGGCACCCTATAGGATCATAAAAATATATCTAGTTGAGTCAAAGGCACAACTTTGGGGGATGTTATCTAAAGTTATGATTAAACTAAGTGTTTCACTATTGGGTGCACCTATAGTCTTTGTCAAGAAGAAGGATGGAACCCTTCACCTATACATCTATTACCACATGATTAACAAGGAAAAGATAAAGAACATGTATCCATTACCTTGTATTGATGATCTTTTTGCTAAAATTCATAGTGAAATATTAATTTTGAAGATTTATCTTTGTGTGCTATATCATCAATTAAACTTGATAATTCAAGAGTAAGATATTTTGAAAACAACTTTCATAACTCATTATGAGCATCACGAGTTCACAATACTTAATTTTAAGTTAATGAATGTATAAAAAACCTTAATGAATCTCATGAAAAGTGTGTTTATATATTATATTGATCATTTTTTAATAGTATTTTTGGATGACATACTCATCTATTCCAAGAGTGACAAAGAGCATGTTGATAACTTACAACTAGTTTTTCAATGATTACAAAATCACAAGCTATATAGAAAGTTTTCCAAGTGTGATTTTTTTCAAATAAGAGTATATTAATTGGGACACATCATCTTCATATAATTAATTTATATTTATCCATCTAATATTAGGGCCATCATGGATTGGTCATCACTAAAAAATGTGCATGAGGTTTGTAGTTTCATGGGATTAAAAGTGTACTATAAAAAGTTTGTACCAAATTTCTCCAAGATATATAACCCAATTACCTCTATTCATTAGAAGAATAAACATTTTTTATGGTTAGATAAATTCAAATAAGCCTTTTAACTTTTGTGATATAGACTTACTTCTACACCAATGTTACAAATTTTGGATATGAATGGCCATTTTTTAGTTATAATAGTTAGGAAATGGTTTAGGAGGAGTTCTCATGTAGAATGGTCTAGTTGTGGACCATGAATCTAGGAAACTAAAGCCTTATGAATAAAATTATGCTCCTCATGACCTCAAGCTTGCTTCTATATATAATGCCTTTTAGGTTTTGAGGTGTTACTTTTTGGGTAAACCTTTTTAGCTTAAGACTTATAACTTATGTCTTGTGTATATTTTCACCAAACCCAACCTCAATGATTATTAGAGACAATGGTTATAGTTTCTATCAAATTATGATTTTTATATCAAATATATTAAGGTAAAATAAAATAGAGTTGTATATTCCCTTAGCCATAGAAGATACATTTTAGCTTTGGCTATAATAAGGAGAACATTTTAAGATTAAATAGTAAAATTCTCCCCTAGAGATGAATTTTATGAACAAGTTAAGAAAGATTTGGTCAAAAACTCTCAAGATTATAGATACTAAGGTATTAACTTTGATAATTATGGTATTATAAGGTACAATGGTATGATATATATGTCTGGTGGAGGAAATTGATTAACAATATGCTAAAGGAATATCATAATGCCCCATATTCAGGACATCTTAGAGTGATTAAGTTGGTAGTAGATCTAAAACCTTTTTAGTTCTAGAAAGGAATTAAGAAGGATATAGTTGATTTTATGTCAAGATGTTTGGAGTGTCAACAATTCAAGGTTGAACATATGCATCCTAATTAGTTATCATACCCAAACTTTTTACCTAAATGAAAATGGCAAGTTTTTAGTATGGAATTTTTCTAAGGTTTGCTTATGTCCATGAACTATCATGATATAATCTTGATAGTTTGGATAAACTAACCAAGGTAGCTAATTTTATTCTTGTTAATGTAAATTATGATGAACCTATTATTTATAAGAGTTTTTTGAAATAAATTTATAGGTTTCATGGGTTTCCAAAAAACATTATATTAGATAAAGATCCTTATATGACTTCTATGTTTTGGCAAACTCTAAATTTATCTTTAAAAATTCAGCTAAATTTTAGTACATCTTACCATCCAAAAATAGATGGACAAATAAAGAGAATACATTATATATTATAGAATATTTATATGACATATTGTAGGGACCATAAATATAAATGTGAATAATACCTACCATTGGTTGAGCTTGCTTACAATAACTCATACCAATAACCTATTAAAATGGATCCTTTTGAGTCATTATATGGTAGGATGTAGTTAACTCCAATGGGTTTGGATGTATTAGAAGATAGAGTGGTATTTGGACCAATATTCTTGAGGAAATGGAAGATAAAGTGAAATAAATAAAGCAAAGATTGGTTGAAGCCAATAATAGATGGAAACATTACATTGATCTGGAAAAAATAAGGTAGTTCTTAGTTGGAGAATATTTTTCTATGAGTTAAAAAGAAAATGAGTGCGATAAAGTTTGGTAAATCATTAAAGTTATCACCTAGACATGTGGGACCCTTTGATCATATATAAATGGCTAATCATATAGTGTATAAGCTTGGTTTTCCACCATCTAGAGCACAAACGAATAATGTGTTTTAGGTTTCATATCTTAAGAAGTATATTTCTAATCCTAAAAATGTTTTGGATTAGAATACATTTCAATTTAAAGTTCATGGATGGTCATAATAGAACCAATAAAAATAATTGATCTCATAAGCTTAGCTTTCATAATAGAGAAGTATAACTATGCAAGGTCTGGTGGGACCAATATTATGAGGATAGTGCTACATGGGAGGACTATGAGGAGTTATTGGGAGCATTTTATCATTTTTTTGCATGATATTTCTATTGAACATTATTTATTTTATGTTAAATGTTAATTGTATTTTATTTAACTTTGTTTTATTTTATAACTATTTATTGAAGTAAATGTCATTTGAATGATGACATGTTTTAAGGGGAAGGATGGCATATCTAGTTTCCTCTATGGATTATTTAAATTATTAATTTGTGGAATATATGGTTATTTATTATCATATCTAAGTTAAATTAGTATATTCTGGTTGGTTAAAAGACATATTATTTAGTTCATGATTAATATCTAGATAAATAGTCATTACATATGTTTTATTATGCTTATGATTATGATTTTTGTAGATTACTTACATTAAGTAGTTTATTATGGTTATGTGATGATAAGTATTTTTATTTTGGACTAACTTCTAGTTTTTTTTTATGATGTGGATTGCAAGATTGTTCCACCCTCATAGCTAGTTGAAAGGGAGAGTGTCATCAAATAACGGGGTGTAGATATCAAAAATTAGAATTGAGAGAGCTTTGGGAATGCATGCACACACCATAATTAGTTATTGAATGAAAATAAATTATAGATGATTAGGTTTTGGATACAACTAAGTCTTATTTATTTGATTTAATTTTGAATCTTGACTTGCATATGTATGTTAACCATTCATTGATTTATGATGTCTTTCACTACATTATATTAGGTAGAAGTATGAATGCATTTATTTGGTTGATATTCCTATATATCTCATTGGCTATTTGGGTACAATGTACTTAGAAATATAACCCAAATTAGGTTATGTAAATTGATTATATCATTTGATTATATATACATAACCTTGTATAAATTTTTGAATACTCATGGGTTGAAATGATTACTTGTCTTATTGATTATTTTCATGGATTCTAGATGGCATTACCATTTAAATGATAGAACACAAGGTCAAATAGAATAAAAATGATTAATTTTAAAGGAAATTTACTTAAACATAGATTGAAATCTTATCACATTAGATGTTATCTTAGCATACTTAGGCAAATAGTGTAAACTCAGACTTATCCATGGAAGTTTTGTGATGATCTTATTATGATGTTCTAATTTACAGTATGGTAAAATTAAATAATAATGAAATAGTGTTTTGGTTTTATTTTGGTTATTACTATCATTTAAGGGATTGACATTTCAAAGAGGATAAGTGAGAGATTATTTAGCCATCATGGATGGTAATGGAATTTGGACTACAAGTTTAACATGAGTGGTGGAGTGATGCATTGATAGAGGAATGTTGCATGATGTTTAGTTGGTGATATAGTAGGGTTTGTTAAAGTCATGTAGAGCATACATGGATGAAGTGAAGATAATTAGAAGAATGGAAAGAGGGAAAAAGGTATAACATGACATATGGAATAAAATAAGGAAAATCTTAACATTTTGAATTGAAAAGGGGGTTCTAACATCTCACTTGTTCAATGACCCAAACTTAATAACTAGGTTGGTTTTCCTTGCTTTGTAATAATTTTGAATTAGAAAAAGGAAAAAAATTATTATTTTTTATTAAATGAGTGAGATAATAAACAATGTAACTTAAAACCCTAGGTTGATAGGTTTATAAATCTAAGGATGAAACTTGATTTCATCCCCATGCCTATAAAGCTGAAGGCTAAGTTATTATTTAGTGAGGGACTGGTCTATGTGGGTTTTTAGGTTTATATTTTAAATACTAGGGAAACATTTGATTATAATAAACTATTTTACCCTCTCTGACACCTTTCAATCCATTATCATGTTCAGTGATTTACCTTGGATATTATAATAATTATATTACTATTTAGTTGTATTAAGGTTATTTTGGAGAATTGATTAACATCATATTCTAAATTCATAAATGGTTTTACCTAGTTTTAAAAGTTTTACCTAGCTATATAAATTGGAAGAACTTGTGTTCAAATAAACTTATTTAGATTTTCTATAAGATTCTTTTGTTTTAAAATAAATTGAGTGGTTATTAGAGACTATAAATGAACAATGGGATAGAGGAATACTAACTTATTCAAAGGTATATTTATACACATGAATCCATCCATATGTTTGTGTGTGTGTGTGTGTGTGTTACTATTGTATACATTTTAGGTATTAATGATCCTTTTGTGTGTGTGTGTGTGTGTGTGTGTGTGTGTGTGTGTGTGCGCGCGCATGCATGCATGCGTGCGCACGCGCACACACACACGCACGCACACACACACACACACACACACACACACACACACACACACACACACACACACACACACACACACACACACACACACACACACACACAAAAGGATCATTAATACCTAAACATGTATACAATAGTATAAATAATATTAAGAAGGAATGAACATGGATTTATAGTAACCTCTTTGTTAACTAGTTGTAGGTCATGATAGGAAAATAATGGAAATGTGAATAGCAATTTATAATTTAGTGGTTCAAGCATAGTGTATAACTTGTAAGAGAGTTTAAGTGTGTTAGGGACATACTATACTCATTTAGATATTCATTAAAGACCCTAAATATTTGTTATCATCAAATATTAAGATGAAGGGTGTAGTGGCAAATTTGAGAATACAAATTTATTTGAAATAATCTTCTAATTTTGTATTTAGAGAACTTTTCATATTCATATATCTTGAGGTAATTATGGAAGTGACTACATGAACCATAATAAATAGAATGAATAGTAGTTATAGGTTTATAAATATAAAAATTTGATCTCTATTCAAGTTATATTGGTTATGTCTAAATGAATAGAAGGTAGACTTATTAGTAGAGAATTCTATGTGAATCATTCTCAAGTTATTAATAAATAATGTATACAAGGATCATACTTGTAATATAGATTTCCATTCTCAAATTTTATGGGTTTATTATTTTGGAGAGAGTTCATTCATGGATTTATGTGTATGCATTATAGACAATATTATGATAAGGTTTATTTTTATATTAGATCATGTTAGAATAAGTTATGTTATGATGTATATCTTTTAATATAGAATATGACCATAATATTGTATTATTATGGAAATCACTTCTTCCTTATTAGAACATAATGAATTAAAATAAGGTCTAGAAATGTTTTTGAATAGAATATTATCTTAGACTTTGGTTGAAGATTCATTGATTATTCATATGGTTTTAATGTAGACACTATACCTATATGTATAAATAGAATGGGTTGTTGGTAGTAGATTGTTTTTAGATATACATATTTACATAAATGAAAAAATATGATATAAATATATGTTAATAAAATAGGAATACAACAACTTGATTATTTTTCTAGTCTAATGACCATATATTTTATTGAATCAAATACATTGAAAAATTTATGTTAAGTGATTGGAATCAATTGGATTCTTTTTTGATTATTTTTTACATAATTTATCATTTCTTGTTATTTTAATTTAGTATACTTTTGAATATTATTATGTAGAGTGTATTTGGATAATAAGAAATATGTATATGAGTATGCTAGTGGGTAAATTATATACATATCCCCTCATATTGTGTTAATTCATGATTTAATAATAGAGGGTTTTGTGTGAGTGAAAATGACTTAGATTTTTAAATGTTAATTCTATAAGGAAAACTCTAGCCAAAGTAATGTTGTAGATGAGACATTTTCATTTCACTATTATTATAATTTACATGTATTTTTTGATATAATTTAGATAGAGGAATGGATTACATGGTCTATTTAGATTGATGCACATGATAGGATTAATATATGCATAGGTTTCAGTTATTTCTTGAAATTTGCATTATTTTTATTTACCCTTCCACAAAGGGTAGGGCCACTCCCAGTAAGGATGTTTTTAGGAGACCAGTGGTCTATGGTTTGAGCTAAATAATTTGGATGATGCTCTCCCTCTATCATTTTTTTAAACCATAAGGTATTACACTCATGATATTTTGTGAATCATTGACCTATTTTGAGTAGCTCATTAGTATTATTATACTCATTATATTGTATATTTGATCTTGTACTATATTTTACCCTGTTCTTGATGGTTAATCAATACAATGATAGTTTTGTACTTTATACATTATTATAAAAAGCTAAATAACAATGGATGTAATCACATTTATGACTAATTTATTTTTCATATCAGTATTGATTGTACTAAATTCATTTTATTTTAATTGATTAATAGATATTCAACTTACGGACTAGTTTATTTCTTGAGTGCTAAATGGATTTTTAGATAGTGGATGATTATTACTACAACATTTATTACTTTGTATTCATTTATTTTTCAAGTAATAAATATTTAGTTATAAATAATATTAGTAATAATTTCATGTGGTTAAAAAAATAAAAATTAGTGTAAGTATTGGTTAGTTCCGTGGAGTCTAACAATCATTACGAATCACTAAAACTAAGATTAGGAAAACTATGAATCTATAAAGTGTATATATAAGGAGATGGAGAGAGATATAGATAAATTTGGGTCCATTCCCCCAACCTTGGATCATAGGTTAATTTACACATAGAAGTTAAGACTAGATTGATTGTACAACTTGATCATACTTATAACCTAGTGAATGTGCGTAAGCCAAGTCACCTCAAACTATCAAATTGGTTAGGATGGATGATATAATCAAGTATAAATAAAAAAATTGGAAACATTGAGTGATTTAATCATTCTTAACCATACCAAAAAGTGAAACAACTACTATGGTAGATTGGCTCAATATAGTTTATTAAAGTCTAACCTAGTGGATGGTGACAGTTCCTAAGAGTCTTTAGAGTCTAAAAATAAATTAGATTTTTTCAATATTTGGCACACATTGAATATAATATGCACCTAATATATGTCTCATGCTAAAAATATGTATAAAAATGGTACAATGTATATAATTTTACCATAAATGTGTATCTAAATCATATAATTATGTGTTTTGGCCAATTTGGAAATTTTAACAAGTGTGGATAACATGTTTCCCAAGCATGCCTCCACTATATATGAAGAAATATAAAAATTATTATAAGTGATAATGTTAATAATATGCTTCCCAAACATACCCCCACTATAACTTTGGTATATTAAATAATGAATAAGTGTAGATAACATGTTTCAAATCATACCCCCACTATATATCTAAACTTATGAATGTGAGTAAGCCATGTGTTTATGACATACCCCTTATAAATATAAAACTATAAAGTGTGTGAAAGATATGTCTTTATGACATGACCCCATTGATACTCCCCCAATTTGAGGTGAGGTAAGAATAGAAACTAGTAGTTACCTTACCTCAAATGTAAAAGATATCCATATTATAGTGTATCAACCATGTAGCATATAAGACAACATTATATACACAAAATATTTTCAAACTTCATCAATTATTGATAATTTCTCTCTTTTAGGAACCCATCGATTCTTAATATATTTGATTTCATACCATAAAGGGTTCACTGGGAAAGGGGTTAGTAGACCATTGGTTCTTCATTGGATTGTTGTCCCCCATACCACCACTTACTATCTACATAACCATATCATATACACTTACCTAAGCTTTGACACCACTCTTACATACTCCTATAAGTAATTCACTACCCTAATTATCCCTTATCTAAGTTTAAACCCCCTTTATAACATTTAACATACACTATTAGCATGGGCCAACCTTGTATTTAATATGTTAAAAACATGTTATGGGTTTAGGTGATTTAATAGTTTTGGGAATATTGGAGTCTTACTCCTAATTTAGTTAAAGGTTTGAGTTGACTAAATTCATAAATATTATTTCAATAATTTAACCAATCATTTGTATAATTTATTATTATTTTTAACCTTTCTATAAATAGTGATAAATATAAAAAAAATTAGACTTAGTTAAAAATAAGATGAAATTACTGAGATAGGGTCTAGAATTTATTGTGTAAGACTAGGATGGTGTTGCAAATTAGGATCTAAATTTTATTTTGTGAAATAGTATCACTAAAGTATGACACCTTGGGGTTTGATACTATAGTCCTTTTTGCCACTATTGTCTAATATTCTCATAGAGATCTAAGTTTTTTGGGTTTTGTTCATTGTTCTTGTATGATCTTGCCTATGAAATATCAACTACTGAAGATCTATAGAATACCTTGTAAATCCAATTTCGTCTTAAAAAATTAAACTTCATTCTTATTTGATCAATATTAAGAAATAAGGGGGGAAGTTAGTGTGTGTAAGATGCACTAAATGTGTATGCACACCCTTTGTGTGGGCATGATGCCTACATACCAATACTACGAATAGGGATCAAGCCATATTTAATTCTCCCACTTAATATGTTTTGTGCAATAGTGTAATGTAGATGCAAAAAATGCTAAACTATGTGTGCTTGATATGGCTAGGGATTGGTATGAGGATTTAGATATGCTTGTAGCTGGATTGGATGGTTATATGTAGAGAATAGGGAAATTTGCCTCAATGGTTTTGCTTGTATTCTTTCTTTCTTTGTAATATTTTCAAACCTCTTCTAAATGAACTTTGAATGGGATTTCATAGAGATCTATTGGTCATGGGTTGAATGTTTTCATGGTAAGCTAACAATATGAAGGATAGGAACTAGAAGGAAATAACCGTTAGAGCTAAAAATGTAATTGGATAAGAGCACTAAAATAGTACACCCTAGGGTCCAATATATAGTCCATGTTGGGCATTCCTATCCTATAGGTAGAAGACTTGGGGGGATGGAATTAACATGAGAAATGGAGCTCGGTTGAGTTAGAATCAAGTTTCAAAAGTATATGAATGATTAGGAATAGGTAAAAAGGTGCCTAGAAGGATCATGAGAGCATGCAAGAGGGACCTATCGGTTGGGTGTCACAATCCACACTCAAGCTACCAATTTTGATATTTAATATCACTACATTTACCCTCCCCCTTTATTCTAGTGTTGCAACAAAGTGAAATACTATGATAAAATAAAAGTAGAAAATGTACCTAAACTTACCTACAAGGGTGAATCTCATGAATCTATGTGATGTTGAGTGTGTATAGAGAGAGCACATCATGAATTGTAAATCTAAAAAATAAAATCAAGAGTAGATTAGTTCTTACTAGACACACTATGTATAAAGTAAAAATGTACAAAAGATGGATAAAAAAGAAAGGAAGAGAAAGGAATGAATACACCTCACTAGGTACATGAAATAATACAAAACCTGTTGTGATTTTGAGTGATATTGAGTATGTGTTGAATGATGTTGTACCAAGAGTAATATCATGAATGGATTTGAGTGGTCAATTCCTTGAGAGTGGCTAAAGAATTCAAAGGCTTATCCTTTTACTCCATTTTCACCCACTAAGTGAAGATATATGATCATGCATGTGTTAATCAATGTTTGGACTATGTGTCCAATCCCTCTAAGTAGGTGGCTCAAGAATAGAAATGTTATCTATTTTGGATCCATCATTTCCCCATGAACTAAAGTTATTAACTAATACTATTATGAATGTGTGTCATATGAGATGGATCTTAAAGCTCATGAATGCTCTATAATCTGATAATTTGATGTGGATAGTTGAATGTGTGATGGAAACTATGCCACTCTTAGCCACTAAAAAAAGGTGGAGATTAGGTTTGTATGAAATCCACTCAAAAACTAGGCAATAGCCTTATGTGGAAGCCACTCAAGAATGATTACAACCACCTATAAATGAAATAAAGCATGAAACTACTAAGAATGCCTAGGTAATGCCATAAACTATAAATAAGAGAAAGAAAATGTGTCATGCACTTTTCCCCCAATCACTGGTGTCTATAACATAGATTCTGATCTAGAATTTATACTAACTACCTAGTCTAAAACTAGAAGTGAGATCCATCATGTTTCACATGATAGCCCCTATATATGGATTCTCTGAGAAAAATTATACTAAAACTAGTGATTCTGAACTAAATGATTGCTAACATAATAATAATTATACTTACTTTTCTATCTATTTCTATAAAATTTGTTTTTTTTAAAATTTGGATATGAGCACCTAAATAAGACACCCTACTATTTGCTACTTTTGTTCATGTTTTGCAAAATTGACCTTTATCAAATCTAATGATTGTTATGTAATCATCACTATTTTTTTGGTTTGTTCTACTTGTTTTGGGTTAAAGTTATTCTTTTAAGTGTTCTAAAAACTAACTTTTTGATAGATAAGAGCTCTAATGTCTATGACAAAGACCATTTTTTGTTGACCCCACTTATGAGGGTAAGAATTAAGACCTTGCAATGACTATCCTTAGAAGAAAGATCCATACAAGTGTGTTCGGATGAAAAATACATGATATAGAAATGATAATAAAAAATATATCTTGAGATATAACATGGTTTGTAATGGAGATTATTAGATCAATAGGGGTATGCCTAGATAGATATAAAAATGTAATATCATGTGCAATATAGTTAACTAAAAATGAAGGTTTGGTTAGTTGTTAGGTGTTATTTTTTATTTTTTAAGGAGGGATCAAGCATGGTGTCCATCATGGCATCCAAGAAAGTAAGATAATGCATGATCTGGATCATGGCATTGTAAATAGTTAAGAAGTAATCAAGTAACAAGCACACAAGGTAAGCCACAATAAATACACAATAGTGGACAAGGGGCCAAGCAAGCAAGGGAGATGGGTACATGCCACTCAAAATATAAATCAATCATACAAGGCATGTTCAAATACTACATACACATAAATGAAATAATTAAAGTTGTCACAAGGGCCATAGGAAAATAGAAGAGTATAAGCAAATGACATTGGAAAATGTCATAAGGCACACACAAGAAAAAATAAGAACTAGTAAATATAATCAAATATAGCTATGAAAATTAAGAAAGGAAATCATGTAAAAATTGAAAATATAATCACATCTAACTAATTAAAGCAGAAAGTGAAAGTATGCAAAACATGTAGTACAAGACTAGGTAAATTCTAAGAAATACACATGTTATATAATAGTGAGTATTATATAATAATATATGGCTGAGAGTAAGTAATTTACATCAAAATTATAACTAGAGTGTGTGGTATAGGAATGTCATAACCTAGATGGTGTAGTCATGATGAAGATGCCCCACATGGGTATGTATATTGCTGTGTTTCTTGAATGTAAAATTAGTATGCCCCCTCAAAAAGTATATTTAAGCAATAAAGGATCTATAAGTCATGATTATTTTCATGGGAGACTCCCTATCATGGTGTCTTGTATCAAGGAGAGGGATCATGTGTGATCATGAGGCATGAGGGAAGGGTTGAGACTGTAACTCAAAAAATTGTGTATGGTATTAATGATGTAAAATATTGAATTAGAAACCAACTATGGGGTCCCCCTATAACTCTAAGAAGTGGATGTACTTTTGGGGTTCTTAGTAACCCATCTGGTAGTAGGAGAAGCTCTCTAAACATGTGCTCTATGTGTAAAATCATGAGGCCTCAATGATATTACCTTGGGTGTAAACACTGTGGTTGGAAACTATCTATAATATTAAAATTGTGGTTACTCTAAAAGAGGCCTCTGTGTAAGTGTATAAACTCTCTATGCCAGTGATGAGGGCTCAGATATGTCTAAATATGAATTGGAGGAAAAAATAAAAGTAGTGGAGAAACTAAAACTAGTGGTGGAGCTAAAAATGGTGACTGTAAAGTAGTAGATGGCTCTAAAGTGGGGAGTGGTAACTCATATGAAAGTCCACCAATTATAAAAAATGTATTAACCTGAGTGAATTTTATGAATCTATGAAATATAGAAGGTACTACACAAAGTTTTTAGATCCATGGTCGACCAAGAAACATATCAAAAGATCCTGTACTAGGAACAATAGTAAATAGTGTGGCCATATCTGTTGGACCAACCTATAGAGGAAGTACAATATCACATAATTAACTCTCTATGTGCCCATTGAATCCATTGATAACTATGTCCATCAGGGTAATATCCTTGTCTTAATATCCTAAATACTACAACAATGTCATAGTGCACATGTTCAGAGTAGATATATTGTCTATGAGAACACTATGAATAAGATGATTATGAATGTAAGATTTGATAAAAAAGTGCATGATAATATGAATCATATTCAACTATTTCCTACTCTAAGAAGGAGATCAAAGGTTTAATTGGAACTCTGGAGTTATACACACCAATAATGTTACTCAAAGGATCTGACTCAGATAAAGGTGTCTTGTATATAGTTGGTGGTAGATGTGCATGATATGCATGGTGAGCACCTAATGTGTCCCCTATCTCCTATTTATATTGTTGTGTAAAAGGATGTGATAATTTTTTTAGAGCCTTGTCTTGTGTTTTATTTACCTATGGAGGATTAACTAGAGTGCCAAGATCAATAAGATTTCCATCTATCAAGTCGTATATCTTGTATTTAAAGCTAATGCATCTATTTTTTGTATGGCATGGTGACCTATGAAAGTCAAAAAATACATTTGATCATATACCCATGGAAGAGGCTTTGTTTGATTAACTTCCCAAATAGGAGGGAGAGATATGATATTACATTCTAAAAGATATTATAAAACTCTAGTTAGAGAAACTAGTAGATTGGTAAAGGTTCTTCGAGGAGGTGTTGATAAAACCACTCATTGACGGGGATCTAAAGTCACATTTACTATAGTTTGATTATAATTTTTTTATCATTGACCTTCAATTTATATTGGACTTTGATGTTACTCTTGTTTTTTGTTTTTGATATACTTGTGTACTTGAGTTTGCCTATTGAAATTCATTTGACTTCCCTTTCCTTTAGTGTATGAACTAACTTAGTGAAGGAAGAGAATCTTTTGAAAATTATTGATTCATGAAAATATAGTAGAATAAGTTATTTTAAGATCTCTTGGAACTCTCGATTAGCCATGGGGATAGTCATCTTAGATAAAATAGTCTTATATCGAAGAACATAATCTATGAGATGCTCATTTTATCTTTTTTTCTATTGTGAAATTTGGGCATAGGAAAACTTATCACCAATTTTAATGCTTAAATGAATTAGGAATATATTGTTTGAAGGATTGAATTCATTGACTAACTAATTTGATATACTATCAAACCATTGTAAATCATAATCCTTTAGACTCCATGAAAATAGCTTGGTTAGTAGTTAGTCATTTGGCATATAGTCCAAGTATTCTACATGAAAAACTCTCAAGTGTATCTAGATCACCCTTCAAATCATATAGAGTAAGCTTGGGTTGAAAAAGACTTGGTGGCAAGGGTATAGAATAAATATGACATGCTAATGGTGTATGTAGTAGAACAAAGAATCCAAAGTCTGCATTGGTCTAGAAGCACCTTGCTCAAGATGTATCACTTTAAATTGAAGAAATTTTATCTCTTTCACAAGAGTATACATGTCAAGAGACAAAGATGTACTAGCTATAGCTATTAGTGGGATAGAGGAAGGTTGGGATACTATAAGGGGTTATTCAGACATAGTTGCCCTCATAATGTCATTAACAATTGGTTGCTCTATGGTTTGAGAGGATTAACCATTTTTTTTTTCCTCTTATTTTAGTATTTTATGTATAGTATCTTACATATTAGGGTGTTTAGTTAAGATTTTTTTTAATTTCCCTTTTATTAGTTTCATCAAAATTGGTATATTAGGCCATTGTTAAAGTAGGAAAACAAATTGAAAATTGATTGGATTTTTAGTAATAATTTTTAATAAGTAAATTGATATAGAAAGAAAGTAATGAATATAGGAAATGTAAAGTCCTAAAAATAGTAAATCATCAAATTCATAAAAAGGATACAAATCTCACATACATGTAAGGTGATACCTCAAAAGCAATGGGACCTAGTATATGCAACTAGGGTTTTAAAAAATGATTTTTTTGAAAAATACTAAGTAATTTTAAAAATTAATGTGAATTTATGATTTAAATATGTAGGTAAAAAATTAAAAAATTACTGGAAAAATTAGCAAGGAATTTTCCCTAGGGTTTCTAAGGTTTTTATGTGCAAATGAAGTAATTTAGATTCACCAAATGATTAAATAGTTTTTGGAATATTAGAGTCTTATTCCTAATTTTGTTAAAGGTCTAAGTTAGATAAATTAGTAAATAATATTGAAATAATTTAACCACTAAATTTTATAATTTATTTGTATTTTTAACCTTTCTATAAATATAAATAAATATGGAGAAAATAAGACTTAGCTAAAAATAGGATGAAATGGCTGAGACAGGGTCTGGAATTTGCTATGCAAGACTAGAACAATGTCAAAAATTAGGATCTCAATTTAATTTTATGAAAGGATGGGAGCACGAAAATAGGACACCCTAGGGTATAATGCTATAGTCATTTTCTACTGCTATTTTCCAAATTACTTATAGAGATTTGAGTTTTTTGTTTTGCTTTGTTCAATGTCCTTATAGAGGAGTGTACTCTTCAAAGCCTAGACTTCATTGTGCTTTGATCAACTTGAGAAAGAAGGTGGGCGTTAGTGTGTGTAAAATGCATTGAAAATGTATCCATACCCTTTATGTTAGAACATTTCATACATACCAATACTCAAAAGATGGATCAAGCCATATGTAGTTCTCCCACTTAATGTGCTTTGTGCAATAATGTATTGTAGATACAAAATATGTTAAACTAGGTGTGTTTGAGGTGGCTAGGGAATAATGTGAGGATTTGGATATGCTTGTAGATATATTAGATGGTTTTATGTAGAGAATAGGTAAATTTTCCTCAGTGGTTTTTCTTGTATTCTTGCTTGATTTGTAATATTTTCCAACCTCTTCTAAATTGACTTTGAATGGACTTTTATAGAGATCTATTGGCCATGGGTAAAATGTATTCATGTTAGGCTGACAATATGAAAGATAGGAACCATAAGGAAATAACTATTGTAGATAAAAATTCAATTAGATATGAGTACTAAAATAGGACACTCTAGGATCTAATGCTATAGTCCATGTTAGACACTCATGTCCTATAAGTGCAAGACTTACAGGGATATAATTAACATGGTAAATGTAGCTGGCTAAGCTGGAATCAAGTTTTAGAAGTCTATGGATGACTAAAAATAATAAAAAAATGTGTCTAGAAGGGTTATGAGAGCATGCAAGAGGGACCTATGGGTTAGGTGTCATAAGCCACACTCAAGCTACCAATTCTGGCTTTTTATATGACTAAACTAGATGAGCTCTAACTGGCCTAGATTGGGAACTAACTTTTATTTTATCAAATAATGATATAGAGTAAAATTAGACTAGCTGTGTTAGCTAAAATTTCATAAAGGTTTAGGTTTAGATTCAAAAATATATACACATCCGCTTTTACCAATTATTAGGAAGAGAAGAATAAGAATATTATATTACACATTTATTTATCCTCTATTCTACTTGAGGAACATTATTTAGTGTTTCAATACTTTCTTTGGAGATACAAAAATTTTCATGTAGAGAATTATTTTAGATACATAGATGATTTATGTATCGTATAAAATAATTATCCTTGTTATCCTTACATACCACAATAACCTCTTGCAAAGCACCTTGGATAAGGGAGAGATTAAGTCTCAAAGGGTGAATTCATATTCAAAGGTAAGTATTCCTAACTTTATTCCCCTTTTGTAAGAGTAGATAGATTTGAATTTATACTTCTCTCCCATGTACTAATACATTTTATACATTTACTTGAGCATAGATCTATTATGTGTGTCTACATTTTATGTTTATTACTCTTAATTTTTTCCACAAGCTTTGGTGAGCACTAGATTAGAATTTACTTTACTTTTCATATACTTTTTGAATATGAAAACATAGGACCTAGATAAGGTTGTCATAGCGTATTGCTTGAATAAATGCTTTGAAACCCTCTCTAGTGATGTTATTATGATAAGAGATCCCTTAGTTAGGTCTAGTGGATCCATCTTTCTCATGACCTTGAATATCTAATATATCAATAATCATAAGTGTGAGTAGAATTTATCTTCTTTGAGATAGGATTGATTAATAGGCCAGCTACATTTTCCTTTGTATACATTCTAGTGTACCTGATATGCATCAAAACCTTGTAGCTTTTCTTTCACACATTAATTTTATTATAATATTATATATATATATATATATATATATATATAAATACTATATCAAACCTGTCAATATAATTATAATATTCTATGCACATATTTAACACATAGTCACCCTAAAATGACTGTGTTCTATCTATGAAGGTCTTCTCCAAATATAGGTGACTAGATCAATCAACTCAGCATAATATTATTTAGTTAAATAATTTCATACATAGTCAAATTATTTAACTCTATTTTTAGTTATTTTTCAACATATAGGTTTGAATACATAGTCAATCTAGTCGACTATGTTCACAAATTATTTTTAATCACATAGGTTCTAAAAAATCCATAAAACTAGTCAAATTTATTCCCAAAATATTTGAATCATTAATTGAGCATCATAAGATAATTTTTTTTGAAATATAAGCATATTAAAACCCACTAAGGTTCATTCTTACTCTCTTTATCATTTTAGTTTACTATTTCCAATACTATTTTTCACAAATTTTTAGTTTATAAAACTACAACCTTATATCAATTTGGGTTGACCATCTCAATATAATTATGTAGGATATTTTCTATCTAGAATACATAGTCAACCTATTTGATGGTGTTCTTATAGATCTTGATTTCATAGAATAGTAGCAAACCTATTGAGTCTATTATACATTTTCTGTATATAGTGTCACCTGAACCAGCTATGTACTCTTCACAATCATGGGAATTAATTTATTTTTTCTAGTAATTAGTTCATTTTTCATTTCAATTACTTGCATTATTAGAGTAATAAACATAGATTCATTAAGTGGTTTTCCAATTTATACATTTAGTCACAATATTTTTATATTTTGTGCATGCTTCCAAATCAATCAACACTGAAAAGCATTAAACATTTGTCTTCCCAAGGTCTACCTTCTTAGATTTCATCACAAAGTGGGAGGCCAACTTGGTTTTCTATAAAATTATAAACACGTGGTTGATGGTATATATTGGAAAAATAACTATCATTATTATTGTTGTGGGATTGTGAAGTGAGGAGGTACGCCCTAATATCAAGCTAGTTCTATCACAAATATATATCCTTTTTAGCTTAAATTTCCTAAACTATCCATAGATTGATTTCTAGTCACTTCTTAGAACCAAATTCCAATAAAATTAATTTCATACTTTAAGATAACTTAATAACACTTATAAATGACCAATTATTTAACATTTACTTTCAAGTTGTTGCTTATTCTTTGATCATTGTATTTTATATTGAAAAACTTTCATTATCTAGCCTTAGTGTAAGGTTTGTGATGTGTGTTCCAATTAGATCAATCACATTTATCCAATTTATTGTGTGCTTCATTTCATTTTATTAGATTTTATGTTGTAAAATATTTATCTATTTTTATAACACTATCATCGCTTTAACATAGTCTCTTACAGATGATTCATCATATTTGCCTTTAGTTTGCAGTCATCCTATCCAATTATGTACCTTTATTTCCTTTTTATTTTACCTATATAATAATTATATATATGATTTGTCTAGATATGTCCTATTATTTCATGTTATGTTTACTACTCAGGAGTACACTATCGATTTGCATGACTATGTGCTTTTGTTCTTCATTTTATTCCCTATTTTATAGAACACAGTTGACCATTAGGATTATGCATCCTATCAACTGATTTTTATTTCCATAATATTTTTATCCTCTCTTTCTTATCATGAATTTACTATTTGAGGATAATAAAGAGTTAAATATAACAAACATGATGAGTTTTACCAAGCCTAATAGGTTTCCAAAGAAACAACTTGTGGATTCCACTTTATATAAAAGTAATGTTCATGTTTCCACTTGAAATACCAATTATGAGACTCCTCCTCATTCAACCTCAATTTTTAATCCTTTTTTCTTCTTAGAATATGACTATGATTTATATTATAGTCTTGAAATGCTATTCTTTATTACTAAATTTCCTTAAAATAGAGGAAAGGACCCTTCAACCATTTATAATCTTATGATAGGTCCTCAAGTAGAATAACCTCTTTCATCCTCCCCTACCTTCTCTCATGTATTTGGGTGAGATAATTTATTTACTTATCAACCTTTTACTTATATTTTTTCTATTTCACACACCATTCCATCTTCTTCTATGACTTTTTCAACCTCCATGCCAAATATTTCCACTAGCGTGCTAGGTTCAACCTCTAGTGAGCCTTTTCCAAATATCATTCTCCTTAATCATTTCACTAGTACATATTTTTCTATCAATTATTATCATGACACTAGTACATATTTTTATACCAATGCCAATCATTATACTAGTGTTTCATTTTCTACCAATGCTTTTCACATGACTAGGGTGGTGCATGATACTACACATAGTGAAATGGAAGACACTAATACCAATACCAATGCTTCACATGTTGTGACCACTAGTAAAAATACAGCCCAAACTCACCAAATTTTATTTAAAACACTCAATCAAATTCATAATTCCCAAACAAACATGTAAATCAAATGATGTAAATGCAAAAGCATCTCATTATCCTTTAAAATCAACCATAATAGGTTTCATGGGGAGCACAAAATCTGAATTCCCCCCACCCCTCCTTTAGGTATTCCCATTGTATCCTTATTACTAAACCACTCCTCATTAATAAAATTATCAAACATCTCCAAAATGAACCTATTGTACCTTAACTTTCTAATATTGTCATATGAGGTACCACACCTACTATCACCTATAATAGGTCTATCAATCCCACATTACACTTAAAGAATTTGGTAGCATTTATAAAAATTGGGTCAAACTTAACACCTTCGATGATAAAAATCTATTAGATAAAAAACTCTTAAGAGATGATCTATATTGGTATAATCAACTAAAAACCCATTTTATCATTAACTTGGAAGACTTGGTTTATTCACTAGTCTAAGAATTTTAAAATAGTGATGTTTTTGAGCATAACTTAGCTCAATTCATAAATTTTAAATAACTTGAGACTAAACAAACATAATATTTCATAAAATATGGAATAAATTGTCCAATAAATGTGATATTACTCTTCTAACTATTAATTAATTCTATCTACCCCAAGTTACAATACTGATTCAAAAATCTCTCTCCAAGAACTTTGGAAGAAGCCCTTGACCAAGATAAGTGATAAGATTTTCTCATGTACCATTTTTAACTATCTGAACCTACTATGGTTACTCATATTCTAATTAAAAATAAAAAATTTCATGTTACTAAAGATGGTGTTATGAATACCTATGACACCATTTACAACATTTAAAAAATCACTCCTAAAAACATTATGGAGCATGCTCCCCCTCCAAACAACACTCCTAACCCTACATATTCTAAAACAAACAAAATTAATGTACAAAAACCATTATCATTATCCAAGCTTCAAAAAAACATTCAAAGATCTATACCATGAGATCTTGACCTCACTCATCCAATGAAATCATGGCATGATCGAAACAAATTTTGTTGGTTTCATGTGATTTGGGGCCGCTCTCAATAGACTTGTAAACAATTATGTAATATAGTTGTGGATTATCTTCTTGTCCAAAAATTTGATCATGAATCACTCATTCTCAAATGTCAACAATAATATGACATCATTTTTAAATCCCATGAAATAGAAAACAAAAATAAGCTAATGCTCATCTTGTTATATACAAATATCCTCTTCTCAATCATCAAAATAGTAATGACAAGCCTAATACTTCTAAAAATAATTTTTAAAGTCTTATATACCTAAATAATAATGATTAAAATGAGGTAAATATGACTGACATGTGAAGAGTAGTTTCCTTTAGTTACTCTAATCAAATACCCACATACCAAACCTCTCAAACATTTCACATCATTCAAGACACTTCCCCATCTCATCTCATGGATTTAGGGAAAGAGGAAATTATAACTTTAAAATAACCTCTTTTGACACCTCAAATTGATCATACCTCTCACACTATATCTACTTTTCATTTAACATCTACAAATATAGACAACATTCCCCAACCTTTGAATATTATTTCTTCAACCCAGTCAAAAAAATATCTCAATTGACCATCCCATCACCTAACGACAATCCACATATTTATTCTCAACCCAAACCAACCACACCTTCCCAACATAAGTTTAATTTCACTTCTAATCTCCTTCATAAGAGCTCTTGCAACGTTATTCATTTATATCTAGAAATTCCCCCATGGGTTATAATGAATGGGACTCCATTGTGTAACTCTCTCATATCCCATCTCAAATACCTTTCCTCATATTAATGGAAAATTCCCCCCATCATCAAAATTGTCTAATGTAAATTTCATTTAAAATGAACATCCCTCATCCTCCTCTAGTAGGATGCGAAGCTGCCTTATTTGGATCTAAAGATAGTATCCTTAAAAAACATGAAGAAATGTCCATACATATTGATGAAATAGTGGACACTTCTCTTTTTTTCAAGTTTCTTATTGCTTCCATGATTCTAGATGAGATTTTTCTTCATGCAAATGATCCTCCTATTTTCATTACCATCTAAATTTGTGAATCCAAGTCAAGCATGCCTTAATTGATGAATGTTCAAGTACTTATGTTGCCTCCATAAATTTCATTAAAATTATTGGATATTTTAAAAATAATATCAAGCCCATATATAACACATGTTAGGTTATGATATAATGTAAATGCATCCTTTAGGTTTCATGTGGCTTCCCATTACCCTCCCTCTTGTCATAGTCTACATAAAAGTTATGATCTTTAACTCTCCCCTCTCTTATAAAATCTTGGTTAATAGACCTTGGACTTATCGAATGAGGTATGTCACCTCATCTAAATTTTAATGCATCAAATTACCTCATAATAGTCTTATTTATAATATTTAAGGAAACACAAAACTTTAGAATTTTGAATAAATCCAAGAACATGGTGCCTTTAAAATTACCACCCTTGAACCTTTACCTAATATCACATTGAGGGAATATCAACTCTTTAATTACCCTTTCAATTATAATTGAGGTTATAATGGTTTCCCCAAACTTATTGGGAACATACCACCTAACCTCCTAAATTTTGATGATGATAAGCCGGATGAAATTAGCTTCAAGATAAAAAATTATGATATTTCCCCTCATATCATCATCCAAATTCCTCCCTATTTGCATCCTTAATTCCTATTGATGATATGCATATGGTCTTAACCAAGAATAGACATTGCATTCATCATGCGACTTCTGATTATAAGGTCATACCTACCTGTACGATCAACCTATATACACTTGACTATGATCATAGTTATGCTTTAGATGTCCAATTTTTAGGAGGACTTGTCTAGGCTGAGATGTTAAGATTATTTGATATCATACTTATTTATTTTAGTATTTTCATTCATATTATCACATTCATTCCTTCATAGTGAATAATTTTATTATTATTCTTATGTTTTACAAGGTAGAGATGGAGTGATCACATGGTACACATCTAGTTTCAATGTAACCTCTTAGAAGAATGTGCATGGATCATGTCATGACCAAACCTTACCATTTTTATAGATATTAAGATCCTTTTATTTTACTTCCCCAAAGATTCTAACTATTACTCTTAAGATTTCCACATGTCTAGCCTCACTTTTAGCTAAACATATTTCAATTCTTACTCCCAATCTATCTTTAGTTGAGCCTCATCCTAATCTGACCTTGATTTACATTCAGATGAGTGTAGTCTAGTTTTTACTTTAGGCCTAGTTTCGTTTGGTTATGGCCTTCTTCTTTTTTTTCATCTTTATCTCATGCATGCCTAATGAACCAATAAACTTTATTGTGATATCCATAACACTATTAGTCATTGGACTAGAGACTTCTAGTTGTATTAGTCTTCACTAGGCTCTCCTTCTACCTCTTCTATTAGTAGGCCCCCAAAGTCAATTAACAAGCATATTTGTTGCTTTCATGGGATATATAATCACTCTTCTACTTACTAATGGAAGATGTGAAATTATAAAACCCACCATTTCGTATCCCAAATATAAAGATATACCTCCTAAATTATTACTTGAGTATAACCTTAAATATGGGAAGATATATTATCTTTGGCAACAATGTGGTACCCATCATACTAATCATTTCCATATTATTTAGAAACATCTTGATGATCACATTTCATTGATACCTATACCAAATCTTCCTCCCATAGATCACTCATGAAAGAAGGCTCCTCCTTCTTCACCCATGGTTCCTAATTCCTCACATGTGGTTCCTTCCTCACATTTGTTTCTTTCCCCAGACATGGCTCCTTCTTCTCCACTAGTGGTGATTCCTTATCATTCCACATTTACCTTTCCTCTTCAGGCATAATTTCCTTTCCTTATGTATCCTATGCATGAGATCCTTTGTGATAATGATCCTTTAGCTACACCTAAATTTTATATTGAGGAAATTTAGAGATAGGTATTTTCACAAATTTACATTAGGATGGATGAAATTTTAGTAGCCTTTAGGAGCCATATTCATAGAAATAATTTAGATGTCATAGATAATATTTATAGACAAATTTATCAATATTTGTGAATGGCTTGGTGTTCTTTCACTTTGTTCTTCATTATCATTTTGTATTGGACTTGTGATACGCTTTTAGATATCTTATATCATTTGACTATGTGTTACATTTGGTTTCACCTATCTATTTATCATGTATATTTATATTATATGTTATGTATTGTATATATTTTAATTTAATTTAATTTTATTTTTCTTATGGATTTTTTTCATTATTTCTAATATTACACACATATGTTTAGGAGTTATTTTATTTCATAAATTTGTTTTCTTTCCCAATGATTATTTTCTATCTTATCTCAAAAAATTAGATAACTATTATTTTTACTTGGTTATACAAACCTTTATCCCCTTAGTAATATTTCTTTTACCATATGATAAGTTGGTAAACAAGACATCTCATTGCACTTCTATTTATTTTTCTTCATTTCATCCCTATTTATTCCTTTATTTTCATTTCACATACTAACCATACATAAGGATGAAAATTGAGATTACATATTGGTTCATTGGTAAGCCTAAGTATTTAGTCAGTCATCTCTTTGGCTACTTACCTTCAATTAGCCAAAGTCTAAATATCATTCATGTGCATTGCTTCTATTATTCATGTTGGTTGTTATAAATCCATATGGAGGAGGAATCCTAAAAGCCATAAAATTTTAAATCCAAATCATCTAAATAAAAGGAAATCATACAACACATAAATTTCAAAAGTCAAATCACACTAAAAAATATGATTCATAGCACATATCATTTTTATAATTGAATCTAAAACTCTATATTTGGCCTCATGATAGAGTTGAGTTCCATTGGGGTGAAATAGGCTAGTATATTGTGAAAGGAGATAAAAACTCTTTTCATGTTACCTACTTTATCACATAAGTACCCAATCTTCATAGTAGATCAATAGTTTTGTAAGAGGTCTTGAGGAATGGAGAACATGTTATGGGAAGGTAGGTCCATTTCAATTTTCTTATTCATATAACTAGCATGAGTTTATCTTAATATCTCACCTATTTTCCTATATAGATTTTTTCTTATTGTGAATAGATATCCTTTGTATTTTTATAGTCACTAGATTCTTATTGTCTTTCTTTTGTACCTAGTATACCTCATGTTTTATAAAGTATTATCATAGACTCTTATGATATGATTTTTACATTCCATAATTCATTAAAAAATTCCTCATATTTACCCTTGATAATTTTTTGTAATTGATCATTTACCCCTAGGGTTTCCCTATGTGAGTTTCAGTGTAAGATCTTAGGTAAGACTAGGCTCTCCTCATAAATTACCATAATAAAATATTTACTTATTATCATAAACCTCATTGGTGTTCCCATTGTGAGTTTTAGAGTAAGACCATGGATAATACTAGGCCCTTCTCATAAATTAACACATTAAAAACATCTTTTAAAATCATTTCCCATAGTTATTTCTACCTCATTGGTGCTCCCTTTGTGAGTTGTAGTGTAAGACCATAAATAGGACTAGGCCCTACTCACAAATTACCACATTAAAAAAATCTTTTAAAATCATTTTCACAGTTGTTTACACCTCATTGGTGTTCTGTTTGTGAGTTTTAGTGTAAGACCATGGATAGGACTTGGCCCTCCCCACAAAATATTCCAATACCTAGTTCTTAATATAGCCAAGTTATAATGAAATTACATGCACCAAATTTGTGATAAGTAATTTTTGATTATGAGTTACACGTAATTGACATATTCCCATATTGATTTAGTATGTTTTATGTTTAGCTCATAAGTATTTCACTTTTTTATTCTTATTTTTTTGATTGCATGTATTCTTACAACCATTTTATTAAATGTTTCCTACTTCCTAGTTTAAATTAGTGTGATTAATTTAATTTAATTTTACATTATCTTTCTTTATATACTTCCTAGCTTAATTTAATATGATTGATTGAATTAATTTTTTTTTAATACCATTGGTTTTTCATGTTCCTTCTATTTTATTACAATATTATCATACTTACCAATGAGATATAATGTGATTTTCATTTTTTTAATTTGGTGAAAATATTTACATGGTACTTGTTCCCCTTTCTACCATCTTTGGTTTATTATATTTATCCATCTTTTATTTCTACACATTTCCCATCATGATATAGTGTGTATTACATTTGTTTTGATTACTTATACATTTTTTACTTTTTATGTTTAACCATTCATGTGTATCACGTAATGCTAGAAAATAAAACACATATCACATAATTCCCATAAAATTTATAAAAAATCCAAATACATGTTCTAGAAAATAAATATATCCATGCATCCACATCCAAATCCATGTATAACTCATGAGATCAATGAAACTTAAAATATACATACATACATACATATAGATCTATAGCTATTGTATTTTATAGTTTGTATTGTATAAAACACATGGTATATACATACATATACATTATATATATATATATATATATATATTTATATATATGTATGTATGTATGTATGTACCATGTGTTTTATACAATACAAAGTACAAAATACAATAGCTACCAATCTAAGGTTGTGTTACATCTTGTCCATCCTATGACCTAGCCATGCTACCCATGGTTACCTATAACTGACCCCTCTAAATAGTATGTTGTAAAGAGGTAGTCTAGGATCATAATCCAACAATCTATCCCTATCGATTAGCCACCTAGGCCTATTCAAATCCTATTTAGATGGTAGTCACCATGTGTGTGGTTCTCTCTTATGCTAGGTCCTTATAGGCATGTTCCTCTCCATTTTTAACCCCTATTAATAGATGTGACCCATCACCACATGCATGTAGCTTCCTTGTAAACTCTCTCACTCATATAATCTATCCCACCTAAGCTAGGTGATATGGAACCTCAAGATCATCTAGCATGGTAGGGTCATATGGTGTCAGCATTCCATCCAAAATGTCATGATGTGCAACCATAACTAGGGCTCCTCATCTAACCTCCTTTGTCCATAAGATTTGTAAAACCAAAAACAAGATAGACATAAAATCATTGCATGCATGTGCATGTGCACATGTGTTCATGTGTGCACACACACACACACATAAAATAATCTATCATAATTAATGATGTAACTAGTGTTCTATATAAAAAAATTAAATCAATTTCAAACATTTATCATTAGTGTTAGTTTCACTAATCATGGTCTCCTCATTTTCTTGCCTACCAAGTACCTCATCCATTAGTTTCCTCTATACCAATTCAAATATAAGAGTCACCACCTAAGCCTATCATGGTCTTATCCTCATTGGTCGCTTTATATACCAACTATTTCTTAGAGCTACTGATGGATCCCCTTGTATAACAACTAACACCATTCCTCCTCACATTGATGATACCTCCATATCCAATTAACTTATAATGGTCACTACCACCTTTATTATGGTGAATGTTGTGCTCCTTCATTCACATCCATAACATCTCCTCCTCCTAACCCCATTGACTCTTGTTATCATGATTAACCAACCCATGGACTAGTACACTAAGGCTTGATCACTGATAGTTGTTATCACTCTAGAGCACACCCTACTTGAAGATGTGAAAAACTCACCCTCATTCTAGATGATAAATTGGAACTTATCAAAGTGTGGGTGACTCTGTGTTGAGAATAACCTCTAGAGAGGATTGGTTCCCTTAAGATTTATCAATTAAATCTAATCTATTTCGATTTTTGGTATGAAAAGGGGAAGGGAAAACTAAAAAGAAATCCTATATAATTGGGTGATGTATAATAATTATTTATATCCTATAGAATAAAATAAAAATAATGCACATATATGAATCAATAAAAGTTCTATATTTCCCTTAAGCATAAATATTTTAGATGAAATATTAATAGAACTCTAGATTAAAAAATTTCTTTTTTACCTCTTCAAATGACTTATAAAAGGTGAGATGGAAATTAATAGGTGAGGAATGGACCTACTAAAAGGAGATATAATATCACTTATATGTTGATACACAATCAAGTATACTCTATTATCTATCAAAACTCATATACAAAAAAAAATAAAAATTTATTGATGTATGGTCCACATTATAATTTTTAGTTCATCTGCAAGAATAATTAAAAAATGGCTTGAAAAAGCCAATATATATCTCTCTAAAACTAATTAAAGACATATGTTTCATTGAAAATGGATAAGTATTGGTCTTGGTTGACTTAATTGAAGACAACTCCTTTTACAAAGTTTAATCAATTCAAAAATCCTTTAACACTAAAAAATTTACATGAAGAGATTCAAACATTGGCGTAAGAATATGGTGAAACCAAGTTTGATAATTAAATCCTATTTCATGAATTATATGATAAAATAAAAAAATGAACTCCACTTTAAGTGTTTGGAAGCTGAGTTAGAGCAAGAGAATGTCCCCCCTTGCATGGATATCAAGGAAGATGCATGATAAGCTTTGACTAGTCAACTCTAACTTGTTTCATCTTACATGAAAAAGGACCCTAAAGGATGAAATGTACATGAAATTTCGTAATAAAATCATATATATTTCATAGAAACTCCTTTTAAGATCTTTGATAACCAATCAATGCCAAACTCAAACTTTGACAATTTGATTAATTAGGCCATTTAGACCAAATAGGCCTAAAGTCCAATCTATTTTTTTGGTCACCATTGAACCTAAAATAGGAAGCCATAAAACCTAAAAAAACCAATAATTATCCTTGAAACTAGTTTATTCATCATCAAATATGTGATTTTGATGTAAAAACCTTCATCATTCAGTCAACAAGGTTGACTAGGCCAATTTTGCTCCATTTTCTAGCAAACTAGCCATTTTGATTGAGAAAGTAAGGACACTTTTAGGAAGATTTATAACCAATTGAATTTTTTAGGATGAATAACAAGTTCTATGATTTAATCTCCATTGATTATATTCCATTGAGCTACCTTGAACTTAGTTTTACATGTTTTTTCCACAAAAAATGTGATTTATGACCTCATATGTATATATCCATACATAAAAAATACATTTATGTAATCCTCTCTATGCATAGATGATGTTTGAAAAGGTTTTAGGTTGATCCATAGTGATTTGATAGAAATAAAATCCACTTTTCTCAAAAATAGTTTTTTAGGGGCTTAGGAGGGTTTTAAAGATGAATCTTCAAAATGAAGATTCATGAAGTATAGACATCCAAATACCAAACCATTTCCATTTATACATACCACATTGACCCCTCTAATATCCCTAAAAATATTCATCTCCCATGTGAAAGATATGAAAAGTTACAACATGAATGAAATTTGCCCATGGAGTTTAGCTTGCATTCTAGGCTACCTACGCTCTTAGTGATTATTTATAAATAATATCCCATTAGATGATCTCTATTTTTCATTAATTTTAAGTACATAAGGTTAATCAAAACATAATAAGAGTGTTTGGCCAAACTCCATGTTCTAAAAGTGAAAAACCTAGAACTATAAAAAGTGGAAAACTTTACTAAAATGAAAATAATTAATTCTAAGCTCTACAAAGCCTTAAATTATCATTATGGGACCTATAAAATTCTATCAAAACACCTGGAAAGTATTTTTTTCTTGAAAATTCCAAAAATTCCTTTTTGGCCTATGTGCCTATTTACTTGCAAAAGTTTGTATGAGCATGGTTTGAATAAAAATTAGAGTTGTTACTCTATTTATAGGTCTTATTCTGATTTATAAACATCATCCCATGCTTTTAAATCCTTTACTTGGGCTTATAAGCTTCTGTACCATTGTATAATGAAGCATGCTTTAATGGTGGCCTCAAACAAATAGGTTGAGGTTTGAGATAAAATAGTGATTATGTCCACTTGTCTAATATCCATGAAACTTGGTTAGATGTTTCTCCAACTCATTATGACATAGTGTACAAAATTTTAGGTCCTAAATCCACTTGTAGCTCCAAAAATCTTCAATTTTCCCTCAATTTGTATCTTTGTAGATGGATTGTCTACATTTTTGACTGAGTTTTGGTGTTTTGAAGGTAAATTTCATTTATTTTAGAGGTTTTAAGGTAAAAATAATCTTCATTTATCTCAAAATACCCTTTTAAAATCTTTAAAATAGCCTCTACTCATGTTTCAAGCATGTCAAGATCTCCAAACAAGGCAATTGGACCTCACATGATTGAGTTTTGCCTCTGCATGTGGATGTTGATCATATTTGAGCATTTTTAGTGGAAATTTCATATTTAAAAGATGTTTTCAAAATATTTAGAGAAATATAAAATCCTCAACACAATTCTCCTTCATGGAAAATTTACTCCAAACTAATCTTTATAGGCCTTCAACTACGTAAAGTTTGTACATGTCTATGGAATTTGATTGGGCACTATAGGGTTTTTCTTTTCAAAGTCCATTGATGATGATACTATGATAATTAGGAAATGGTTGTAGCTTATCCTCTAAACTCCTAGCTCATTGTCATGATGATTTTTTCAAAATTTGAAACTCTCATAATGACTCAAAACCCTTATGCCTTGCAATAAACAAGCCTGTAGGTTTGATGACAAAAGGTGAAAGCATGCTTAAAATTTATTAGAACATTTTTATTCTTGATTATACCACCTCTCTATATTTACATAATGATCCTCAAACCCTTTATGAAAGCTTTTGTTTAGACCATGAATTTTGTCCTTTTCTTGATGCTTGAAGGTTCTTGAAGCTCCATATGACTATAGGTGTACTCATAAGGTGGTCTAATTGTGGAAGTGACCTTTAATTCATATTTATGTCCCTTAGAAAGCTCACTCAAAATTGTCTTTCCTTAAGTTATCTCTATACTACCAAAAATTCACTTCCATTGCTTAGAGCTTGTTGACCTAAACCTCATACTCTAATGGGCCTTCTTACTATTGTAGATAATCTTTTGAGATTTACCTGACTGTAGATGGTGTTAAGACAACCCTCCATTGTCCTTTATCTCTCTTATTTTATATTTTTCTTCAATTTGAAATTTTCAAGCCTAAATAACCCATTCTTTTATACTATGTCTTTGGAATGACTATAGCTCCTTTATGTGACTATAGGTAGGGTTCATTAAGGCCTGTAGGGTGGCATTGAAGGTAAATTTGATTTTATTCACCTTTGAGAGTCCATCCTCCATACATTTGACTTCACTCAAGTACCTCTTTTATTAAAGAAACCTCATACCATCATGAAGTTTCATATGAACACTGACTTGTGCACACTTCCACCTTAGATACCACTTTTTACTCTTCAATGTTTTATAGATTGAAGGATCTCTAGGTGACTTCTTGAGGTTGTAGGTGAATTTACCACTATAATCCCTCATTTAAACAAAACTTTGTTTCTCATGTAAACTTTGTATTTACTATCTTTGGCAAGAAACCCTCATACATTCATTGCATTTAAAAACCCCTATGATTGTTCTTGCTTCAAATGACTGTGCTTGCATTGTCATATGGGTAGTGACTATAGGTATACTTGGAGAGGACTAGATGTAGGTACATTAAGTTTCTTTAAATAGTTATTAATTAGGCCTACATTCCCTCTAAATCCTTTTGGGGTTAAAGCTTAAATACATTTGACAATGTTTCTTCTTAGATCTTTAATATACTTTGATAAATTCCTTGAGTGACCAACACCCTCATCAACCTTCCTCAAACCCTAGCTATTTATAGTGATTTTGTTAATGTATATAGGTGGATATATTTAATATTATTGTATTTTTTCATTTCACCACCTCCAAGGTCACTACATGTTTCTCATATTTCATAAAACCAACAAAAAACTCAAAACCCTCCTTTACTTCTTTATCATATCATAGGGTTTCAAATTAATTCATTATTACTACAATGACTATAGCTTCCTCCTCTGCCTAAGTTGACTATAGGTGGCCAATTTATATTTTTAAATTCTTTTTAAACTCAGCATTCTATCTCCACTTTTACTACTTCATGAATATGCACAATCTATACCTGATGCATCTTGAAACCAAAAGCTCTTCTAAAAGAATCAAAGAACCTTTTGACTATGATGTGTTTCAAGGTAGCTGTAGGTGATGATTTTGGCTATAAGTCATGTAAGATGCTTTATGGATATTGGTTAGTTTTTTTGTCCTTAAAACCCTAAATGAGTGACAATTATATTTATAAGTATTGATGAACCCTATATGCCTATGTACTACCAAAGTACCAATGTGCTTTCAAAACTTTGAGAACCTTGGCATGGTAGTATTTTAGCATAACAAAATCCACTCCATTTACTATAGGTATGTCTGTACAATTCCTATAGGTGCATTCATATGTCCTAAGTCCCTCATAGTATCATGTGACTATGTATAATCTATAAAAATTCATGCTTTGAAAGACTCCATAATGGTTTATTAGACCCAAAACCTGAAGAGTCCTTGTTTTTACTAAGTAGGCCTCTAATATTTTTTCAATAAGATGTAGCCACATTTATACATATTATATAACTCTTAATGCTTGAACTATAATGAACCTTTCTCCTTTAAAATCATGAGGATCAATTAAGCTTCAATAGTGAATAAAATATCTCTCTCTCTCAAAAAAAAAGAAAGCCTTCCTAGATAGCCTCAAGGTATTATTTACAATCATTATTCCTCTTCATAGGCCTATAGGATATTTTAGGTTTTATGTAGATGATCATATTTGTGTTAGGATCCAAATTTAAGGTCCATGTAATCCTTTTCAACCTTATTTTAGATTCATTCTTGTATTATGCATTGAGGCTTCCACTAGACCTTGAGGGAGGTATCTCTATATTTTGAATCTCTATTTAACTTGTATACCCATTCTTTATCTATGTATGGTGGCTATGATGTCACACTATATGGAAGGAATCTAAATATTACCTTAAAGGATGTCCAAGAGAATTCTTTTTCCTTGATTCCTCCTTTATGTTATCTATTGATGCCTTCATGATTCCAAGAAGGCTTCCCCTACCTTGATGCTTCCTTGGATTATATGATCATACCCTAACTGAGTTAGTTTGTACATCATTCATGACTATACTTATGCCCTTGAAAGTCTACATATACCTTTATAAATGTTTATGACCCTTTCATCATGCTTTGGATCCTTGATAATGGAAATATGAAATGGTGATTGGGTGAGGGGTGAAAACATGGTGGAAAGATGAGAGAACACATGAGAGGAAAGTGATAAAGAAGTGAAAACATAGTGGAAAAGGAATAAGACAACTTGAAGATCAATCCAAAAACATAAATATGCAATCACATTATCACATGAATTTGGAGGCCATTGGAGGAGGGGAAGAGAGCAAAATTGAAACATGGTTTTCTCAAAAAACCTTAATTTTTGCAAAAATTCCATAAAATATGCTAGAATGGCTCTTTGAAGATAGATTTAAAGCATGGAGATGGGAATTATTGGCCATGAAATTTGAAGAATATATAATTAAAATGATTAAAAATCATAAACAATTGATGGAAAACCCTACAAACACTATTCTATTGAGAATCTAAAGCTAACTTCTTCTTTCATGACCATACAAATTCTCTTTGTAAGCTTGCCAACACTATAAATTGACTAGCTAACTTTGAGACATTTTATTGACCTTAAATTATATGAATAAAACCTTCAAAATTCCATGTAGAGATAGAGAAAGTCCTCAATATTTTGGAACAAGTTGAATTTCTCTAGAACTCTACCCAGGTGAGAAGAAATTAAAGAAAATCAGTTACCTTCCTAGTTATAAGACAATAGAATTTGACTTGATTTCAATTGGATGGTTCATGAACATGAAGAATAAAATTGAGATACTACTTAGACCATCATGAAAAATTAGACTTTTTTTTATGTTTTTAAGTGTGGGAAATAGCATGTAGGAGGGGTTTTGAGGCCTTTTTGGCTTAATTAAAATATCAAATGACCTTTTCATGCCTTGAAATTTTAGACTTAGGATATTTTAACCTTTTTTAACCTATTCAAAGATATTTTTAGATAAATTAATGACTTTTGGAACCATTTTTTACAAATTTTACCCCAATTTTTTGACATTCTAAACAAAATTTACATTTTAAGACCATAATTGACCAGTTTGACCAACTATAAAGGGATATTGACAAGATTTATGAAATTTTTGAATGATAAAAGTAGTAATTTAACCCTAATAGGTCAAATTACTAATAGTATCTCCATAGGTACCCCTCCACCTCCTCTCCCTCTCAGCTCTTTAACATGTTGTACCTAATATATAAGCACTAGTAGAGGAACTACTAGATGGAAAAATACCATAATCTACGTACTCAAGCCACTGTATGAGGATCCAACCATGAATTATAGTATGCCTTGATCTACATTCATGCTAACCTTGTAGCAATAGTAGGCCAAATAGGCCATATGTGAGTGTAGGGATGCCACAATATCTACCTTTATGTTATAGTCTATAGTGTTAGAACATGGAACATGACATGTGATACATAGTCCTACCTCCATCACATGACATGAGGCAACCTATCATCAACTTCATGGGGAAACACAATTGATCAATACAATGGAAACCTCTCATATATCCATACACTCAAAATTATCACTAGTCTCATTATCTTATACCCTATAGACAACATCCTATACATATAATGCATGAGCTAGATCCACATGATAGAACCAAAATCATAGAGCACTTCCTAATCTAATATTGACTAGAATAATGTTATCATATACATAGGTAGCTTATAATTTGAATTATGACACAACACTCATGTTATCATAAGTCATATCATTACCTTCTGGATGTATGGAATGGATGTCAAATATACATCAAACAACCTCACCCTCAACCCAAGGTAGATCCTATCTAAGCATGAGCCCATTGGTCTAAGAATAGTCTCTCATCCTTTGAATTTAATGTATCAGTGATCACTAGATTCCCACCTATTAGAAATCCAAGAAATGTGTGGATGTCCTCTAGAGTAATCTCCACCTCAATGGTGTCCCCCTCCAACTCCCATTGGAAAGTTTTGGTCAACCATTCCCATGATCCTAGGAACATGACAATGAGTTCAACACTCAAAGGGATCTATCTCATCTCGATAATGCCATTAAAGCTGAAAGTGACTAGTTGAGCTCTATCCACATCAACTAACCACTCTAATAGATATGGTATCCATGATGCATCCACCAAGTACCAAAATCATTGGTGTCTATATAAAATATCAAATTATATATGATGTATTAGATCTCAATGTCATATTAATAAAAATACATTCTCAAAAATTTATAAATTAACTACCTCATCAACTTATTTGATCTAGTTCCTTGTGTTTTCCTATTTTTCCACATAATTAACCCATTTGATACTAAATTGGTCATGTTATAGTCCTATTATACGACATCATCCCACTGGTACATAGTCATCCCTTTTATTCTAGACTATATCAACCTATTTGATACTAAATCAGACCATTTTATAAATTTAGCATACTACGTCAGCCCTATATTACATATTTGGTCCTATTTACCGAATTATGTTAGCCACACATTACCAATTGCTTAATCTAGAATGTAATATGTTAGCTCTCTTCCCATTTTAGAGTATTTCAGCTCACTACTACATAGATGTTCACCTTTAGCAATATTATGTTGGCCCACTTCTATGTAGTTGGACCCTTATTTCCTTCTTACCTTATGAATTAAGTCAACTAGGTTAACTCTATTCTGTGTCTATGATGACTTTTTAACCATTTACCATAAATACCTTAGGCATTTATTATTCTGATCTTTTCCTACCCAATACCCCATTATACCCCTAGTGTCCCTAAAGATTTCCTAGGGTTAGTTTTGGTGTCTATATTTTTCCTACCATTCATTTTTCTATATTTAACTCAATTTCAAATATAATTACTCAAAAAATTGAAATTAATGCTTTCCTACTTGAGTTGCGCTCATTACAACCATTATGAATCCTCCCCATCATAGCTATCATCTTATCACCATGGTCTCTCTCTAGGATCAAACTGGGCCTCTTAGAGCACTATTTTATTAAGAGAATAAAAATAAAAAATGAATTATTTTTCACCCTATTTATATTTACTATTCAAAATTATTTACATGTCAAATATTTACAACTAGAGTCTATTTTAAAACCATATCTTTGTTTCTATTAGATCTTTTTTTACACTATAGGAGGTTCTAGAATCCTAACATCATAAAGGTTATTTTAAAATATTATATCTATTTTTTAAAAAATAAATTGGGTTTTCACTCTTTTTCCCTAATTTATATAGGTTCACCTAGTGTTCCCTACATTGGAAACCTTCACATTTTTTCAATTTATTTCTTATCTAGAACACTAAGGTAAGGAAATCTATGTGTTTTACAATTTTATCATTTCATTTATCTTTTTTTTTTCTTACTTCAATTTATTTAACTTTATCATTGTGTGTTTCTATGTTCTTTTCTTGAAGCACCATTCCATGTTGCATCTTCATGACACATGACGATATTCAAGTGGGTAATATGTATACACATAATATTTTTAAAATTTATCAAATTTTTACCCTTTATCTCTTTCAATAAACCATTGAGTTTCAATCTATATAAGTTCATGCCTTAAAGGGTGCATTGGGAAATGGGTGGGTAGACCATTGGTGCTTCAGAGGATTATTGTCCCCTGTACTAACACTTGATATATATGCAACCATCTCTTATACACTTACCTAAAATTTTTCACCTCTCTTACACACTCCTACAAGAATTTTTCTACCTTACTTAGCCCCTTTCTAAGCCTAAAACCCATTTCTTGACATTTATCATACATTATTGACTTGGGCTAAGCCTACATTTAATTTATTAAATCATGTTACAGGTCTAGGTTGCCTCTAGTTAACCTAGAATGGGACATAACTTGTTTTTTATCAAATAATGATATAAAGTTGAATTAAGCCAACCCTGTCAGCTAAACTTTCAGAAAAGTTTAGGGTTAGATTCAACTATATATACATGTCCATTTTAACCATTTGTTAAGAAGAGAAGAATAATATTATATTATGAATCTACATATACACATCTATTTTCACCATTTATTAGGAAGAGAAGAAGAAGAATATTATATTATGCATCTACTTATTCACCATTCTACTTGGGGATAATTATTTAGGGTTTCAATACTTTATTTGGAGATACAAATATTATCTTGTGGAGAAGTCTTTTAGATTCATAAAGAATTTTTGTATCCTAAAGATGACTTATCCTTATTATATTTACATACCATAAAAATCTCTTGTAAATCACCTTAGCCAAGGGAGAGATTGAGGCTCAATAGGTTCATCTTCAAAGGTAAGTATTCTTAAATTTGTTCATCCTTTATAAAAGTAGATAGATTTGCATTTCTACTTCCCTCTTGTGTATTAGGATTTCATAGACATTAAATTGAGTATATATCTTCTATACATGTTTAATTTTTATGTTTATTACCCTAGCGTTGTGCCAAAAGCCTTGGTGAGCACCATATTATACTTTAATTTACTTTGCATATACTTTATGAGTATGAAAATATAGGACCTAGATAGGGATATTACATGGTGTTACTTGAATAGAGGCTTTAGAACCTCTCTAATTATTTTATTGTGTTAATAGGTCATTTGGTTAGGTTTAGAGGATCCATATACATCATTAACCTACATATATAATGTTTAAATAATCAGAAATGTTAGTAGGATTTATCTTCTTTGACATATGATTGATTAATAGGTCTGTCACATTTTCTTTTATATATAAACACGTCTAAATAAATTTATCATTGTATCTCATAGAATTTGTTTTAACCTTTTAGTGTTTTACTTATGTAAATACTATATTTAATTAAATGACGGAGTAGTCCAAATTAGTGAAATAATATGTATAAAATAACCACTAATTTTTTACAAATTTTGACTAGATTTAACTTTATAAAAATAGTGATAAACATGTGCAAATAAAAAATTATTTGAAAAACACTTAATAAAAATTATTTTAGTTTTATAAATTGATATATGAATATCTAAGTTTCATTAACTATATCCCTATATCTTAGAGCTAAAACTTAACTCCCTCTCAACTGATACTGATAATTCATGGTAGGAAGTAAAAATAATTACTCCCAACTTCTCTCATAGATACTCAAATGTGTCTTTTGGTAGTGCCTTTATGAAAATATCTACAATCTACTATGTAGTACTACTATATTCCATCCTAATCTATTGATATTTAACCTACTCTCTAAAGAAGTGATATCTGATGGGAATATGTTTTGATCTTGAATGCATCACTGGATTCTTTGAAATATGAATATCACTTATGTTATCAAAAAAAATAAAAATAGGTTCATCATATTTTACCTTGATATCTTCTAAAGTTTGCCTCATCTAAAGTACTTGAGTACAAAATAATACTACTTTAATATATTTTTCTTCAGCTATAGAAAGTGATACTAAATTATACTTTTTGCTTAGCCATGATACTAAGATATCACCAAGGAAGAAAGCTCCTCCACTTGTACTCTTTCTGTCATCTAAAAAACCTACCCAATCTAAATTTGTATAAGCAACCAAAGTGAAATCTCTAACTATGGGATACCACAATCCATAATCCAATGTCCCTATGATATATCTAAATGTTCTCTTTACTAACTAAACATGACTATCTTTTGGAGCTGATTGATATCTTGAAACCATAGCTACTACATGCATGATGTCTAGCCTTGATGCTATCAAATATAAAAGACTACCAATCATATATCTATACAAAGATTGATCTACAATAGGTGAATATTCATCTTTAATTACCTTATTTCCTTTACTCATTAGTGGGACAACTAGTTCATAATCCTCAAAACCATATTTCTTCAACATTTCATTGGCATATTTACTTTTAGATATGAAAATTCCTTTATTTGACTGAAATATTTGCAACCCCAAAAAAAATGACAATTCTCCAAGAATAGACATCTCAAATTCTTTTTGCATTTTATCAAAAAATTATTTTGTCATCTTTTCAATGTTTCCTCCAAAAATGATGTCATCCATATATACCACAATAATCAATTGATCCTCACCTTTTGTTTTGATTTAGAGATTACTATCAAAAAATCCTCTATTGAAACCTTGATCTCGTAGGTACTTATTACGTCTTACATAACAAGCTCTGGGAGCTTGTTTCAATCCATACAATGATTTCTTCAATCTATAAACATGGATACTAAAATTTGAAAGAATAAATCCCTTAGGCTACTTAATGTAGACCTCTTCTTATATATTCCAATTTAGGAAGGTATATTTGACATCCATTTGAAACACTTTGAAAATTTTAAACACTACATATGCAAGAAACATTCTAATAGCCTTTAGCATTTCCGATGATGGAAAAGTTTCTTCAAAATATATTACCTCAATCTGAGCATATCCTTTATGTACTAATTTTTCATTATTATTGGGCACTTCTCCATTTTCATCCAACTTAATTCTGTAAACCCATTTTATTCCTATCACATTGTGATCTTTTGGACTAGGCACTAATTCCCAACTATCATTGTTTTCTATCTAATTTAATTCTTCTTCCATTGCCTTAACCTAATGTTTATCATGTCTAGCTTTTGAAAAAGTTCTACGCTAAATTTTGGATAACAAAGAGAAATTAAATTTATCATATTCACTTACCATCAGTCTTCTAGTGCAAATTCCTTTATTTATGTCCCTGATGATGTCAATTTCATTATGATTTATCTAGACATATTTGGATGGGCTTTTTCTATCCTTTTTTTAGTTGTTCTCATATTCATATTATTCTTCAAAGTTTTTCTATTAAATGATTTTAGGAATGTCTATTAGATCATTGATTCTTGCGTTCCATCTTCTTGTATCCTGACACTTATACTTTCAACTATTTTCTTGGTTGTTTTGTTATAACATATATAAGATTTAATTTTTCAAGAATAACCATGAAATATACCTTCATCTTCTCTAGATTCAAACTTACCATGTTTTTCATTGGTTCTCTTTATAATGTATCTACTATTGAAAACTCTGAAATAATCAAACTATAGCTGGTTTATCTTTCCATAGCTCATAAGGAGTCTTGTCATTGTTGAATCTCAATAATTCTCTATTCTAAATATGCACTACTTTACCAACTACCTCTCTTCAATATTTTTTTAGTATCTTAGATTCATTTAGCATTATCCACACCATCTCTTAAACTATTCTATATCTCCATTCAACTACTCCATTTTATTGTAGAGTTTTGGCTATTGAATAATGTCTCTTTATTCCATGGTCTTCAAAATATTCAATAAACTAATCTGACATTAATTCTCCTCCTAAATCTAATCTTTGGCACTTAATCTTCAAACTAGTTTCATTCTCAACTAATGCTTTGAAATGTCTGAAATATTTCAATTTTTTATTTAAAAACATTACCCAAGTCATATGTAAAAAATTATCAATAAACAACATGAAATATTTCTCACCTTGAGTAATTTGAGTTCTCATAGGTCGAAACAAATTAGTGTGAACAACCTCTAACATCTGAGTGGTCAGGAATTCTTTTGTTTTGAACAAACTTCTAGCCTTCTTCCCATGCTAATGAGGTTCACAAAGCATGTTTGATGGTTTTGTAATCTTTAGAAGATTGTTGACTGCTTTCTTCTTGCTAATGTTAACAATATTGTTAAAATTTGTGTCCCATTCTCCTATGCCATATCCAAATTTATTTAAATTGACTCAAAAAACATCTTTGACCTTTGACATCTAATAACATATACAAATGATTACTTGTTCTTTGAGCATCTACAACCAACACATCTAAATTTTTTCTTCTAATTTCATAACCTTTTACATAAACTATTAGTGTGTGCCCCTGATCACACATTTGACTTATAATCAAAATATTATGATTAAGACATTATACATATAAAAAAAAATCATTTTTAGTTGTACCATTATCTAAAATTAGTGTACCTTTTTCAATAATTTTTGTAGTTGTATTATCTCTAAATTTCACTATGCCACCATTGATCTTCTTCAAGGTTATAACTTGATCTTGTTTCCTATCATGTGCCTCAAACATCCAATATTAATGAACCATGGATTTTATTCATTTAATGCATGCAAAGTTATATGTACCAACATAGGCATTTTAGGTTGTTTCTTTTACCATGAACTTGTGTAAACTTTTTTCTTGATGAATGAAGCCTTGAAACTCTAGTCTTTCTTGACTGACTCAAACACGCTTCTACAATACTGAGATATGTGTTTTAATTTGTTGCACTTGTAACATATTATGTCCTCTTTATTATATATTGATAGAGGATTAAAAGAGTTGTGGCTTCTGCTTGATTCTGTATGAGTTTTCTTCTCTTTATTTCTAAAATTGTTATCCCTTTTTCAATATTATATTTTCTTATGACCATATCCATTACAATAAAAATAGTAACCCTAAAATAGGACCTATTTGTTTATCTCTAACCTAATTACCTTTTGTACCTTTGTTCCTTCCATCCTTCTTTGTTTGAGATGTCCTCTATATTCTTAACTTCTTCCTTTTTTATTTCCTCTTTTGTAAGAGCTTAAACATAGTTTTTTCCCTTTTTTGTGTTAACCTTGTATATGGCCTCCTATTTCTAAAATTTGATACCTATCTTATCTAACATTGATCTTTGAATTTATAATATCTTATTCAACATATTAATATTATTCTCAAATTTTGAATCATTAGCTACTATATCATTGATTGATTTATTTTATTTTCTCGTGATCTACTTTTAAAGAAGAAATTTCATTAACATACCTTTCACATTATTCACTTACTTTTTATAACTATGTCATTAGATATTTTTCATTATTCTTGGCTTCTTCAAAGTGTGCTTATAGATCTTAAATTGTTTCCTTTGACTCATTTTCATTTTTCTCGATTTGGAGCTTCAATCTTTGATTCTTCTTCTCAAGAGCTTTTAACTCTTCTAAGGTAGATATGTTTTATCCTTCTAGATTCACTTCAAATTCATAATGATTTTTTCTTCATCATGTATACTTTTTATTATATAGGCATCTTCATGTGTGGCCATGAATATAATCTCTTCTTCTTTTGAATCACTCACTTGACTATCTTTGGCTGAGCTAAGATCTTTATAGTACAAACTCTTCTTCTCGAATCCCTTCTTGAATTTTCCTTTGAAATAATTATTTTTATGTAGACTTTCCTTCTTCATTATTAACATTACCCTTATTTAGGCACTTAGATACAAAATGTCCAATATTTCCATAATTAAAACATTTAAAAAGTAATTTTCCCTGATATTTACCTATGTCCTTTTCTAGTTTACTAATGAATAAAGATTCATTGTCATCTTCATCATCACTAGAGTTATCACTTGATTCATGAATCTTAGCTTTCTCTTTATTTGATGTCTTGAAAGTAGATTCTCTCTTTGAGGGTTTCTCTTGTTTGGTTTGTATTTCATATGCTATAAGAATACCATGTAGCTCATCCATCTTTAGCTTGGCTAAATTCTTCATCTCTTCAATTGCTTAAACTTTTACATCATATCTCAATGGTGGAGATCTCAAAACTTTTTGTACCATAATTGATTATTCTAACTTTTCTACAAGACCTTGAATCTGATTAACTATTTTATCAACTTGCAAAATGTAACTTGATATATTTTCTTCCTCTTCCATCTTCAAATTCTCAAACTATCTTCTAAAAGTCTGAAGCTTAGCTTTATGAACCTTTCCATCACCTTTGTAAACATTCTCAAGTTTTACCCAAGTTTCATGAGTATATTTACATTGCATAAATTTAACAAATTTTGATTCACATAAAGAACATAAAATAACATTTAAAGCTTTAGCATTATTTTCACTTGACTTCTTTTCCATCAGAGTAGTTACAAGTATTTGTGGACCTTCATATTCCTCCACCACTACTTGTCAAATGTCAAATCTAAGGGCCATCAAGTAGGCCTTCATCCTTATGCTCTAAAAATAATAATTTTTACCATCAAACAAAGGTTCCTTATTTGTATAAAAACCTTCATGTGATCCAACCATCATGCTTTCCCCAATCTACCTTCAAGTTATAAATTTTTTTCGAAAGGAACTTGCTCTAATACCAATTATTAAGTATAAAATATACTAAGATGGGGGGTGAATTACTATATTATATATCTTTTACTTAATTAAATTCCTTTTCTTTAACCACCTAACCACATGTTCAAGATATATAATAAAATTTAAACAATAACATGCACCACACGAGAGAGAGAGAGAGAGAGAGAGAGAGAGAGAGAGAGAGAGAGAGAGAGAGAGAGAGAGAGAGAGAGAGAGAGAGAGAGAGAGAGAGAGAGAGAGAGAGATTAAATTACAAAGTTCACAAGAAAAAAACTTTTAAGATTACCAACCCCTTTGTTGAGCACCAACACATCAAATATTTGTGAGCACCAACCCATAAGAGCACGAACCTCTTGTAAATATTTGTGATCACCAACCCAGAAGAGCACCAAACCATATTGTGTATAAAACACAACTATTTATTAATGTTGTTTACTCAACAAATGATATAAATCTACAATATCTCTTACTTTTCTCTCCTCTTAACAAAATACAAACCATGCACTCTCTTGCATATTAAATATGGGTTCTCAAGCCTTTATTTATAGCTTTCCAAATGACATTTGGCATTAAACCTTGTTGACCCTTCAATCCTCATGGAAAATGGTGCCAAAATTGCATGAACCTTCATATCCTTGCATTTGAAAAGTCACATGGTGGCCCTTTATAAGCAAATGCATCCTTTTTTCTTTTGTCTTTATCTTGGTAACTTTTCATATTCCTCAAAGTGTGCCTTCATGGAAAAATGTGACATACCCTCTTTTGTCTTAACATAGTGACTCTTGAAATTCCTCAAGATGACTCTTAATGAGAAAAAGCATCCCATTCCTCTTTTATCTTGACCTCGTGACTCTTTAAATTATCCATGGAACCTCTTTTAACTTATATGAAACGAAGAATAATATCATTAATATTAAATAAATATTAACACACATTTTCCAAGATATGAACACTAAAAACATCATTAAATGCTATGGGGCCTTTATCACTAATAATGCTAGACCTTTGAGATCAATGAAAAGATTTCCAACATCCTCTGTGTAGGACTACTCTTAAATTTTAGGTGTACCTACATCTATTTTTATAGGTTTTGTTCTTGCATTCATGAAGTATATAGCTCTATATTGAGCCTATAATAGTTAATTTATGATGTAAACCCTAATCCTCTTTGTAAGTAAGTCATTAGATAAAAAGTGTGTTTGTTAGTAGGATAGGGTGGATATCCTCAACACCCTACTATGAAGAGAGTTACCTACATAATAATACTTTGAGTAGGGATAAATCCTATTGTATTTATCCCCAACTAAGTGATATTTAAATTTCAAGTGATGCTATAATGATAGTTGTCTTGAATGCTTTGAGTGTTCTTCATATTGAAAATCTAAAAAATCTAAGCTTAAGGTTGTTGTATATGGTAATATACAAAAGTAAAGGAGAATAGGGATTAATAACCTTGATTTTTCTCAACTTATTTCATGTTTGTATATGTATTTTTTATATAATTTCCATCTAGTGGATAGAGGTCTAAAATTCATGTATTTATAGTGTTTTATAGTTTGTGTAGATAATCAAAGATGATTAGGCTAACCTTAGGAGGGTTTTAACTTTAAAAATATATTTTTTCATGAAAGATAGGGTAAATGAAATAGGTAAAATTTTAGGGACACTATTTACACATGTATCTAGTTTATTTAATATGGTGATAATGTCTAGTTGATAGAATGCTAGACATGAATGGCCAAGACTAAGAAATAAAGGTCTGATATTGTGTTTGAGCTAACTAGGGATGCCTATGGACCACACATAGGTTGGAAGAGTGTGATAATAAGATATAGGATAGGTATAGGGATAATATAGGAATAAGTAGTCTCAATTACCACTCTTAGCACTTAAATACCAATTTTAGGTGATTAAATTTACTATGCTAAAAATCAAACAAATTAAAATGACTAGTATAAAGGAAAATAAGTGTACCTAGACTTACCTAGAAAGTGAAGCCCATGAAGCTTAGTCTGAGTATGTGAAGCTAGGTTTATGTATGTGAATCATGATCTAATTCATGATATATAAATTAAATATGTATAAATTTGTACTTAATTAAGAGATTTCAAAAACAAAAAGACTATGTTGAGTAAAGAAGTAACTAAGTAAATAAATAGGAAAGAGGAAAGGAATGAATACACCTCATTGGGTATGTAAACCAATTCTTTAACCTAGAGACAACCTATGTGTGTGTATATATAGTGATAAATCATTGAATGGATTTTACTAATATGCTATCTTACACAATCCTTATGTATGGGTGGCTCAATAACTTAATCCAGTTTTGACTCCATCAATGCCCATCTCAACTTGGTGGATCATGACCTATGAATAACTTGGATTGGACTGATAGTGTGTCCAACCCTCTCATGTGGGTGGCTCAATAAATAAATTAGGCTATTAATTCATCATTTCCCACCTATGTATAATACATGAATTTGAAACTAAACTACACAAAGTACTATAAATGTCTAACTAATTATTACTAATTGTGTATGTTAGTTTTACAACCATTTAGGTACATTAGGCAGTTTTGGGCCACTTGCAAATGCCTACCACTATAGATGGAGTAAGGAATAATTTTTTTGACAACCTATAATATGATTTCAAGTGTATAAGTTATATAAAATGACATGGATTTTCCATTCCATTTTATTAACATGTGTGTAACTAATTAAATAGAAATAATGTGTTGTGCACATGCCCCCAATCTAATATCTGAGTATATTGATTCTAGACTAGTTTTTAATAAATTTATTTGAGTATTCAAAATTAATACGGGAATGATAATGATGTGAAATATTCACCAAATATAATAAAAATAATATAAGTTTAGATAATTAGAATATGAGGAAAAATTGATCATAACTATCAAACCTAGAACTAGATCTACACAAACCTATAATTTACCTAGTGTACTATTCTAGTCAATCTGAGTTACCTTAAAACTAAAGATACTAGATAGTAGCACTACATATTAGATGGTATTACCATGTGGCGATAGTGTATTTATTTTGGTGCTAATGTCTATCTAGTCTAAAATGACTCAAAAAGTAATACAGTTCTATTTGGTCTAAACTATTTATAGGATTCCCCCAAGTGGGTGAATGTGTCAAATGAATAACTATGAATTGGTGTATATACCCCCAATTGGTAAATAATAAGTGTAGATAAATATAATGGACTTAAGTCTTGTAATAAATCTATAAGGACTCAACAAGAACATGTGAAACATGTGTGTATGATAAAACTAACTATACTGAGAAGTTAGCATATGTAGTGTCTAGATAATACAAAAAATGTAAATACAAAAAAACATACAATCTATAAGTTTGTGTTTTATAAGTAAAATTTGAATGTTTTTATGTTTTTAGATACTGTATTTTTTTGTATTTTATATATATAATATATTAAAAGCAACATACAAATGAACTATGTACAAGGAGTGAAAGAAAGGGAAAGTATGTATGAGATGGTAGGAACCATACTAACCAATGGGTCTCATGTGAGATTCAATATCACTATGACCTAGGTTAAATAAGGGAAATATGATCATGTATGTTTTATGAAAGGTCAATTGTGATCCCATAATCTACTATACTGAGTGATTTGTATCTATATTTATAGCTACCAATGTAGTGGTGCTAGGAATATGTTAAACTAACCATGGTATCCTATGAACTTTAGGGGGATTAGGAATCCATCTTGTAGAATAAGATTTAGGTCACATAGGTGATTTATGTCGAGAACTCTAAGAACCTAATAATATTGATCTCAAAATAAACTAAGTGGATTAATAAACTCTAGAATCTATGCCATATCTCTAATGTATGGGTCTCTCTAATAATGGTGTCCATGAGAGAGTATGCATATGTGTCTATACTATAGGAGTAAACTTCACCTGCACTAGTGGTTCTAATAAACCTTATGATGTATCCATAGGAACTAAACTTTTATTTATGACTAATAACTATTCCATATCTATTAATGGTATTGGAACTATAACTAGTGATTATGTTGTAACTACCTATGAGATAGGTAGAGGATACTCATATGGAAGACCCTCAACTTTGACCACCTAATTTGTTTGTATGTATTCCAATTACTCATGTATTATGTATGGTATGTATTATATCTACTATAACCACTACCTATGTAATAACATATCAAACACAACTACCCTAGGTATTACTAAGAACTAAGTGGTTATATGTGTTGGTCTAGCCTATAATGGAAGCATAATCTCCCTAAGGAAAATCTTAACATGACCATTAAAACCAATAATAAATGTATATTTGGGAATTATATAATAATTTTAATACCCCAAATGATGTAAAAATGTGAAAGTGCACATACTAATTCTTAACCCATTGTCAACCATAACACTCTAGATAGGATGATGATTTATGTATGCCTGTATAAAGAGTGCATGCAAATTTATATCATCATCAACAATATATTTCTCTTAGAACATGATGAGTGGTCTAGATTAAACTATTGTATGGTACATTATAATCATGTTGGGTAATGGGTGTGCCTCCTCTTTAATAGTATGCTATGAAGCTAGTGGTAGATGTGCCCTATATGTGTAGTGAACACCAAATGTGATCATTGCCTCATTTTTTGTGTGTTTTAGAAATGGATCTAGGAGTATATTTAATTCATTATTTTCCATTTCCTATATATTTTTTTCCTTTTTTGGTGTTCCCACATCAATAATGTTAGCCTCAATCAAATCTTGTATCTTATGTTTTAGGCTTATACATTTGTTTGTTATATGGCTTGTTGCCCTATGATATTCATAAAATGTTTTATAATTGCAGTTCTTTGGAATTGGTTGTGTCATATAAAACTATTTAATATGAGGGAGAGATATGAAATTGCATTCTGAGAGCTATTATAAAACTATGCTGATGAATCTGGAAGGGTAGTGAAGATTCAGTATTAAGGAGCAGACAAAATAGATCTAGGAGATGACTCAAAAGTTGTGTTGATTGAGTCTTTTTTATCACTCTTATTATCTATGTCCCTTACCTTGTATGGAGGCTTATTTTAAATCTTAAGAGTTTATTTTTATCCATTGGTATACTTTAGTTTTCCCATTGATAATAACTTGACCTCTCCTTTTATTGTGTGGCATAAATATGTAAATGAAGAAAACTTCTTAAATAAGATATATTCATGTAATTTTAGTAAAATATTATATTTAAATATGTATTAAATATATATTTTTCCATGGGGCTAGTAAAATTAGTTAATATATTCTTGTGTCATAAAACATATTCTACAATAGGTTCATTTGACTTTTGTTTCAAGTGTTTAACTTGGGTATATGAGATTTTGTCATTGATATTAATGGAGAATTGTGATAAAAACATGTCTACCAAGGGATTTAGTGTTTTTATAGATTGATTTTAAAAGTCATAAAACCATTATAGGTCATAATCATTTAAACTACATGGAAAATACTTCATGACTAGTCAATCATTGGACACATAATCTAAGCATGTTGTGTGAAAAGATCTGAGATGATGCTCTGGGTCACCCTTACCATCATATAATGTAATATTAGGTTCCATGAATCTAGATGGAAATTGAATTACCACTATGTGGTGTTTAAAAGGTGTATGTAAGAGAATATTATAATCCAAGGCATGTGATGTCCTAGTGGATCCCTTCACAATATGTAACACCTTAGCTTGTAGAGTATGAACCTATTTGGACACAAAATATTGAAATTGTCTCTTATTAGTCTCATCAAATCAATTATTAAATTCTACCATTATGGTTTTGGAAGTAGGAAAATAAGTTTTATATTTTGAACCTTTAAAAAAATCTAATTTTAGAAAGATTGTAAAAAAAAAATATTGAGGCAAATCTAAAATTTTGGAACTAAAATTTGAGCATAGATACAAAAGCATACAAACCCTAAAAACATCTAGGGTTAGGGCTTGAGAAATATTTGAAGTAAGTTGAGTTCACCAAATGTTTTAACCTTATATGGTTTTAGTTATTTAAATATTATGTTTGATTAAAGGGATGAGTAGTCTAAATTAGTGAAATAATATGCATAAAATAATCATTGATTTGTTATAGATTTTAACTAGATTTGAATTTTTAAAAATAGTAATAAATATGTGTAAATAAAGATTTATTTGGAAAACACATAATATGGATAATCTAAGTGTTGGAAAGTAATATATGAGCATGTATGAGGGTCATAAAATAGATCCCTATATCATAACCCCTCCTAGATAGTAACATTACATTTGGACATAGGTGACATGTGCCTCTAGTGTCCTGATAATGACACTAATATCTTCTATGCAAGACTACTCTAAACTTTTGGGTGCACCTATGTTTGTCTTTCTAGGTTATATTCTTATGCACATGAAATATGGAAATGTATATTGTGCATGTAATAGTTGATTTATGATGCAAGCCCTAATCCTCCTTGAAAGTAAGGCATGATCTAAAAAATTTATTCATTAGTAGGATAGGATAGACATCCTTAACACCCCATTATGAAGAGAGTTACCTATATACAAATACTTTGAGGAAGGATCAAACCCGATTTAGTTATTCCCACCTAAGTGCTTGTGCAAGTGCAAATGATACTAGAATGATAATGTATTGAATGGGTTGATCGTGATTGGGATTGGAAAAATGGAAAATCTAAGCTTATGGATGTTGTAGATGATAGTATACATAATTAGGGTAGAATATGGATTAATAACCTTGATTTTTCTTAGCTTGTTTCATGATTAAATAGGTATTTTGCATCTAATTTCTATCTAGTGGATAAATGTCTAAAAGTCATGTATTTTTAATGTTTTGTAGCTTGCGTAAACAATAAAATATGCTTAGGATGACCATAGGAGGTTTTTTCCTTTGAAAATATATTTGTTTGATAAATATAGGATAAATGACATCGGGACCATTTTGGGAAAACTATATCCTCATGGATCTAGTGTTATTAATGTGGCACTAATGTCCAACTAGAAAAATGTTGGGCATAAAGGAACAAGATTACGAAATGAGGGTCTAAGACTATGTTTGAGATGAATAGGGGTGATTTTGGCTAGCAAAAAGGCTATAAATTTTTTATAATAGTGTACATGATAGGTGTAGTGCTAATCTAAGAATGGGAAGTGTCAACAATCACTCTTATCACTGAAATACTATTTTTAGGTGATTAAATAATGTGATCACCTCAAGGCCTAAGATTCATGATAAATATCATGATAATGTATATATAATAACAATACAATATCAACAAGAAAATGAAACACACACACACACACACACACACACACACACACACACACACATAAGAGTGATGATTATTTCATATAGCTCATCATATCTATATAAACTATCCATAAAGTGTTGCCTTTGGTTATATATTGCATTGCATTTAATAGTTAAGGTCTTATCTAAGTAGGAAATAAATGCAATTTATCCTTTATTTGTATGTAATTTATTATTGATTATTTAACTTTTTATTATGTCTAAATTGGATGAATAACACAAGTTTGAGTATAGAAACACATCCCAATGCAGGGTAATTTTGAGAAGATAAAAAACAATTTTGGAAACTCTTTTCAGCTATAATTTTGAGGACTTAACAAGTGAACTCTGAATATATGATGCTCCAAAGATGATCTAAATATTCTCTATAAGTGCTCTAAAGATGCTCTAAGGGTACTTTACATACATATACAAGATGTTCTGAAGACATCTATACATGCTTCAAATACCTATATAGAGTGATCTGAAGACTTGTATAGGATGCTCTAAAGATACCCAGGCATCCTCTAGAGACCGGCATGATCTTACTAATCAAGATAGTAGATCTAAATATATCTTTAAATATAATTTATATATTTATGTCTTATTTTAGACATTACCATTCATGGTAATGGCCTAAAGTCATCAAGATATATTTGTACCTCTATTTTGTAAAACTAGATAAGTATCTTCAGTCTATGTTAGTTATTTTCTATCTATAGTTAGTTGAGTCAATTTCAATGCCTTACTAGAAGCATATGAATCGATTCCTAGATTGTCTATATTTTAAGTAAATAGATTTTGTCATTTTGATCACCAATATTTTGTACTTTATTAATATATGTGGATATGTGATTAAATACACATCTCCTTCTCATTCCAAATAGTTAGAAGAAATTGGAAAAATTAGCAGTTGGTGAATTAGAAATTAGAAGAAGCATTTCATATCTATATATGTTCATTTGAATGAAATAAAGTTCAAAATTTATTTTAATTAATAAGTAAATTAGTTCCTACTTTAAGTAAGGAGTTATGTCCCACTTTTTTTCAAAGATCAAGATAAATTGGTAATTTTTAGTTTAAGAGTTTATAAGTATTTCTTAATTCAAGTATATTTCATTTCTTATAGATTGTAATTTCCTTTTAACAATAAGAGTGATTTATTCTAAATGAAATTGTAAATTTAATTTTAAAAGGAAAATTTTATTTCCTTTTTAAAGGCAAGTGTGAATTTCCTTTAATGCAAGTGTGTTTCATTTACACACAAGAGTTATTTCAATTCAATACAAATAGATTTATTTTATGCAAGAGTGTATTTTATAATTCAATTAATTTTGTTAATTCATCTCACATTTAAAATTATTTAGAAGCTATTTAATTGATAATAGATATTGTTATTAGATTCTAGAACATCACACTATCCTACACAACTAGGCAAGTCAAGTGAGGACATTATATGTCTTATGTCAGATGTTTAAGTTTTAGATGTTGATGGTGTGAATGCCAATAGGAGATATTCATTTATCAAAAAAGTTTATATTTAATTTTATGAAAACTAGAGTTATAGTATTATTTACTATTTTTAGTATTTATAAAGCACATCAAAATTGAACTCCCTAAAATAGTTAACTATACAACTCCAATATCAAATAGTCTCATTGCATATATCCATCAGACACTGTCCTAGTTGAAAATGACGCTAATCTATTGATTGGTTAAATAGGATCTATAATGATAGCCTATCTATTTTTGAATCATTATCAAGGACATTCATCCATAATTTTTGGTGAGATCCTACATTAGAGTTATACAAGTAAATTCAAAAACATTAATAAAACTCAAAAACACAAAAACAATCTAGGAATATTTATATTTATGAACCACCCAAGAGATTATCAAGGATGGTTTATCTCTAAGGGATCCCAAATAAATATAGAATAAGAGAGGGTCCAATCCTTATTGGAAAGATTGGGAAGTGAAAGAAAGGCACTTGAAATCCATTTTTCTAATTCCTCTCTTGAAGAAGGTTCGTCATCACAAACAAATCCTATAGGAAGAATCCTATTTAGAACATCTCCTATAGGGAGAATTAATACTAAGAAGACTATTTCTTAAATAGTTTGATTTGATATACAATATCTACAAGAAGAAGATTTGATTGAAGATTATCCTCCTAAGAGAGACCATAGATTGAGCACCCAAGAAGCAAATTTAAGAATTGAATTTATAATGGATTATTAACCAAAGTTAGGAAGAAAACATGAGAGATGAGTATGCACATGTAGAACACCCTAAATGACAACTCCAATAGAATAAAACTTTTCCTTAACCAATTAGCTTGGGTTCTGATGATAGAAAATATATGAAAAATGTTTCACCATATATTTTACCTACTTTTAGAGGTAAATTATTAGAGGATCCAAATCATTTCATCTTTGAATTTTAGGTTCTCTACCAAATATATGATTATGTCATAGATAATAAAAAATTGAAATTATTTGCATCTACACTCAATGATGTAACCATGAGATGGTTCATGGGCCTTGAGGGCAGTTCCATAACCACTTGGGATGAAATGGAAATTGCATACATGGAAAAATATCAATATTATTGTAGAGTTAGAGAATGGAAGGAAGAATTTTTTAAGATAAAATAAAATGAAGATGAAATCTTAGAATATTACCTTGATAGGTTTATATTTACCCATAAAAAGAGTGGTTACCAACTCACTGAAGAGGTTTTGAAAACAACCTTTCTTAAAGGTTTAGATGATGATGCATGAGAATGGTAAAGGGTGACATTAACAAGTTAACTTTTTAACAAATTTTAGCATTGTGTACTAACTACTTTAGGACATGACCTAGTATAAAGAAATCAAGGATAAGAAAATCACCTGAAGTTGGCCAATTAATTGAAGAATTTGCCAATTTGAAGACAAAAATTCTAATGAAATTCACATCCACCTTAGATGGCCTTAAATAAAAAACTAATGCTACCAACACTAAACAATTATCAATCTATTATCCTAGGTGTACACTTAAACATGTGGTAAAAGATTTCCTTTTTGCTAAAATGGAGGTTTGTGGTATTTTTTATTTAGACCATGACACCAAGAATTAAAAACACCTTTCTACTATCAGAAACCAATTAAAATAAGTAACACATACCGTTAAGGAAATAAAATTTATGCAAAGACAGGAAACTAGTAATTCCAACCTCAAAATTAGTTTGGTCCAAGATTTCCTCCCAATCCATGGATGACACAATGGGATCGAAAAGTCACACCACTAATGTGGGGACCACCAAAACCATGGGGTACTCAATAATGGATGCCACAAATGTGGGGAACACCTCAAAATCAACCTTGCTCACACAACAAAACCAACAACCACCACTTCAATAGTCAAATCAATAGTGTCAACCATAAAGAATGTTTCCTCCATAACATGCCTTGATGTACCCACAACCTTAGCCACCACTAATTGAGCAATAGGTTATCTAAACACAATTACCTTCCCAACTAGTGGCAAATCTAAACAATAATCAAAATTCACCTATCTATGGATTATATCAAGTAAGTAATATTGTAAGTGGTTTAACTAAATGTAATAACATTTAAATCAGATCAAGGAAGGTATTAGGAGAATAACCCATTACCATAACTAAGATTAACAATGATGAAAACAATCCTAATCCACCTATAGTTCAATACCATCTGAATAAAAGCTATAATATACAACCAAACCAAATACAATTCAAGATCCCCTTGCTATTCCATTTCCTAAAAGACTTAAGGAAAAGAAACATATGGAAGATTTTGAATTGTTGTATGTATTAAAAGAAATGAAGATATAAATTCCACTGTTAAGAGACATTAAATATATTCTTGAGCTAAATAAAATCACTAAGGTACTATGCATCAAATGACATAGAATAAAGAAGCAGTATCCAAAAATAATTTAGGTAACTAATAAAATTGTTGATTTACTAACATGAAACATAGTTATTCCTAAATATGCAAATCATGGTAGTCATATGATGACTATAAAAATTGGGAAAAAGTCTATTCCAAATGTGTTTTTAGATCTATGAATTGTCATAAACATAATGACTATCAACATAGTAGAGTCTTTATCTCTCATAAGGCTTCAGCGTACCAAAATAATATCATAAATGGTAGACCAATCCATTATTGCCCCTAAAGGAACCATATAAAATGTACCAGTCACCATAGAATCCTAAGAATACCCTTCATATTAAACTAAATAGGGTAGGGTTTCTAATCATTCTTGGTATACCTTGGTTTATACATTTGGAACATGAATTAATTGTAGATCTAGAAACATGACCATTTTAAATAGAATCACGCTAAATAAATATCTCTCTATCCACCTACAAGACCTTCAATGTGACTTTCTAAAAAAATATGGGTATATCAACCTAATCAAAACTAGAATAATTTCCCTTTATTAGCATGGTTACCATCAAATAACATGCCCAAGAGTTTTAATAACAAATAATTAAATATTTAGACTAAGAGAAACTAGCTCTAAAGTCTAATGATTTTACTCTAAAGTCTAAAAGTTTTGATTCAAAGAATAATAGTTTTGATCTAAAGTCTAATATTTTTACTCCAAATACCAACACTTTTATTCTAATGTTTTAAAACTTATCTCTGAAGACTATTATCTTAACTCTAAAGACTAGTATCTTAGCTCTGAAGACTAGTAACTTAGCTATGAAGACTAGTAGATGAGCTCTGAGGACTGATAGTTATGCTCTAAAGATGATAAATCATGAATGGGAAGAATACAACTCCATTATTGAAGATCAATAAAATACCATAAGACCATCAAACATGTTATTTGGTCCACAAGATATTCAACAAGCCATAGTTGACTGGGCTCAACATGGGCAAAATTCATTTTTATATGATTTACATTGTCCATTGATTAATATGATTTCCAAAAGTGAAACATTTTATAAAGATATAGATTCACTTCACATGTTACTACCACACAATGTCCATTTAATTCCTTGATGAGTGAGTATAAATATTTGAATTCCATTATTTTAGGTACTAAATAGATTGCAATCCAACTAGGTAAATTGTTAATTATCAATAGTTGGTAAATTGACCAGTAGGAAAGAAAATTATTTGATGTATCAATAAAACACACAAGATTTTATTTGGGATTATAGTGACATGAAATGAATATATCCCAATGTCTATACGCATCACATATATACTAAAAATGTTAGACCAGTCAAACAACCACAACGAAGGATTAACCTAGCTTTGAAGGAAATAAAATAACTATTGGAAGTTAGTTTTATCTATCATATATCTAATAGCTAATGGGTTTTATCCCTATTTATTATTCATAAAAAAATGGGAAATGGAGAGTTTTTGTAGAATACAAATAATTGAACAAAGCCACTATGATAAACTAGTTTCCCTTGCTTTTCTTTGATCATGTTTTGAATAATTTGGAAGGAACATAGTTTTTTTTCTTAGATGAATTTGGTGGATACAACCAAACCATAATAGGACCTAAATATCAAGACAAAACAAAATTTACCTATCCCTAGGGAACACATGCTTATACAAACCTTACTTTTGGATTATGCAATGTACTTGCTACCTTTGAGAGAGAAATATTAGAAGACTTTTCTAATATTACAAATGACTATGTGGAAGCGTATATGGATGATTTCACTATCCATGTTAATTAATTTGATGAAGATTTAAACACCTTGGATAAAGTGGTTACTAGATGTTAAAATCACTAGGTATCTTTAACTCATGATAAATGCATCATAATGGCTGATGAAGGGATAATATTAGGAAATCATATCTTTTTCCAAGGAATAAAAGTATATCCCACAAACATTGAGGTAATTTATAACTTCCCCATTCCAGAAATAGAAATTGATGTTAAAAGTTTTCTTTGTCATGCAAGATATTATAGATGATTCATTGAAGACTTCAACAAGATAGTTGTCCTTGTGTTTTCTTTGTTAGAAAAAGATAGTGAATTTTTATGGACTGATAAATGTCAAGAAACCTTTGCAACATTAAAGAATAAACTCATGACTACTCTTGTCTTGAAAGGATCTAATTTGGAAAAACCTTTTCATGTCTATAATGATGATTCTAATACTACATTAGGAGCAATATTAGGTCAAAGAGATGAGGATGGAAAGATATATGCCATTTATTATATCAGAAATAATCTTACTCTCATAAAGAAGAGCTACACTACCACATAAAAAGAGTTTCTTATTTTTGTCTATACTATAAATAAGTTTAGACATTACATTACTGGTTATCAAGTATTCACCTATATAGATCATTAAGTAATTAAGTACTTAATGAGTAAACTAGTATTAGGTGGGAGATTAATTAGATGGCTCTTGATTTACAAGCATATGACATCACCATCATAGACAAACTAGGAAAGTATAATGTTGTTACTAATTTTTTATCTAGATTTATCACTATAGTTGGAGATGAACCTATGGAAGACTCTTTTTTAGATGAAAAATTATTTTGCATATCCACATACTCCACATGGTTTGCAGACATGGAAAATTACTTGTTAATATGGAAGTTTCCTCATTCTTTTACCTATAAAGAAATAAAATTTTTGGTTAGAGCTAGTTCTCATTTCAAATGGTTTAAAGGCATGTTGTTTAAAATTGGAACTGATCATATAATTTGTAAGTGTGTTAGAGAAGATGAAGTGTATGACATCATTAGATTATGCCATATTGAACTAAGAGGAAGACATTATTAAAAAAAAGGACTAATCACAATATCCTTGGTGCAAGATACTAATGGCCATTTATTTAAAAGTATGTCAAAAGATATGTATGGCACTATGATCCTTGCCAAAGGATGGGTAAGCCTATTTTTTCCTCTAAACTGCCTCTTTGTCCTCAAATAAGTTTATAGCTATTTTAAAAATGGGGTTTGTACTTTTTTGGACCAATCAACTCACCATCTCAAGCAAAAGAATATCTATTATTATGTACTAATTATGTTACTAAATGGCCTGAAGTGTAGGCACTCACATTTGCTAGGGAAGAAATGGTTATTAATTACTTATACAAAAATATAATGCTAATATTTGGAACTCCTAGATCTATTATTTTATATCAAGGATTGCATGTCATGTCTAACATGATAAAAGCTTTTATAGAGTTGTATAAGATCAATCACAAGAAATATTCACCATATCATCCCCAAACCAATGGGCAAGTGTAAGTCACCAACAAAGAGATAGACAATTAATAACCAAAATAGTAAATAATATCATAAAATATTAGGTAAAAACGTACCTAAAGTAGTTTTGGTATATAATACAACATGGTAGACAACTATAAGATTCTCTACATATAAAATTTTGTATGGAAAAAAACCTTTGTTACCAATATAATTTGAATTGTAGACATTAAATACAATAACTAGTATGGGAATTGATCTTGATGAAGCATATACAAATATAATAATATTACTAAATGGGTTAGATGAATTGAGAATAGATGCATTCACTCAAACTATCCTAATCCATAAGTAGAGAAAGCAGTGGCATGACACTCATATAAAAAAGATAGTTTCAAGTGGGTGATTGGGCACTCCTATTTGATTCTAAATAATAATTTTTTTAAGTTAATATAAGAACAAGATGGTTGGGACCATACCTAATAAAAACCATTTTCCATAATAGCTCTATCTAGCCTCAACCCATTAATGGTGACCAAAGGACACTTTTGGTTAATGGGCTTAAGGTGTTGTTATAAATTTTACTTGTCAAGGGAAAATTATTACCCCATAATATGAAAATTTCCAAAAATAATGGTCAATAACCCTTTACAACTGGTAAAACTAGTGAATTATAGCCTAAAAGGATATATTTTGGTCAAAAAATTTCAAAAATGGTTTTAAAAGGGCACTGATTATTTCAAAAGGCTTTTGAATATATTCAAAAATATTAAAATTACTTAAGTCCAAAGTTTAAAGTATTGAAAAAGTGATTTATAATGCTTTCAAATCCAAAAAGACCCCTTTTTCCCCCACACATGCCAAATTTTATATTAAATCATGATAAAGGTTAAAAAAAATCTATTTTTTTATGTTTTGGCATGTATTGATTCTAAACTCTTCTTTTTCAAGTGGTAGAGACTTGAGTTGGCTTTTAAAAGCAAAAATAAGGCTTATTTATCTCATTCTGAAGCAAGAGTAAGGATTATGTATGTGTTCCATATAGTAGGGGTAGTAATTAGATTAACTAGGCCATGAGAAGGATTAAACAAAAATTATATGGAAATTGATGGCCATACAGGCCCTAAACCAGTCTCCTCCTTCCAATTGGAGATTTTGTACAAAACGTCATGCCTGTAGGTTTTCTAATGGCATGAACTACTGAAAGAGAGTACATATATAAATTTTGGGGTGAATAAACTAAATCTACAGGAATTATTAATGGATCATGTGGTTATTCAATTGGATTCTATAGGATCATGAACCATAAAATTGAAATCAAATAATTTTGTGTAGTCTTACAACTAGAAAGGCAACTAGTTTTCTTCAGTTTCTTCTCACCAAAGCATCATTTCAAGAAAATTCTAGTTGGTGAATCTTCTAGGGACTTAAAATACCTTATCATGTATTTATTTATGTATTTTAAATATTTTTAATGGTTAAACAAAGGATATTTGATAGGAGGATTTTATTTCTTCAGTCTATGAGCTTCAAAAGTGAATTGTAGGATCAAGAGGAGAGTTGGATACTGCAAGTTTTCAAGAAAATTTCTTTGTAGGGCCTTCATCATGTTTATCATAATTTTAAATCAAAATTATCATATATTCTCCAAGATTCATATCAATAATCTCATTTTAATGTTTTCAAATTACTTAAAGAGGCACAGAGTAACATATTTTAAGATTTCTTTGCAAATTTTAAGTATTTTACATAAAACTAGGTTTGAATTTAACACTCTTCCCCTTCTCCAATGGCTTGCAAAGTTAGGTAGAATGATGATCAAGTGTTAATGTTTACATAAACTCATTATATTTATTGTTTATAATCCCCAACAATCCTTTTCCACCTCTATCCATATTCACCCCATATCACTACCCTACTATGTGTTTTTCACTTTGTTTTATTCTTCTCCTACTCTCCTTTCATGTATTTTCATAATTTTTCATCTCCATTCATATCCCATAAGCATAACACCCATATCCATCACCTTTTTTCATGTTAAAAGATCCAATGTTGATCTATACCAACACAAAACATGGAACGGGGGATATGTAAGCCACTTGATAACATAAGTACTTTCATGCAAGGATCATCTACAACAAGTAATTACATAGTCCAACTATGATCATGAAGGTGTTTTGATGAGTCAATTGAAATAGGACTTTATCAAGGTCAAAGAGACAAATTACCATGATCATAAAGAAGTATAAGGACCAAATCTACCCTTTGAACCTTACTTAAGTTCATGAATAAGCCTTAGTTAGTACAAAGTGGCATATGTAGCCATCTACAAGGATATGGATATAGTCACCTTTGAGGATGGTCATTCAAGGTTACAAGGCATGGTATAAGGCTAAAATTCAATATAAGGTTCAAAAATTCAATTTCATGCTCTTAAGAGGATTGAGCAACATCAAAAAATTGACCTGTATTGCCAATTTGAGACCATATAGGCATGCAACATGGTAAAGGATAGCCTAAATCCTTAAGTAGGGTAGACCTAAAGGGCACACAAGAGTAGTTTATCATCAAGGATATGTAAATTTTTTGAGACTATTAATCTCATGAATTTGAGGAAAAAGGGATACTTTCAATCTTATGAAGGGCCTAAGAAAGGTTTTCAAAAAATTCACCTACAAGCAGCCTAAGGACCTATAACAAGGGCAATGGAAGTGTTTTATCAACAGTCTTTTGAGATTTTGGGGAGGATAGTTTTGGCCATAAAAAGAGATAAGTAGGTGATTTTGGAGAAAATAATGATGATGATTAAATAAAAGTTACAAAATTCATTATAAGGTTTAAAGAACCACAAAACTAACCTACAATCTTAGTACATAGGGTATTTAAAGCATGATAAAGGCATGACAACAAGTGTTATGAAAGAAGAGATGGTCATTAGAGGGATTATAATACTAATATCTCCTTATCATGTCATGCATTAACAAGAAGGAATATTAGGTTTCAAGGAAGGAGTGAGAAGTAAAAACGACCTACACTTAGCTCAATCAAGTGACCTATAGTCACTACAAGAATACATCTACATCTAGGATGGTCAAGTA